>CP092863.1:63017039-63089820 GCA_030710605.1 Cordylochernes scorpioides
TTTCTCACTAAATTCCTCAACAGTGTCAATGAGCATGTTTGGGGCATGGATCCCAGAATTGTCGAAGGCCTGTCCAAACTTAGGACCGCTCTCGGTTCCTAATGAAATCCAGATGTCCCTTCGGAAAGGGCTCCATCTATTGTATATATTTGTCCCTAATTTAAACTGTAACCTCTCTCCCTACTGTTGACTAGATGTCCATAAACTGTTTTTAATTGTCAAAAAAAAAAATGGGGGGTCGGTGGAAGGATGGTCTAAACCGTTTGGTTTTCGACCACTACGACCCGAGTTCGATTCCCGCATTGGACACTTTTTTATGTTTAAAAAATAAAAAAATTGCTCCAATGGCCCCCGATTCTTGCCAAAGTCCAACCCCACCAGCGAGTGCAAGTAACCAAACGGGGCTCTGGCACATTTGTAAATGCAAAAGTCGAACTGCTTTTCACATGTGTAGACATGTGGTGCGTTTACAGTAAAAGCAGTCGCTAACTACCCACCATGATTATCATGGCTTGTACCACGTGTACTAGGGACAAGCAAAAAATAATAAATAAAAAAATAATAATAATAATGAGGATATATAATTGCAGAGATAAATAGGAAAGAATGACAAACTTCAGTTTACAGTAGAGTCTTGTAATGGCCTCCTCACTGTGATGTACACATGGGCAGTTAGCACATCTCTAATATTGGCCTTGATGAGGGGTTGACAGTGGGGAAGGTCATTGTGTTGGGAGGGAAAATGCTCACTCTTCAACCCTTATACACAGTAAGAAACCTTGTTATCTCCTTTCTAACTAAAACTTAGTTTTAGTACCATGATTCGATAAGGCACAATTTGGATTTTAGATTATAAAACAAGGTAATAAGACCAAATCCAAATAAATAAATAGTGTGTGACGTTTTGGTAACAAGAAGATGGTAACAACGCTGTTACCGAAACGTCACACACTATTTATTTATTTGGATTTGGTCTTATTACCGTGTTTTAGTACAATAATTCCTTGTTACCTGGATTTTCATTTTCAATTGTTCTGTGATTATAATGTAATTCTGTAAAGGACAACACCTAATTGCAGAGCCAAAGTGTCCTTTAAGGAAAGATGTCCTCTTACCGGAGAGTATCAAAATAGTGAAAATGATAATTTTGGTGATGAAAACTGTCCTTTATAGAGAGGCGTCCTCTAGCGTGAGTGTCCTCTCATGGAGGTTCTACTGAAATAGAGAATATTTACACAAGACGAAGTCTTCTTTGAAGGGACGGCTAGATCTTTTCAGGTGCCACAAGCCGCCCTGAGATTTTAGTGGTCGTTGGTCGTAACTTTTGTTAAAAGGATCTATCATTACTTATCATGACCCAGTCTCTGATTAGAGACATTTTTCTAGAGAGACCAGGGTTGCCATGTTTTTTGGGTGGTCTTTCATTAGAGACTCTACTGTAATTTATATGTAAAATCATTATTGACTCTATTGACTCATCCATTGATGAGTTCTACTCTTCGCCAGCAGACACCATCAACAAGCTCTACAAGCTTGATACCCTGATATGATTGAGTGGAGATAAGAAAGAAGAAGACACATCCCCAGCAGACACCATCAACAAGCTCTACAAGCTTGATACCCTGATATGATTGAGTGGAGATAAGAAAGTAGAAGACACATTCCCAGCAGATACTATCAATAAGCTCTACAGGCTTGATACCCTAATATGATTGAGTGGAGATAAGAAGACACATCCCCAGCAGACATCATCTACAAGCTTTACAAGCTTGATACCCTGATATGATTGAGTGGAAATAAGAAAGAAGAAGACACATCCCCAGCAGACACCATCAACAAGCTTAATACCCTGATATGATTGAGTGGAGATAAGAAAGAAGAAGACATATCCCCAGCAGACACCATCAACAAGCTCTACAAGCTTAATACCCTGATATGATTGAGTGGAGATAAGAAGACACATCCCCAGCAGACATCATCTACAAGCTTTACAAGCTTGATACCCTGATATGATTGAGTAGAGATAAGAAAGAAGAAGACATATCCCCAGCAGACACCATCAACAAGCTCTACAAGCTTTATACCCTGATATGATTGCGTAGAGATAAGAAAGAATAAGATATGCAAAAGATGCGTTCCTGAATCTGTTAAAGAAAAAAATAAACAATATTTTTCTCAAAATATTTCTAGGGATTGTTCCCTCTTTATCAATTTATTGCAACATAAACTTAATATACAAATTCTATTTACAAACAGAATTTGTATATTAAAAGTTTATTGTACAATTTTTTTTTTTTTACTTATCCTTTTAGTCTAAATTAGACAAGATCTTGGAAGTCGTGCTCGTAAAGAAGCTCAAGAACTCTTCTTGGTTCTCTGTACAGGGATCTTTTGTCCTTTCCAATGCAATTTAGTAAATGTTGGGGAGTGGCCTCTTCGGTTTTGCACCTAGTGCACATGGGGAAGCTTTTGGCTCCCTCTTTATAGACTAGAGGGCGCAGGTGACCAGATTTCCATCTGGCCAACTGTGTCGATTCCCTTCTGTTTAGTTGGAGGGTCTGTTTTTTGGGGTTTTCTGCCTGGTACCAAGAATGATGGAAACTATCTCTATGGTTTATTGTACAATAAATTGATAAAGCACAATTTGGATTATAGATAGAAGAAAATAAGACCAAATCCAAATAATATAAAAGTGTGTGACATTTCGGTAACAGCGTTGTTACCATAATCAGATAATAGTACTGAATGGTACTTTTGTAGTACTTTTGGCTGAGGATGGTAACAATGCTGTTACCAAAACGTCACACACTATATATTTGGATTTGGTCTTATTACCTTGTGTTCATTTATTTATTATTTTTATTCTCCCATTTATTCTTTTGTCTGATGATGGTGACAATGTTGTTGTCGAAACGTCACACACTATTATATTATTTGGATTAGGTCTTATTTTCTTCTATTTTTATTATCATGATTTTGATTTGTTGAAAATCGCTGGATTTTTTAAATTTGAATTAGAACTTCTTATTCTTCTTTCTTATCTGAAAAGCCATGATAATCATGGTGGGTAGTTAGAGACTGCTTTTACTGTAAGCGCACCACATCTCTACACATGTGAAAAGCAGTTCGACTTTGCACTTACAAATGTACCAGAGCCCCGTTTGGTTACTTGCACTCGCTGGTGGGGTTGGGCTTTTGCAAGAATCGGGGGCCATTGGAGCATTTTTTTTTTTTTAAACAGAAAAAGTGTCCAATGCGGGAATCGAACCCGGGTCGTAGTGGTCGAAAACCAAACGGTTTAACCAGCCTTCCACCAACCCCCTTGAATTAGAACTGAATTAACTTACTTTTAATCTTGATTTATCCGGTTCGAGGAACCAAAAATAATATGGTTTGATTGTTCAATAAATAAGGAAGCAATTAGCTACTTGAATGTGATTTTGATTTGAATTAAGATTTTTACAAAACTTTAATTCAAAGATTCTTTTTTATTCGAGTTGTTTTGAGATTTTTACAAAGAGAATTATATACATTGAATTGATACACAATGTGTAGTAAAATAAATTATTATTATTTTCATTGAATTTTTGGGTATTAAAATAAATTAAATAATAAAAAAATATATATGTGAATTTAGAAATATTTCAGATTATTTTTGTATGAAAAAAATATTTAATTTAAGAAATTTATAAATAACAATATCTAACAGTTGGTATTAAACACAAGTTAAAACGACCAAATTCCAAATAAATAAATAGTGTGTGACGTTTCGGTAACAGCATTGTAACCATCATCAGACTTGATAAGGCATAATTTGGATTATAGATTATAAAACAAGGTAATAAGACCAAATCCAAATAAATAAATAGTGTGTGACCTTTCGGTAACAGTGTTGTTACCATCTTCAGACAAAAGTACTGAATAATACATTATAATAATACATTCAGTACTTTTGTCTGAAGATGGTAACAACGCTGTTACCGAAACGTCACACACTATTTATTTATTTGGATTTGGTCTTATTACCTTGTTTCATCATCAGACTAAAGTACTGAAAGAGAATGGATTATATATAGATTAGAAACACAAGGTAAAAAGACCAAATCCAGAAGCCTCTTGTGTTAATTGTGATATGGAGCATGCAGATTGGGAATCTAAACAACAAATTGAGTGCATAATGTAGCTGCTGTATTGTCCGTGAGGTCAAGAGACGTACGGACCTCTGTGGTGTTGATCTCTTGGCGGAACGACTTGGAAGTCGGACTCGGGCCCCCCCACTACGGCAAAGTGGATCAACCTCACTTCTTTTTTTCTAGATTTAATTCATTTTGCCTCCTCTCTAATTGTAAATACGCTGCTGTATCACCTCATAAGCATAATAATAATAACAACAAATTGCCACATCTTTCTCTTCTATATCAATAAATAGATTTAGAATCTCCTGGATACAAATTTAAATAATATAACACATTTCTGGAGAGAGGAGTTCCTTTTCATTTTATTATTGCAATCTCAAGCTTTCAGGGCATATTTCCACCCTTCTACATGAGTACAAAAACGGGGTTCTGGCATATTTGTAAGTGCAAAGTCAAACTGCTTTTCACATATGTAGACATGTGGTGTACTTAGAGTAAAAGCAGTCGTCTTCTTCTACCCACCATGATTATCATGGCTTGTACCATGTGTACTAGGGATAAGCAAAAAAAAAAAACAGCTAGATAGTAACTGGTAGTTGGTTGTTAGTATTTATATCTGACCATGTTATAAACACAAGGTGAGAACCAAATCCAAATAAATAGTGTGTGATGTTTCGGTAACAGGATTGTTACCATTTTTAGACAAAAGTATTGAATGAGAAATCACAGCATGTTTTAAATAGTTACTGTTATCAAGTGTGTAAACAAGATAGCAGATAAGAAGAAGATAGTTTTTTAAGAACCCTAAAATTTTATTCTTAGAATTAGAAGTGGAAACCCCCTATTTTTTTTTTTTTTAAATATACAGTCTACTCTCGTTATAACGCCACCATCCGGATTTTGCAAAAAAGCGGCGTAAGGCGAGGGTGGCGTTGTATCGAACACACACGTTTAAAATGTGAAATTTAAAGATACAATAAATTATTTATAACAATTACTAAAAACAACTTATACCCAAAGTCAATATATATAGAATGCCGGCATTAATTAATTAATATGACAAATAGGAATAATTAATTTATAATTTATTCATAAAAAAGTAATTACATTTTCTTGAAGAAGTCTGTGATCACAACTTGTGTTTTCTCTCCCTCACTTATGGCATAGACACGGCGTAACAAATCCGCAGATAGATTGACGTCGTCAGATGTTGCTCTCTTGGAGTGCTCAAGAAACAACAAAACTGTCTCAGCAGCTGTTCTGGCTTCCCTTAACGATGGTAGGCGCTGGGTCACTGTTGCATCATCATCCTCGCCAAGTTCTTCTTTCGCTGTAACAGTGAACACTAGCAAATTGTCATCTGTTAGCTTCATTTACGCCTCCTGGGAATCATCAACCAGTTGAAACTCCCTTTCAGTCATCAAATTCTCTGGTGTAATAGCGAAGATGTCGCGAATGCGATCGAGCAGATTTCCATATTTAAGAGGCTCAACTGCAGCAGTAGAAGTGAAGCGAATAATGCCTGTGTGATTCCAGCAGTTGCTGATGGAGTCACAGAATCCCAAGCCATTTTACAATAGCGCACAGCGTAATCCAGACGTAATTCTGTGGGTAGATGGGCATCCGCCAATTCCACCATTTTCTGGAGTTGAAGCTTGCGATATTGAGCCTTGAAACTTTTGATGATGCCATTATCCAGTGGTTGCAGACTGGCAGTCATATTTGGTGGAAGGAAGTGTATCTTTATGTTGCTGAGACCATCATTAGGGACGTAGCGTTATCTAACAACAGTAGGATACGACGTCCTTCAGAGACAAGCTGCTTGTTGAACTGCAGTAGCCATTCTTGAAAGATATTAGAGGTCATCCATGCTTTGCTGTTAGATGTGTAAGTGCAGTAGAAGTGTGGACTAAAGTTTCTGAAGCATCGAGGCTTTGCCGATTTTCCAATAATCAGCAATCGCCGCTTGTCTGTTCCAGTAGAGTTGCAGCACAGTAGAACAGTGATTCGTTGCTTCATCCTTTTGACACCACGGCAGCTTTCATCTTTGTGAGCAAGTGTTCGGTCAGGAATGAGCTGAAAAAATAATCCTGTTTCGTCTGCATTGTATATGTTAGCTGGATCATATCCGGAGTTCGCCAGAATACTGTTCAAATTTGTAAGATGTTCATCAATTATAGCTGGAGAAATCGATGCCCCTTCCCCACAGAGCCGTCGTTGCGAAATATGGAATCTCCCTTTAAATCGCTGCAGCCACCCACTGCTGTACGCGAAATTTTCTGGTACGTCCAAATGCTCGCCACTAGCCGAAATAGTCATGAGACACATAGACCAAACAATAATCAGTCGTTTCCCTAATATAATACAAACCTGGAAAAGATATATAGATGACATTTTTTTGCATTTGCCAAACAGATAAAATCAATAACATATTAACTGAAATAAATAGCCTCCATAATGAAGGGATGTTGTGAGCGGCGCTATAACGAGTGGTTTTTGTTACTTGGTATACGAAAAATCAGCGGCGGAAGGCGAACAGCGAGGGAGTGGCGTTATATCGAGAAAAATACATTGATGTCGATTGGGACAAAACGAAAAAGCGGCGTAAGGCGAGGGTGGCGTTATATCGAGTGGCGTTATAATGAGAGTAGACTGTAATTGATAATGCACAATTTGTATTATAGATTATAAACACAAGGTAATAAGTCCAAATCCAAATAAATAAATAGTGTGCGACATTTCAGTGTTGTTACCATCAACAGACAAAAGTACTGAAAGAGAAATTATACCACAACATGTTTTTAAATAGTTACTGTTATCAAGTGTGTAAACAAGATAACAGATAAGAAGAAGATAGTTTTCTGAGAAACACAGAAATCTCAGAATTAAAAGTTTTAAGAAAAATATATAAAAGAATTAAGGGTTTTTTTTCCACTTTTAATTCAAAGAAAAATATTTTAGGTTTCTCAGAAAACTATCTTCTTCTTATCTGCTATCTTGTTTACACACTTGATAACAGTAACTATTTAAAACATGCAGTGGTAAAATTTCTCATTCAATACTTTTGTCTGAAGATGGTAACAACGCTCTTATTGAAACATCACACACTATTTATTTATTTGGATGGGAGGGTCGGTGGAAGGCTGGTTAAACCGTTTGTTTTTAGACCACTACGACCCGGGTTCGATTCCCGCATTGGACACTTTTTTCTGTTTAAAAAAATGCTCCAATGGCCCCCGATTCTTGCAAAAGTCCAACCCCACCAGCGAGTGCAAATAACCAAACTCTAGCACATTTGTAAGTGCAAAGTCGAACTGCTTTTCACATGTGTAGACATGTGATGCGCTTACAGTAAAAAGCAGTCGCTAACTACCCACCATGATTATCATGGCCTGTACCACGTGTACTACGGATAAGCAAATAAAAATAAAAAATTATTTGGATTGGGTCTTATTACCTTGTGTTTAGATATAATTAAAAGCATATCTGTAAATTGTGTCTTATCATCTGACCATGTTTATTATTATTTTATATTCTCCTGTAGAAGGGCAGAGATACCTGAAAGCTTGAGATGGCATTACTAAAATGAAAATAAACTCAACTCCAGAGAAGCCTGTTGCACTATTTCAATCTATCTCTTCTGTTGAAACACTGGAGATAAGGAAGTTTGAATAGACTTTACCTGACCATGTCACTGTGATATCACCAGTATGGATACACAACTTGGAATATAAAAGGTGTTCTAGAAAGATATACAGTAGAACTACCTCCCTGTAAAGGACAACACCTAATTGCAAAGCCAAAGTGTCCTTTAGGGAGAGGTGTTCTCTTACCGGAGAGTTGCTAAATAGTAAAAATGGTAATTTTGAAAATGAAAACTGTCCTTTGTATAGAGGTGTCCTCTAGCGTGGGTGTCCTCTAATGGAGGTTCTACTGTAATAAAATACAGATACAAACTGGTAGTTATTATAGTAGAACCTCCCTGTAAAGGACGCCTAGTTGCAGAGCCAAAGTGACCTTTAGGGAGAGGTGTCCTCTTACCGGAGAGTTGCTAAATACAGTAGAACCTCCCTGTAAAGGACAACACCTAATTACAGAACCAAAGTGTCCTTTAGAGAGAGGTGTCCTCTTACCAGAGAGTTGCGTAACAACGTTGTTACCAAAATGCCACACAATTTATTTGGATTAGGTCTTATTTTCTTGTAGCTACAAATGTTCTTTTTGTAATCTAAAAATTGAAAAGTTTAGAGCATGCTGTGAATAAAAAAATCTCCACAGAGTGAAAATTTTCTAAACAATTCGTAAGATGAGCAACCTTGAATTGTATCAAATCCTCCAAAAAAAGACCTCTGGGAAAACCCCAGGACTATAATAGAAAAGCTGAGACAATGGAACCTAATGGAGATCGTTTAAACGACTTGAGGAATAAGCAACAACAACAACAGATGAGAAACCACTTTGTAAAATCACAAAAATTTTTTTTTTTATTAGGGGGTCCAAGGAAGGCTGGTTAAACCGTTTGGTTTTCGACCACTACGACCCGGGTTCGGTTCCCGCATTAGACACTTTTTTCTGATTTAAAAAAAAAAAAAATGCTCCATTGGCCCCCGATTCTTGCAAAAGTCCAACCCCACCAGCGAGTGCAAGTAACCAAACGGGGCTCTGGCACATTTGTAAGTGCAAAGTCGAACTGCTTTTCACATGTGTAGACATGTGGTGCGCTTACTGTAAAAGCAGTCACTAACTACCCACCATGATTATCATGGCCTGTACCACGTGTACTAGGGATAAGTTAAAAAAAAAAAAAACAAGAAAATGGCATAACCCTGATCTAATCCAACCAGAGATTGTCCACCAGATAGTCGGAGGAAGAGTAGGTAACACCTTCGATTCCCGACAGCCATGAACCGGGATTGAATCCCGCGTTAACATTTTGTTTAATATATGAATAACCTTCATATATTATTCATTGTTGCAAATATCATAAACTAGTTTATAATACAATATAATGCGGCTTGTGATTGTAAAATGACATTTGAAAATTATCCCGCATGTGTTTCTTTTCAACGAAAAATCAAAGGAGAAAGGAGAAATAACGACTATTTTTAACCCTAGGGATCAGGTATGAAAGGATGAATTGTGAAGAGTAATGATAAAGAGAAAAATAAAAGTGTCCAGGGATGGGAATTGAACCCACAGTGTTCCGCTTACCGGGCAGATGCCATGTCCACTAGGCTATTTTTCTGTTTATCATTACTCTTCACGATTCATCCTTTCATACCTCATCCCTAAGGTTAGAAATAGTCGTTATTTCTCTCTGAAATAAATTTTAATTTTTCGTTGAAAAGAAACTCATGCAGGATAATTTTCAAATGTCATTTTACAATCATAAACTAGGTTGTTCTTTTTGAGCTGTACCTAATTAAGTTATTTTGGAACCGAAACCAATGACCATCTCCAGGAGATATGATGGGCATATGTACTTGAGTCATTTCTCTCATGAAAGATTGGTTCTACTGTGGGATAATAGAGTAGAACCTCCACAAGAGAATATTCCCGTTAGAGGATACTACCTCTCTACAAAGAGCAGTTTTCATCCCCAAAACTATCATTTTTGCTAATCAGCAATTGTCTTGAAGAGGATACCTCTCCCTAGAGAAGACTTTGGTTCTGCAACTTGGTGTTGTTCTTTACAGAATGGTCCTACTGTTATTATAAAGGCATTTTAATGATAAGGCACAATTTGGATTAATGAATATAAACACAAGGTTTTCAATGTTACTGAAATGTAACACACTATTTATTAATTTGGATTTGGTCTTATTACCTTGTATTAATAAAGGCATTTTAAGTTGAGAGATGGAAGATTTGGTTGAAATGCTTCTAAAATACAACATTTAAATCATTATTATTATTACTAGATTATAAAGACCAAATCCAAATAAATAGTGTGACATTTCAGTAAAAGCATTGTTATCATCATGCATATTTATCGTCGGGCGGACGTGTTCTTGCAGCGCTCCGCGAATTCCGGTAAATATTACTTCAATTTGTTTTTAGAGTTGTTTTTGAAATTTAAAATCTTTTATACCTTACTTTTTTATATTATTATAAATATAATAACCAACTCTTAAGTATACTTAAACATTTTATATACAGCTGATTTGCATATCAGCAGACGGCGCGGCGCGACCGCTTGCCGCTTGTTAGAACAATATGGTCGATAAAATTGAAAAACGTACTGAGGAATGTAGGATTCAGCATAAGATCATCTCGGAACAAATTGCTGACACATTAAAATCAAAGTACTCATCTACAAATAAAAGCATAAATCAAAATGATCTTACAATTGTACAGGGTTTGCTAAAGCAATTGAATATATTGATGGATACAATGGGAGATATCGCTGTAATCAATGGCTCTATTTGTGATAGACTTGGAAATCTGGACGAATCAATAAAGAAAATATCTCCTTCAAGTCAATTTTATAATAGGTCATATGCTCAAGCTACGAGAGTTACTAGTGAAGACGATAAAATAGTTATGCAAAATCAAAACGTAACGGATAAAACAATAATATTTAAATCCAAGTTAAATGTTTCCCCGGCTGAAGTATTAGGCGAAGTAATAATGGTATTAAAAAGATGAGAAATGATAGATCTAAAGTCAAAATAAATAAAATAATAAAATCAAAATCTGGCGTAATACTTAAAGTTGATTCAGGTGAAGATTTGAATACATTGATTGAAGAGTTTAAAAAGTTTGATGAGGTAAATCAAAAAGCATTAATTTATGCACCAAAACCACTAGATCCTACAATTGTTCTTAAGTCAATTACTAAATCTACAGATATTAAGGAATTGCCTTCGATTTTATGCAATATGAACCCAGAGTTAGAAGGTCGAGAGAAGAAGATAAAGGTTCTGTTCGCTATGAGATCAAATACTGATGTACAGGATGTTGTTCTCCGCATTTCCCCGGCTACATACCAAATTATGAAGAAATTACAACGTATATATACAGACATACAGGTTACATATATGAAGGATAAGGTGCTTGTACGTCAATGTCAAAACTGTTTTAGTTATGGTCATAGTAAAAATCATGTAACATCATAAAATGTAAAAATTGCGGAGACAATGACCAACATGTTAACTGTCAATCCTTGCCCAAGTGCATAAATTGCTCTACACATCCTAAATATAGGAATAGCAATAATCATCGTTCTAATGACAAATTATGTCCTGTGTTCCTTCAACAAATGAAATATGAGATACAAAGAACATGTTATGCAGATTTAGATCATGATATTGTTACTTTGGATTAGAATAGACTTATTCTTGTTTTGTTTTTTTGTCAATGTTCAAATTAAAAATTCTACAACAAAACACGCGGAAAAGCAATTTGGTTAATAATGAAATAAGGGAATTTATTTCTAAAGAAAAATATGATATGATTATAGTTCAAGAACCATATAGTATAAATAATGAAGTAATCTTTAATATGCGTTCAAAAATATATTATGCAAATATACCGGGAGTTCCAATATATACCGCAACAATCGTTACAAACCCTTTCTTATCATGTAAATTAATTAAAGAGTTTTCAAATTCATTTGCAACCACTATATCAGTACAAACTACTAAACGGCAAATTATTCTTTCAAATATTTATATACACCCTAATAAAATGGATACCTGTCATGTTCAATTCCTTGATAAATTAATTAAAAATTTTAACACAAATCCATTGATTTTAGCTGGAGATTTTAATGCTCGAAGTCAGATGTGGTTTGATAATATTATCAATCAAAACGGTAGAAGACTTCAACCTATAATTGATTTTCACAATATGCTCATACATAACAATCGAAACAAAACATGTCGAGGATTAAGTATAATAGACCTTACTATTACTAATAGTCATGCTCATGTACTTGTTAATGGATGGAAAACGTTAAATCTTTCGCAAATCACAGACCATCACGCAATCTCATTCGACATTAGTCTGGAAACAGAAAGTTTATTACATGAAAATAATTCTACATGGTATTTTCAAGAAAAAAGAGCCAATTGGCAAAAATATGAGCAGGCAATCAATGTGTCTAGGATAAATGAGGCAATGATGAAATTAGGTAAAATAGTAAATATAAACGATATAAACTGTGTAGTTTCTCTCATAACTGACATATTAATTGAAGCTGCATATGCATCTCTACGATTAAAACCAAAATATTTAAATAATAATCCATTTAATTGGTGGACGGATGAACTGGAACTTTTTAAAAATCATTTTAAATATGTTCGAAATCTATATTATCGGGGTAAACGGTCTAATAGACAGCTAGTTGATGAAAAAATGTATAAAGAAATACGAAATAAGTATATGAATATTATTGAAAAAACAAGAAATGTAAGCTGGAGGGTATTCCTGGAGGAAGTTGAAAATACATCTCCTTTTGGTAATACTTACAAAACTTTTAAACAAAAAATTTCTCCTAGGTCTTTTGATTTACCAATTCTAGATGTATCTCAAGATGTGCTCGAATCAGAAATGAAAAATCTTTTATCATCTCTATTTCCGAATGACTGTCAATCTTCTGACACAAACTATCATAAATTAATCAGAGACAAGAGTTATACTTTTTCTAATGATAAAATCATTTATTTTGATAATATTCAAATCTGTTCAATAATTAAAAAACTTAAAAATGGCAAGGCTCCAGGAATAGATCATATAAGCAATCAGATGATCAAAACGACAGTTCATCATATATCTCCTGTGTTAACAAAATTGTTCAATGCTTGTATGGGACTTAATTATTATCCGGAGGCCTGGAGAAAGTCAGCAGTAATGATTATAAAAAAACCTAATAAAGAAAATTATAAAGATCCGAAAGCCTACCGCCCTATAAGCTTGTCTTCTAATTTAGGTAAAATTTTTGAAAGTCTAATTCATATTGAACTTTTAAATCATATTAATAGTAATAATGTTATGCATCCTGCTCAACATGGATTTACACAAGAAAAATCAACAATCTCTGCTTTACAAGAAATAACTAAATTAAGTCTTCTGAAAAGAGAAACAGAAAATACGGCAATAGTAACAGTGGACATCAGCGGAGCTTTCGACAACGCATGGCATCCGGCAATTCTCCAACAATTGGACAAGGCAAATTTTCCAGCGGTACTTATAAAAATAATTAATTCTTACTTTGAAGACCGGAGTGTAGAGTTTAAATATACTAATGTAAAGTGTATAAAAAAGATAAATAAGGGATGTCCCCAGGGTGGTATTATTTCTCCTATTCTTTGGAATATATTACTTAATGATTTCAACTTATCTTTTAACGAAAGTTTTGCTAGAGTAATTGCTTTCGCGGACGATGTGACATTTGTGGTATGGAGTTCAAACATCTATGATCTTCAGTTTAATATTACCAAATGTTTAATAAAAATCAAAGCATGGTGTGAAAAGGTAAAAACTTTCACTAAGTCCAAACAAAACAGGTATACTCTATCTACATAACTATGAAAAATTGCCCATTAATTTTGATGGAAAAATAATTCAACCATCAGAAACTGTTAAAATTTTGGGAGTTATTTTTAAAAATCATAGACAAAGGAATAAGATTAATTTTGGAACACATGTTGACAATATAATTATGAAAGCTACGAAACTTAAGAATATATTATTCTCATTATGTGCACGTACTTGGGGCATTGATACTCGGCGTAGATTGATCCTATATAAAGCTATGATACGCTCTACAATAAGCTATGCATCAAATATTTGGTTTCCTTTTATCACTGCAGCAAAAAGATCCAAGTTGAATTCTATACAATATCAAATTCTTATTAGATGCATTCATGCTTATAGGACTTCATCTTCTTACATCACACATATACTAGCGAAAACCCCTTTACTGTCCGATTATCTTGAATTATTACAAACAAAGTATAATATGACAAATTCTCTCACAGATCGAACACTCAAAAAACCCCTTCAAAAAGAATTAAACAAACTATATCTGGATCTAAAATTTAAGTTTTATCTTTCTCAATCTAATGAACTGTTCAAGAAATTCTTTCCAATTGCTGTCCCAAATTTCATTTCTTCTGATAAATTCACTACTTTATTCTTAACTGGCAAAGGACCCTTCTTAAGTTTCTTATTCAAACTGAATGCTATCAATGATCCAACATGTGAATGCCGCTTAGATGTTGAATCACCAGAGCATCTTCTTTTATCTTGCCCTCTGACTAATCAAATTGTATGTAGATACTTTGAAACATTACCAAATTCTCTTTGTGTATATACTCTATCTTATGAGAACTTTGTTAAGTTTAGAACTATTTGTACAATAATTTACAAAACACTACTAATCCATCGTGTAAATAATTAATCATATATATGTAAATAATACTAGCACAGCACAATAGTCCTTTGGACTTCGTGCTTTTGTAACAATAAATAAAAATAAATCATTAGATAAAAGTACTTAATATTTATATTTAGTCTTATTACCTTGTGTTTATAATTGTTCATCCAAATTGAGCTTTATCATAATTATTATTAAAAATACATGCAAATATTTTCTTGGGTTAAGCGTCAAAATGTGTGCATGTATCGATTCATTCAATTATCGGTTTTTCAAAAATAAAAAATTTTCTAAAAAACTAATTTTTCACTTTTATATTTAAGAGAAAAAAAAGGTCAAATTGCCTATTTTAGGTAAAGAAATAAGATTCAAATTTGGCACATTTTTCAAGTGCAAAAGTTGAACTGCTTTTCACATGTGTAGATATGTGGTGCACTTACAGTAAAAGCAGTCGCCAACTTTCTACTCACCATGATTATAATGGCCTGTACCATGTGTACTAGAGATAATAATAATTTGAAAGAGGAAAAATAAAAATCAGGTAAAAAGTTTCTTTTAATTTTGAATTTGCAAGTTTTCGAGCAAATATACTGCTCTTCAACGGTCTAATACTCTATGTTAACACAAAACAATAACGCGCCATCTATACATATAAAATGAAAGGATTTAAAAGCACGGATGTTTCTTTTATACATAATACAAACTTCTACTGTCCTTACTGCAATGAAAAAATATACAGTAAAACCCCTCTATAGTGAACCCCAATTGGACAGAGCTTTTGGTTCACTATAGCCACGGTTCACTATAGCCACGGTTTGGCTATTTTTTTTTACTTTTCAAAATTTTAGACCGTATAATTAAAAAACAGCCATACACACAAGAAGAGGCTACCTCTTAATAGTGGTCACTTTATTTTAATTCCCTTAATTGACTAATTTCCTTATATTAATACTGAATAATAATAGAAATCATTAGATAATAGGTTCTTCTTATGATTAACATACATGTACCTCTATGTCCAAGTTAAAAATCAAGACAAATCCTAGGCAAAGTTTTATTAAATATATATTCAAAGATATGAAATGATTTTAAAACATCATTATCACATTATATAATACAATTTTTACTTGAAAAAATGGTTCTAATACCTTGTTGTTTCAAAGCATTCTTCCAAGCATTGCACCATTCAAATAAAGTTAGTGTTTTTCTTCCATTTCATGTTCCCCCATATTCTTCTAGGTCTAGATTTCGTTTTTTTTTTTTTTTTTTTTTTAACCTGCCATACAAAACATTGCTGACTTTAAAATCACCATAGTTAATGGCATAAAAATAATTTTTGTTTCATCACGGGACCGTTTATTTGGACTTTTTTTTTTTAGCCCTAAAATGTACGATCGCGGCAAAAGTTGAGGTTGATTCCTCTTTGTAACAATTTTTAATAACTTTATATTTTATCTTTTATAATAGAAAAGTTATATTCTCTTATTTTAATATGTTCTTAACATTTTGCCTATGTTGTTTCACTTTGAAAAGTTCTGAAAATGGCCTTTTTTTTAAATAAATAATGCTTTTGTTTTTAAAATGCCTTTGTTTTCTTCATTTTGGAAGCCATTTGCATTTTTTATATTTCAAATTTAATGGATGCGAAGATATTCTATTTAATAAAAAGTATAATGTGTAAAAATTTATACAACATACAGCAAAAATAAAGTGCAAAAATCAAACAAACAATGCCGCTAAATTTATTGTTTTGAATCGCGATCCGCGAGCTGAAACATGATCAAAATTTTGTTTTTTAATTTTTTTTTTTTTAATTACCATTCTAAGTTCGTTATAAGCATAGTATTTTTAATAGATTGTATCATTTTGGGACCCGAAATAGGTTCGTTATAGGGGTAGTTCGTTATTCAAAAAAATCGCAAAGTTCGTTATAACGATGGTATTTTCAATGGAATGGAATTGGGAATCAGCGTGGGTTCGTTATAAGGGAAGGTTCGTTATATCAGGGTTCGTATTAGCGGGGTTTTACTGTATAAATATATTGGGAGGGCTCTCTTGGTTCATCAGTGGTGAGCCCTCCCAGCGGTTGAAACCACATTTCTGAGATTCCATCCTTCAGTGTTGCGTATATAAGCAGAATCGTCCAATACAGTATTAGAGCTCTGAGAAGCGGTCTGGTGGATTAAATTGGCGAAACCGCTGGGAGAGTTCACCACTGGATAAGCCAAGCCCTCCCAATATATTTTTTCATGGCAGTAAGGGCAGTAGAAGTTTGTATTATGTATAAAAGAAACATTCGTGCTTTTAAATCCTTTCATTTTATAATACTCTATATACAATCTCTTATTAATCCTTATACAAAATAATTGAAAAACTTTTGTTATTGGCATGTGCTAGCTCGAAAGCTTGCAAATTCAAAATTTAAAGAAACTTTTTACTTTATTTTTCCTCTTCCAAATAATTTCTGGGTAACTATTTCTCACATAATAATCATTTAAAAAAAGAAAAAAAAAATCAAATTTTGAGCATCAAAATTGGAGAATTAATAAATGTCAAAACTGAGATGGCTACAATCCATGCTGTAAATATGCAAATATGGTCATAAGGGGGAAGTACTTACAACAAGATGTCAGGAAGGTAACTTGACGACTGAGAGAGAGAGATACTATGCGGACATATGCGACAACGACACAATCTAACAAAACATGATAAGACCAAGAAGGTGAAAAAACAAACAAAGATAAGAACAATCTCAAATACATCTGACACATATTTACTTATTCCAACTTCTTTAATTAGTTTTGAAGATCATTTGTTAGTTGGAAGTAGATTCAGAGAAAAGCCACATTAACCTATACAAATAAAATGAAAGGATTTAAAAGCACGAATGCTTCTTTTATACATAATACAAACTTCTACTGCCCTTACTGCGATTAAAAAAATATATTGGGAGGGCTTGGCTCATCAGTGGTGAACCCTCCCAGCGGTTTCGCCAATTTAATCTACCAGACCGCTTCTCAGAGCTCTAATACTGTATTGGACAATTCTGCTTATATACGCAGCACTGAAGGATGGAATCTCAGAAATGGTTTTCAAGAAAACTATGGACATAAGCTTATAGGACAGTAGAATTATATTCAAATATCTGTATCGAGCAATGCTCTTCCGCAAACAATAAAGACAAGGTCAGTTAGGCATAAATTTACACAAAGCAATAACTCGCCATCTATACATATAAAATGAAAGAATTTAAAAGCACAAATGTTTCTTTTATACATAATACAAACTTCTATTGTCCTTACTGCGATGAAAAAATAGTTTCGCCAAATTAATCTCCAGACCGTTCTCTCTGAGAGGGTTCACCACTGATGAGACAAGCCCTCTCATTCAATAACTTTTACCATTGCAGTAAGGTCTGTAGAGATAATATATGTTGATTTATGTAAAAAAGAAACACACATTGCCAGAAATTTGTCACAAATTTTAACAATAGATGGCAATTAAATTTATAAATATAATTCACAATGCCAACTTTAATCTTTTAGTTTGCAAAATTTATTATTATGAATTCTTTATATATGCAGATATGTTACGCTGTATTTCAGAAAATCATGTATGTATATAAGTAGAACGAAGTTTGACAATTATACCGCAAATGTTTCTTTTTCATCGCAGTAAGGACAGTAGAAGTTTGTATTATGTATAAAAGAAACATTCGTGCTTTTAAATCCTTTCATTTTATATGTATAGATGTTATTGCTTTGTGTTAACATCAACCTATAGTTTATATTCAACTCCAGACATTTCAATGACTTCCTGTCAATTTCTTCAGGGGAATGGTTGAATCCTAGTTCTACCTTTATACATAATACAATATAATGCAGTTTATGATTGTAGAACGAAGTTTGACAATTTTACCTTTGCCGGTCCCAAGCCCGGATGAAAAAGGAGGAGAGGGAGCAGTAACAAGCTCACTAAAAAACCTGGTTTCAGCTGGCCCGGCTGATAGTACCTTGTAAGGGCTCCTAATCCAGGGATACAGGATGAGCAGTGTTTGTACTCCATGTTAGGAGCTGCTTCACATGGCGTCTGTTCCTCATGTCAGAGGCGGCCATTTCTTTTGGAGCTAAGTCGGCCTGCCACTGAGTAGTGTTCCCAGTCTTAATGACAAAGGCATTCTACTTCACCCAGTCATGATGGTTGTCAACTCTACAAACTTGATACCCTAATATGATTGAGTGGAGATAAGAAAGAAGAAGAAGAAGACTGCAATGTTTCTTTTGTGAACGAAAAATCGTAATTTATTTTAAGGAGAAATAACGACTATTTCTATCCTTAGGGATGAAGTATAAAAGGATGAATTGTGAAGAGTAATGATGAACAGAAAAATAAAAGTGTCCAGGGATGGGATTTTCCGTTTATCATTACTCTTCACAATTCATCCTATCATACTTCATCCCTAAGGATAGAAATAATCGTTATTTCTCCTTAAAATAAATTACGATTTTTCATTCACAAAAGAAACATTTGCGGTAAAATTGTCAAACTTTGTTCTGCTTATATACATACATGATTTTCTGAAATACAGCGTAACATATCTACATACTATATAAAGAATTCATAAAAATAAAACTTTTGAAAACTAAAAGATTAAAGTTGCCATTGTGAATTTAATTTTTATAAATTTAATTGCCATCTATTGTTAAAATTTGTGACAAATTATTGGCAATGTTTGTTTCTTTTTAACATACATCATTGAATATTATCTCTACAGACCTTAATGCAATGGTAAAAGTTATTGAATGAGAGGGCTTGTCTCATCAGTGGTAAACCCTCTCAGAGAGAGCGGTCTGTAGATTAATTTGGCGAAACTTCTGAGAGAGTTCACCACTGATGACCCAAGCTATCTCATTTATTCAATAACTTTTTTCATTGCAGTAAGGTCTGTAGAGATGATTGATTTATGATTTATGTAAAAAAGAAACATATTGACAGAAATTCATTGCTACCATTTTTCTTGTGAATTACAGTAAAGTCTCTCATGACAGACTCATCCCATGAGTGACCATCTCTCATGAGCTACTACATCCTCTTTTTTTTTTGTTTATTCCTAGTAAACGTGGTACAGGCCATGATAATCATGGTAGGTAGAGGTAGGTGACTGCTTTTACTGTAAGTGCACCACATGTCTATACATGTTAAAAGCAGTTCGACTTTGCACTTACAAATGTGCCAGAGCCCTGTTTGGTTACTTGTACTCACTGGTAGGGTTGGACTTTTGCAAGAATCAGGGGCCATTGGAGCATTTTTTTTTATCAGAAATGGTCTTATTACCTTGTGTTTATAATCTATAATCAAAATTGTGCCTTATCAAAATCAATTTAAGTATGAATATACAGTAGAATCTCTCTTTAGCGGACACCCCACTAGAGGACACCTCTCTACAAAGGACAGTTTTCATTTGCAAAATTACTATTTTTGATATTTAGCAACTCTCTGGTTGGAAGACACCTCTACCTAAAGGGCACTTTAGCTCTGTAATTAGGTGTACTTTACAGGGAGGTTCTACTGTATATAGTAGAATCTCTCTTTCTGTAAAGGACAACACCTAGATGTAGAGAAAAAGTGTTTACCTTAGGGATAGGTATCTTCTTATCAGAGATTCAGAAACAACACAGCCACATCAACCAATAATTTATTTAACTTACGACATTTCAGTGACCTAATGTCGCTCTCCTCAGGGGATGTTAGCAGGAGAATGACAGGAAGTGGTGAAACATCGGGAGTTAAATAAATCATTGGTTGATGTGTTTGTTCTCTGAATCAAATTCCAACCAACAAATTTTCTTCTTACCAGAGAGTTACTTTATAGTAAATAGGTAATATACAGTAGAACTACCGCCCTGTAAAGGACAACACCTAATTGCAGAGCCAAAGTGTTCTTTAGGAAGAGGTGTCCTCTTACCAGAGAGTTACTTTATAGTAAAATGTGTAATATACAGTAGAACTACCGCCCTGTAAAGGACAACACCTAATTGCAGAGCCAAAGTGTTCTTTAGGAAGAGGTGTCCTCTTACCAGAGAGTTACTTTATAGTAAAATGTGTAATATACAGTAGAACTACCGCCCTGTAAAGGACAACACCTAATTGCAGAGCCAAAGTGTTCTTTAGGAAGAGGTGTCCTCTTACCAGAGAGTTACTTTATAGTAAAATGTGTAATATACAGTAGAACTACCGCCCTGTAAAGGACAACACCTAATTGCAGAGCCAAAGTGTTCTTTAGGAAGAGGTGTCCTCTTACCAGAGAGTTACTTTATAGTAAAATGTGTAATATACAGTAGAACTACCGCCCTGTAAAGGACAACACCTAATTGCAGAGCCAAAGTGTTCTTTAGGAAGAGGTGTCCTCTTACCAGAGAGTTACTTTATAGTAAAATGTGTAATATACAGTAGAACTACCGCCCTGTAAAGGACAACACCTAATTGCAGAGCCAAAGTGTCCTTTAGGAAGAGGTGTCCTCTTACCAGAGAGTTACTTTATAGTAAAATGTGTAATATACAGTAGAACTACCGCCCTGTAAAGGACAACACCTAATTGCAGAGCCAAAGTGTTCTTTAGGAAGAGGTGTCCTCTTACCAGAGAGTTACTTTATAGTAAAATGTGTATATACAGTAGAACTACCGCCCTGTAAAGGACAACACCTAATTGCAGAGCCAAAGTGTTCTTTAGGGAGAGGTGTCCTCTTACCAGAGAGTTACTTTATAGTAAAATAGGTAATATACAGTAGAACTACCGCCCTGTAAAGGACAACACCTAATTGCAGAACCAAAGTGTTCTTTAGGAAGAGGTGTCCTCTTACCAGAGAGTTACTTTATAGTAAAATAGGTAATATACAGTAGAACTACCGCCCTGTAAAGGACAACACCTAATTGCAGAGCCAAAGTGTTCTTTAGGGAGAGGTGTCCTCTTACCAGAGAGTTACTTTATAGTAAAATGTGTAATATACAGTAGAACTACCGCCCTGTAAAGGACAACACCTAATTGCAGAGCCAAATTGTTCTTTAGGGAGAGGTGTCCTCTTACCAGAGAGTTACTTTATAGTAAAATGTGTAATATACAGTAGAACTACCGCCCTGTAAAGGACAACACCTAATTGCAGAGCCAAAGTGTTCTTTAGGGAGAGATGTCCTCTGACCAGAGAGTTGGTGAATAGTAAAAATGGTAATTTTGCAAATAAAAACTGTCCTTTATGGAGAAGTGTCCTCTAGCAGGGTGTCTGCTAAAGGGAGGTTCTACTGTATCGGTGATGACAGGCTGAATTCAAATTGAATCCGTATACAATATAACAATATGAATTGTATTTGTATTCAGTCTGTTGAAGGATATTATTGTTCGAAAGCTCACCAAGATTATATATCTTCAATAAAGAATCTTGGTGCCGGTAGCTTTCATATCTTCTTAGAAATGATATCTGGTAATTCCTTTTATTGTAATTTATATTTTATTATTGGGCTTCTTCTTTCTTATCTCCACTCACAATCATATCAGGGTATCAAGCCTGTAGAGCTCCATAATGACTGGGTGAAGTAGAATGTGTCTGCTATTGTCATTGACTGGGAGCACTACTCAGTAGCAGGCTGACTTAGCTCTAAAAGAAATGGCCACCTCTGACATGAGGAACAGACACCATGTACAGCCGCTCCTAACATGGAGTACAAATACGGCTCATCCTTTATCCGTGGATCAGGAGCCCTTACAGGGTACTATCAGCCAGGCCAGCTGAACCCAGAGTTTTTTAGAGACCTTGTTACTGCTCCCCCTCCTCCTTTTACATTCGGGATTGGGACCTGCAAAGGCCATTATTTTATTAATACAGTAAAACCTCCCTTTAGCAGACACCTCTCCACCAAGGACAGTTTTCATTTGCAAAATTACCATTTTTGCAATTTAACAACTCTCCGGTAAGAGGACACGTCTCCCTAAAGAAAACTTTGGCTCTACAATTAGGTGATGTCCTTTACAGGGAGGTTCTACTGTACTTTATTATCGATGATGGTATTTAATGAAACTATGTAAGATGCTTCTATTATTGTTGATATTTTACAAATAGGTTTTCTTCAAACAAAGCCCATATTGGCAAAATCACTCGGAAGATAAATCACTGATAAGCCATCTTCCCAATTCTTTTGCATCTTCAATTCACTAAATGAAGAATACGGAAAATAAATAAACAAATCCCTGGCAAAACTCAAATATTGAATCGTACAATAAGACCTTCTAAGCCTGGCTATTCCTGGTCTCTCCTGGAGATAGTAATATCATTTTATTCACGATCGAACGTTGTGGCCCACTGTACGTATTACATCCCAAACACAATGCGACACCAGCCATCTCTGTCTTGAGCTCGATGTACCATCTCGGCGACCGTTAAACCAGTGAGTTCCTTTAATTGGTCCACGAAGACTATGTTCATAGTATATATCATTTTATTCACATCGAATGTTGTGGCCCACTGTACGTATTACATCCCAAACACGATACGACACCAAACATCTCTGTCTTGAGCTCGATGTACCATCTCGGCGACTGTTAAACCAGTGAGTTCCTTTAATTGGTCCACAAAGACTATGTTCATAGTATAAATCATTTTATTCACAATCGAACGTTGTGGCCCACTGTACGTATTACATCCCAAACACGATGTGACGCCAGCCATCTCTGTCTTGAACTCGATGTACCATCTCGGCGACCGTTAAACCAGTGAGTTCCTTTAATTGGTCCACGAAGACTATGTTCATAGTATATATCATTTTATTCACATCGAATGTTGTGGCCCACTGTACGTATTACATCCCAAACACGATACGACACCAAACATCTCTGTCTTGAGCTCGATGTACCATCTCGGCGACTGTTAAACCAGTAAGTTCCTTTAATTGGTCCACGAAGCGTGTCGGCGAGAATCCAGGTATGTGTCGCCCAGACATCTTTCTGGTCAGTATGGTGTACTCCATTCCCCTGTGTCGCGCAATGTGATGGAGTATACCCTCTTGACTCTCTGGAGGTAGTGGTCTCTTATTAGAGGTTCAAGTCAATTGACAAGTCATTTAGGATTATACAGGAAGAGAGGTGTCATCAGACAAATTGTTCCTGAGAGGTTTGACTTGAAAGAAAATGGATCTCAGATATTTAAAGAAAATGAAAACGCACAAAGGGGAGGGCTGCAGCTAAAAATAAACATTTCTTTAATTATTCTTTTATTATTATCCCTAGAACATGTGGTATAGGCAATGATAATCATGGTGGGTAGAAGTAGGCAACTGCTCTTAACTAAGTGCACCACATGTCTACACATATGAAAAGCAGTTGGACTTATAAGTGTGCCAGAGCCCCGTTTGGTTACTTACACTCACTGGTGGAGTTGGAATTTTGCAAGAATCGGGGGCCATTGGAGCTTTTTTTTTTTTAAATCAGAAAAAAAGTGTCCAATGCAGGAATCAAACCTGGGTCTTAGCGGTCAAAAACCAACAATTTAGACCATCCTTCCACCGACCCCTCTTTCCTTGTTTTTGATTATCTGATGGAAACATCAGTTAAAATGTCGCGGCAAAACATCTTATTTGCTCAAATAAACAATCGATCCTTATCTTTAGAGTATATATATATATATATATTTAAAGAGACAAGGGTCGCCTCTCCAGCGTCTGGTTTTAGACGTCTATTTTGACGGGAGAGGCGACCCTTGTCTCTTTAGATCAATTTCCTCCCGGCAAAATTTCAATCTATATATATATATATAGTGCACAATTTTCTATACAGTAGAACCTCCATGAGAGGACACTCATGCTAGAGGACACCTCTCTATAAAGGACAGTTTACATTTGCAAAATTATCATTTTTTACTATTTAGCAACTCTCTGGTAAAAGGACACCTCTCCCTAAAAAACAGTTTAGCTCTGCAATTAGGTGTTGTCCTTTACAGGGAGGTTTTACTGTATTTAATAATTATATAGCAGCTAAATAAGAAAATATTAAGATATTTTAAAAAAATAATAATTCAAAGATAGAGAAAGGTCAAAAGTTATATGTTTATATATAAATTGAAAATATATAATGAACCTATGAATCGTTATACTTTTGATGTTATGAAATCTTATTGTTGTTATCATACCAACATAAAAGATAAATATTTAAAGGGTTAATCGGTTTAATTTTTAAAATTAAAGGTAAGTACGATATTATAAGTAATTTAGTCAATTTTGCAGTGTTAGAATTAAATTCTGTGCATGCATTAGGTGTCGTTTTGCAATAATTCATGCAGCATGCATTATTAATCAAATGTTACCTCCGATTTGAATTCAAATTTTTTTTCAGAAGGTGTCCAATCATCGCCCATCGATTTGTTGCTATATTAACAATAATAATTAAAAAGACAATAATTAATTAAATAGAAACTTACGTTTTTAAAGTTATTGGAGCATTAAGATTAGCATTTATTTATTTATGATGCAGAAGCCCATCCGTCACGTAGGAGCGGCATTGGGAGATAGGATTGAAAAGAAAGCGTAAATAAATGTTACGCAAGAAACCTTCCATGAATTGACCACGTGAGGGAAACTGAAAGCAAAAAAAAATAAATAAATAAAATAAGGACTAATAAAATTAAATAAAAATATAAATTTAATAAATAATAATAAACACATTATATGTATTTATCCTTTATTTTTATTGCCATTTTTATTTCATTTGAAACATTTTTGATTTTAATAAGAATCTTTATTTTCGGCATATTTGAAGGTTTTGTAACTTTAAGACAATATTTTAAGTTGTAAATAAGGCAATACTGAGTCATTTTTATATAATAAAATAATATTCATGCTGTATATATAAGTAGAGGAGACCAAAGAAATATTAGAGAGATATGCTAGATTGAACTATTGAGAGAGAGAGAGAGACACAATTTGATAATTAACAGTTTTATCAATATCTTGCCAATACTGAAATAAAAGTGCACAGACAGCAGTAAGTAATGATAATGAGTAATCAAAAATAATGATGATGATTATATTGAAGATATTCGTTATCGCAATCTTATCATCATCATTATTATTTTTAAATTACTCATTATCATTACTTAATTAGTGCGACTGTGCACTTTTATCCCTGCACTGACAAGATGTTAATAAAACTGTGTTAATTGTCAGATAAATAGATATATATAAGATTATGAAAAAATGAAAGAAAAAAAAAAGATAAAAAGATCAGGTGTTGAAATCAAAAATTAAGATCAAAAGATTATAATCATATATATCTATGTACAATGAATATTTACATGGCGTCTCAGCTACCGCTGCAGGGTTTGGTGGAAGCTCGCGTACTGACCTCTAACGAGATAGAGAGAAAGAGAGAAATCACTGATGACACCACCACTGCATCATTTGGGACTCTGATATGAATATCAAAAATTGCACTTCCCTGTCTTGTCTTGAACTATCTTGAATTGGGGTGAGGTATTAGTTATGGACTAATCTTTTTCGAAGTTTGCCCTTGATGACGTTCTAGTTCAATTTTTTGTATGAAACTTGATTAATGATGATTCAGTGATCAGGATAATATGGGATAATGATTGATGGTCTTTAAAATGTAATGGTCGTTGGAAATTTAAATTGAAACAGAAATTAAAATATTGATATATGCTATAATGCACTACTCAAAGGAGTCATCACTAGATAGTCCCTCTTTGTTCCCAGCCTCTCTCTTGATGGGTGGGCGAGTACAACCAATAGTCTGATGCTCTCATCAGTCTACTAGCAGCGAGTACCAGGAGAGGTCCTTGGAGGAAGCCGTGGTGCTGAGCGGACGGCTACTCCATTCCTGCGAGGGCATGTCGACCACAGGCGCCCAGCGCCGTACATACTGTGAGGTGAGAGCGGTGGCCAGGCGGGAATTTTCCAGCATGTGTCGCGCCGTGCATATGCACACGCCCTCTAACATTATGCCTTTCTCATCTCTCCGTCGCTGCTTCTTCAGGGGGCCATGTGGCGGACATCGCTCTGTGGCTGGCTCTGCACGCTCTACCTCGTAGGAGCACATGGCGTCGAGTCAACCTGTTTGCATCGCTTGTGGCTCCAGCGGCCTGTCGCTATCGCTGACGAACCGCTAATGGTCCTACAGCGCCGTTCGCCCTCTCATTCGAGAGGTGTTAGGTGTTCTGAATCACCAGTCCGATGGTGCCCAGGGTGGTCCTTGGGCCTTCTCTTTCTCCTCTCCCAACTACTCCTCACGAGTGTGTGCTCCTGAATCCTGCCTCCTGTGTGCACATTTACTTATTGTCACCCAACTGTGTGCCACTGACTGTTTGCAAATCACTAAACCTTTTTATAGGGATTTGCATTTTATTACAAGTACTATATATAAACACAAGATAATAAGGCCAAATCCAAATAATTTAGTCTTGTATTTATAATCTATAATTCAAATTGTGCATAACCAGTAGCATACGTTTAATAAGTATGTCACGATTCACACAAAATCCCATCTAACCTAATCATGTTCTCACCCTTCTTCTCTTAAAACTGAAAAGTTCTGGTTGTTGTAGGGCGTAGATGGAGCCTGAAGTTTTCAGCCTTGACAGTACCAAGCCAGAGTCTGAGATAGACTCAAACACCCCTTTCTTATGGTCGAATCACATGACCTATAAAGGTTAACTTGTGTGACGCCGCCAGCACCAATCCAGAGTCCAGCATGGACTCTAAACTAAATGCTCCATTCCTATGGGCTAGCCATAGACCCATAGAGCCTGATAACATCACCATCTTCCGGCAAAGCAACAACTATCCCTGGAACTTACCCAGGCAGACCCCGAGATACCAAGGGTCCACCATATTCCTGTTTGTGCTGAGATTCAACTTGGAGTGACAAACTCCCATATTCTGCAACCCATTTGTGATGAGTTGCCACCATCAACATGCTGGGATCCAACTTCGAGCGAAAACCTTCCATATTCTGCTGGATATAACATGGAGTGACAACCTCCCATATTCCGAAACCTATCTGAGGAGTGAACACCTTCTATAAGCAATGCCATATCTAATGAGCAACCATCTCTTAAGAGCCACATTCCATTATTCTGTACTAGACGAATGGCCCGGGCAACGCCCGGGGTTTACCCGAGTGCGAATATATTTTAAACACGTTGTCTTGGGTGGTCGCTATAGACAGGGTGGTCTGTATAGACAGGTGTATGTATCACACTGCTGATAACAGGGTTGCCTGAAGTGACCGCTATAGACAGGGTGGTCTGTATAGACAGGTGATTGTAACACACTGATGATAACAGGGTTGCCTAAAGTGACCGCTATAGGCAGGGTGGTCTGTATAGACAGGTGGATGTATCACACAGCTGATAACAGGGTTGTCTAGAGTGGCCGCTATAGACAGGTGTATGTATCACACAGCCAATAACAGGGTTGTCTAGGGTGGCCGCTATAGACAGGGTGGTCTGTATAGACAGGTGTATGTATCACACTGCTGATAACAGGGTTGTCTAGAGTGGTCGCTATAGACAGGGTGGTCTGTTTAGACAGGTGTATGTATCACACTGCTGATAACAGGGTTGCCTAAAGTGACCGCTATAGACAGGGTGGTCTGTATAGACAGGTGTATGTAACACACTGATGATAACAGGGTGGTCTGTATAGACAGGTGGATGTATCACACAGCTGATAACAGGTTTGTCTAGAGTGGTCGCTATAGACAGGATGGTCTGTATAGACAGGTGGATGTAACACACTGCTGATAACAGGGTTGTCTAGAGTGCCCGCTATAGACAGGTGTATGTATCACACAGCCAATAACAGGGTTGTCTAGGGTGGCCGCTATAGACAGGGTGGTCTGTATAGACAGGTGTATGTATCACACTGCTGATAACAGGGTTGCCTGAAGTGCCCGCTATAGACAGGGTGGTCTGTATAGACAGGTGATTGTAACACACTGATGATAACAGGGTTGCCTAGAGTGACCGCTATAGACAGGGTGGTCTGTATAGACAGGTGGTTGTATCACACAGCTGATAACAGGGTTGTCTAGAGTGGCCGCTATAGACAGGGTGGTCTGTAAAGACAGGTGGATGTATCGCACAGCTGATAACAGGGTTGTCTAGAATGGCTGCTATATACAGGGTGGTCTGTATAGGCAGGTGTATGTATCACACAGCTGATAACAGGGTTATCTAGAATGGCCGCTATATACAGGGTGGTCTGTATAGACAGGTGGATGTATCACACAGCTGATAACAGGGGTGTCTAGAGTGGCCGCTATAGACAGGGTGACCTGTATAGACAGGTGGATGTAACACACTGCTGATAACAGGGTTGTCTAGAATGGCCGCTATAGACAGGTGGATGTAACACACTGCTGATAACAGGGTTGTCTAGAGGGGGGCAGGGAGGACACGTGTTCCCTGGCAGCCAATGGGCGCGCATTCTATCCGTGAGCTTCAGACTTACAGACAGACAGAATAAGGCAATTATATAAGTAGATTACTCCTGATTTGAGACAACCACACATTGAACTGAGCTTATCTGAAGAACTAACATCTCCCATGAGTTAATAAAATCTAATAAGTTTTTTAAAATTATCTCATTGTATAATTATACAAGGTCATGGAGACTAAATTCATAGATCAAATTCACAATCTTGGTAGGCTTGGAATATATGTCCTGTCTTGAGGCTCCCATACATTCCAAGAGGTCTGGTTAGACCTTTCAGTCTGAAAGTGATAAACTACAATAAAAGCCAGGATCAATCTGATATGGACTATGTCTCATTACTTAACTAGTAAGAGAATGATTCCCTGAGAGAGAAAACCTCCCACTATTTGACAATGGAAAACACATTCTATTAGCCACTTGTACATATGATAAATAACAACCATCTATAACTCCGCCTTTGCTGGTCCTAAGTCCGGATGAAGAAAGAGGAGGAGGGAGCAGTAAAAAGCTCGCTAAAAACCTGGGCTCAGCTGGCCCGGCTGATAGTACCCTGTAAGGGCTCCTAATCCAGGAATACAGGATGAGCAGCGTTTGTACTCCATGTTAAGAGTGACTGCACATGTCTGTTCCTCATGTCAGAGGTAGCCATTTCTTTTGGCGCTAAGTCGGCCTGCCGCTGAGTAGTGCTCCCAGTCTTAATGACAAAGGCAGATGCTTTCTACTTCACCCAGTCATGACTATTGATGAGCTCTACTCTTCCCCAGCAGACACAATCAAAAGTCTCAAGCTCTACAAGCCTGATACCTTAATATGATTGAGTGGAGATAAGAAAAAAGAAGAGAGACAACTATTTATGAACCATATCTTGACTTCTTTAATTCAACACCCCAAATTATCAGAATTTTTAGTTGATTGTTGTTGGTTAAGATGTGATTATCAATTCAACACAATATTCACTGCTAGGGTGTACATTCTTTGTGGACATCCAAATATTAAAAAAAATAATATTTTATATAATCATATTAAATAAAAATAATATTTTTTATATATAAGATATTATGATGATAATAACAATAAAAAAAGATTACACTTATTATTAATTATATTACAGTATAACTGAGTAATGTGGGGGTGCTATAGACATGTCAAATTTAATGTAATTTGCATTGTACTACGTATTTAAAATCGGGCGCTATAGAGAGGGAGGCGCTATATAGAGGGAGAGCTATAGACAGGTTTAACTGTATATACATCTATATATATAAAAATGAATGTATGTCTGTTTGTTTGTCCTTTATGCCTGACCAAACCACTCATTGGATCGCCATGAAACTTTGGGAAGTTATTTAGTATAGTACTGGGAAGGTTTCTAGCAAATAAAATTTTTGAAATAACTTTTCGCCTAGAAATAATCAAGATAAATATTCTAATTTATCTGTTATAATTCAACATTCTGCTCTAAATATTATCATGATGATACGATGATTTTGTAATGTAGAAAATTAGGAAAGACAAAATTCAGGATGACACGGAAATTTATTTGAGACAAGAATAATGATACAATTCAAAGGCAAGATACTATTCCTTTAACTTCCAATTACCGAGGGAACCAATTAATATTGATTTTATTAAACTTATTGAGTATTTTTCAAGGGACCGGGAAAAAATGTTCACTTTATCGAGAGATTCGTTAAACAAACCTTTACTCGGGTAAAACCCGGGCGAAGCCGGGTACATCCATACAAGAATAATGATACAATTCCAAGGCAAGATAGTATTCCTTTAACTTCCAATTACCGAGGGAACCACAATTAATATTGATTTTATTCAACTTATCGAGTATTTTTCAAGGGACCGGAAAAAATGTTCACTTTATCGAGAGATTCGTTAAACAAACCTTTACTCGGGTAAAACCCGGGCGAAGCCGGGTACATCCATACAAGAATAATGATACAATTCCAAGGCAAGATACTATTCCTTTAACTTCCAATTACCGAGGGAACCAATTAATATTGATTTTATTCAACTTATCGAGTATTTTTCAAGGGACCGGGAAAAATGTTCACTTTATCGAGAGATTCGTTAAACAAACCTTTACTCGGGTAAAACCCGGGCGAAGCCGGGTACATCCATACAAGAATAATGATACAATTCCAAGGCAAGATACTATTCCTTTAACTTCCAATTACCGAGGGAACCAATTAATATTGATTTTATTCAACTTATCGAGTATTTTTCAAGGGACCGGGAAAAAAATGTTCACTTTATCGAGAGATTCGTTAGACAAACTTTTACTCGGGTAAAACCCGGGCGAAGCCGGGTACATCCATACAAGAATAATGATACAATTCCAAGGCAAGATACTATTCCTTTAACTTCCAATTACCGAGGGAACCAATTAATATTGATTTTATTCAACTTATCGAGTATTTTTCAAGGGACCGGGAAAAAAATGTTCACTTTATCGAGAGATTCGTTAGACAAACTTTTACTCGGGTAAAACCCGGGCGAAGCCGGGTACATCCATACAAGAATAATGATACAATTCCAAGGCAAGATACTATTCCTTTAACTTCCAATTACCGAGGGAACCAATTAATATTGATTTTATTCAACTTATCGAGTATTTTTCAAGGGACCGGGAAAAAAATGTTCACTTTATCGAGAGATTCGTTAGACAAACTTTTACTCGGGTAAAACCCGGGCGAAGCCGGGTACGTCCATACAAGAATAATGATACAATTCCAAGGCAAGATACTATTCCTTTAACTTCCAATTACCGAGGGAACCAATTAATATTGATTTTATTCAACTTATCGAGTATTTTTCAAGGGACCGGGAAAAAAATGTTCACTTTATCGAGAGATTCGTTAGACAAACTTTTACTCGGGTAAAACCCGGGCGAAGCCGGGTACGTCCATACAAGAATAATGATACAATTCCAAGGCAAGATACTATTCCTTTAACTTCCAATTACCGAGGGAACCAATTAATATTGATTTTATTCAACTTATCGAGTATTTTTCAAGGGACCGGGAAAAAAATGTTCACTTTATCGAGAGATTCGTTAGACAAACTTTTACTCGGGTAAAACCCGGGCGAAGCCGGGTACGTCCATACAAGAATAATGATACAATTCCAAGGCAAGATACTATTCCTTTAACTTCCAATTACCGAGGGAACCAATTAATATTGATTTTATTCAACTTATCGAGTATTTTTCAAGGGACCGGGAAAAAATGTTCACTTTATCGAGAGATTCGTTAGACAAACTTTTACTCGGGTAAAACCCGGGCGAAGCCGGGTACGTCCGCTAGTTTCAAATAAAATAAACATTTGCACACAGTAACTGGACTTGACTCAAGCCCATCAGTCCCATTTTAAATATTTCTTTTATAAAATTCACTCTTCAAATATTCACTGATACAGTAGAACCTCCATGAGAGGACACTCAGGCTAGAGGATACCTCTCTATAAAGGACAGTTTTCATTTACAAAATTACCATTTTTACTATTTAGCAACTTTCCGGTAAGAGGACATTTCTCCCTAAAGAACACTTTGGTTCTGCAAGAGGTTCTACTGTAATAATATTAATTAAAAAATAATATTTTTATAAGATGTTTTGGTAATAATTTTTTAAAATATATTACACTTATGGATAAAATTTAAGGAAATCAAAAGTCTTTGATGTGGCTGGTCTTATTTTTTTGAAGACAGAGGCGATTTTGTTTACACTTGGTTATCTTGTGTATCTTCAATAAAGGTCACGGTAATATCTTTCAGAGTTATTGTCTGAATCCCGATATACATGCTCAAAGGTACAACTTTTCTAAGTCTTCTTCTTTCTTATCTCCATTCAATCATATTAGGGTATCAAGTTGTGACCCTTGATGGTGTTTGTTTGACAACCATCATGACTGGGTGAAGTAGAACGCGTCTGTCTTTGTCATTAAGACTGGGAGCACTACTCAATGGCAGGCCGACTTAGCTCCAAAAGAAATGGCCGCCTCTGACATTCGGAACAGACGCCATGTGCAGCTTCTCCTAACAAGGAGTACAAACGCTGCTCATCCTGTATCCCTGGATTAGGAGCCCTTACAGGGTACTATCAGCCGGGCCAGCTGAGCCCAGGTTTTTAGTGAGCTTGTTACTGCTCCCCCTCCTCCTTTTTCATCCGGGCTTGGGACCGGCAAAGGCAGAGTTTAAGTTTTGTCCATGAGTGTGTCTTCAATAAAGGTCACTAATATCTTTCAGAGTTATTGTAGCAAATAGGGAAATTATCGTTATCTTAAAGTATTAAGATCTTTTAAAGATATTGATAAGGCACAATTTGGATTAAAGGCTATAAACACAAGGTAATAATAGAGGACATTGCTGTTGATGTGATAGAGATGTATGGAGACATCTGAGGCTCTTCATTCGACACAACAACAACAAGGTAATAAGACCAAATACAAACAAATAAATAGTATGTGACATTTCTGCAACAGTGTTGTTATTATCTTCAGACAAAATTTTCAGTACTTTTTTTTGAAGATGGTAACAAACACTGTTACAGAAATGTCACACACTATTTATTTATTTGGTCTTATTACCTTTTAAAGACATCCTTTATGAAGAGAAGGTAATAAGACTAAATTCAAATAAATAAATAGTGTATATACTATTATATTAGATAATAAAAAATACATATATTGGATTGAATAAAAGATTCATTTGCCAATATTTTATTCAATCCAATATATACCTTTTTATTATCTAATGATTTAAGTATGGATTGCTCTATTTTCAGAACACTATTATATACACAATTTATATTATATATACATATACTGTTTATTTATTTGGATTTGGTCTTATTACTTTGTGTTTATAATCTATAATCCAAATTGTACCTTATCATTGAGATCCTTTATGCTTTTTGAGCTAGAACTCTGTAATCTGAAGGTATTCTAGCTGATCAATCTTCTAAAGACATGTCTTTCCTCTTCTGTATGTTATTTCAAATAGCAGAACATTACTCTCCAAGACACCCCATTGTTCACAATTGTGACTAGCAACCTTTTAGGTTATTAAATCAATGTAGTATGATACATTAGCGCACCATCTGTTATGAATAGTAGAAACTATTATAGATGCATATGATTCTTTTGAAAATGAAACAATTTCTACTGCCATTACTGCGATGGGAAAATTAATGGGAGGACCTGGCACATCAGTGGTGAACCCTCCCAGCGGTTGATTAAATTGTAGATTAACTGGCGAAACCTCTAGGAGAGTTCACCACTGATGAGCCAGACCCTCCCTTTAATTTTTCCATTGCAGTAAGGGCAGTAGAAATTGTTTTATTTTCAAAAGAATCATATGCATTTATAATTGTTTTGAATATTAAATCAATGTAACTCATATGGCTGTGTGTTTAGATGTCATCGTCATAGGTAGTTGCACAACTGCAATGCAACATTATGGTGCACATGCACTGACTGCGCATGCATTGTTGTGATAATGCAGTTTTAACATAAAGTTGCATTTACTTGTAAGCACATAAGGTAATAAGACCAAATCTAAATAAATAAATAGTGTGTGTGATGTTTCGGTAACAATGTTGTAACAACTTTTCTCTGATGATGGTAACAACCATTTCATTGTGTACTCTTGTAGAAGAGTTTGTGATACCCGAAAGCTTGAGAGATAGTTTGAATAAAGCAAGAAATTTATCTTTGGAGGCAGTGTGTTGTTACAACAACCATTCAGTACTTTTGTCTGTTTTTAATCAACTCCGCCTTTGCTGGTCCCAAGCCCGGATGAAAAAGGAGGAGGGGGAGCAGTAACAAGATCACTAAAAAACCTGGGTTCAGCTGGCCATGCTGATAGTACCCTGTAAGGGCTCCTGATCCAGGGATACAGGATGAGTCTGTACTCCTTATTAGGAGCGGCTGCACATGGTGTCTGTTCCTCATGTCAGAGGCGGCCATTTCTTTTGGATCTAAGTCGGCCTGCCACTGAGTAGTACTCCCAGTCTTAATGATAAAGGCAGATGCATTCTACTTCACCCAGTGTGGAGATAAGAAAGAAAAAGAAGAAGGGCAATGTGTTCAATATAATGTGCCAATTAACCTGAGCCCCTTGATCAGAATATACAGGGACGTAATTGTTTTTAACATGTCCTGTCTCAGCTACAGACCTTCCTACAACCAGCCCGATGAGACCCAGAATTCAATGACCTTCCTGGACTGGACCAAGAACCCAGCATTGAACCAGGCCTTGGTGACCATGGTCCACCAGGATAGATCAATGCACCAAATAAACCAACTGAGACTTACATCCCGGCCTTAGTCTCATCAATATTTTCCTAAAGCTATACAGTAGAACCTCCCTTTAGCGGACACCTCTCTACAAAGAACAGTTTTCATTTGCAAAATTACCATTTTTACAATTTAGCAACTCTCCTGAAAGAGGACACCTCTCTACCAAGAACAGTTTTCATTTGCAAAATTACCATTTTTACTATTTAGTAACTCTCCTGTAAGAGGACACCTCTCCCTAAAGAACACTTTAACTCTGTAATTAGGTGTTGTCCTTTACAGGGAGGTTCTACCATATTTACTTGTAACAAAAGTTTCACAAGTCACTCTTAAACAAAAAAAAAAACAATAAGAGTATTAATGACAACACTAGACACATAATTTTATTTTAACGCACAATATCACTTTACAAAATAAATATTAAAAATACACATAACAAATAAAAGAAAGTTTTGCATATAAAAACACATGTAAATTTTTTTTTTAAATTAGAAAATCTTAAATATATTTTCAAAAAATGTGAAAAAGCTCAATGAATAATCAAAGTTAATTGTATGTGGAGCATTGTGGGGAATATCTTGGGACTTGTTTGTCAGTATTGAGGGGGGGGCTTTGCTATCTTCAGAGAGGCAGCAATGATTATGTAATGATGGACACAAGGGGGTTTGGAAGGAATCGTCGATGGTCAATGGTCAATAGAGAATGGGGTTTGGAAGGAATCTGTCGATGGTCAATGGTCAACAGGTAAAGAAGGAAAGGTGAGGATCTCCCAGCCCTCCCCGGCTACCATCACCAGGATGGAAGAGCTGCAGGGTATCAGCTCCAAGGTGGCCACATCAGCAATGGCAGTATGAAGAGTATGTATGAGCTTTAGCCTGTTGCCATCCGACCTTTTCCACAATTTGACTCTCTGGTCAATAGAACAGGAGACTAGGAGATCATTAGGAAGGAGTCTGATACCGGTGATCTGTGCAAAATGGGCATGAGGTTCATGAACGGATGAACAGATGGACATATCTGGTATAGAAAGATGATGCAGAGAGATTTGGTTGTCATCTCCTCCACTGGCTACTAGGAGTTCTTCCTGGGAGATTTCCAGTACGTCTAGAGCATTGATGCCTAGTTGGTGAGGCTGGATGGATGTAAGGGGAGAATCCTTCTGCCAGACATGCAAGGTCCCTGAAGTGCTGCCAGTCAGCCACTGGCCCTCATGGAGAGGATGAACCCTGAGTAGACAGTTAGACAAAGTGGCTTGCCATACTTCCTCCAGTTTCTTGGTCTCCAGATGGAAGTGGAAAACTCTCAGACTAGCATCGGAACAAGCAGCTGCTATTACATAATGATCAGAAGCATTTCTTATCTTGACATCCATAAACCGTGTCTGAGGTTCAAGACTCTTGTGTTTGATTTGCATCTTTGTCTCTGTGTTGTTGTAGAGTTCTTGATGATGGATAGATTGGTTAGAGGATACTTCAATCTTCCAGATTACAATCTGGGCACGTCCCCCAGCTGAAACCAACAATTTCGAAGTTGAGGCAGCAGAGTTGGAAAGTGGAATTGAATCCAAACAGCGGACACTTGAGATATGAGAAGATAGATAAGTAAGACAGTGAGCAGATGATGATAAATTCAACGGATCTATTCCAAAGATCAATATGCTATTGTCTTCTCCACAAGCAGCAAGGATTGATAACATTTGTCCAGAAATTTTTGCATCAAAGAGATAATTGATACACCATAGTTTTTTGGGTAAGAAACCTTGCTGAAGAAGGCAAGCTGAATTCCCCATCAGAGCTGTCTTCAGTAGAAGTTCTTTCTTACGGAGGCAGGCGAAGGTGATAGCTTGGTTATCAAGATGGATGTCCCATTGGCGATGGCCGCCACCACATTCAATCTCCAGGAGAGTGCGACGGGCGTTGTAGCTCCACACAATGAAGCGGTCAGAAGTGAAACCAGCCAGGAGTAGAGCCTCACGGTGGAAGTTGATGCGAGTTATCCAGTCCATTTCACCGTCAGTTCTGATCTGATGTTGAATAACCAGTTTCCCGGAAGAATTGAGTGAGTATACAAGCACTCTACCATCTCGACCGGCAGAATAAACTAACTGCCCATGTTCACAGAGATGTGTAATACCATTATGGTCATGGACGGATTGCAGACTCTGGACAGGATGACCTAGAGAGGTAAGAGAATATAAATGAATACTACCCTCCCTACCACCAACCAACAAGTAGTTATCCATTCCAACGATGATAGCCACAGAAGCCCACTGCTGTTTACTCTTTGGAAGAAGTGCAGTTCCAACTGGTACAATATCTTCTTCCTCCAGCTTAAGAAGTTTCATTTCACCTTTAGCTCCACAAGCCACAAGCATTTTCTCTTGAAGCCAGATAAGGCTGAAAATTTTTCCAGAGAAAATCTGAATTTCTTTAATCACAATAGCAGGTCCTGTTAATGGAACATTTAGGATTGCTAGGTGACCTTGGAGTCCCGCAAGAGCAACCAATGGCAAATTTTGACATGAGGAAACCAAGCCATAGGATGTAAAATTTTGACTGGAAAAGATATTTTCCCATTTTTGAGTATTTGGACCGTAGGAGATGAGATAACCATGATCTGATACAATGAGAACTTTATTAACACAATGAAGAAAGGTGATATCTCGTGGGAAATCTTCTTTCTGCGGAAACTGTGGGATATGGCGGAATGTTGAACATCTGGATTCTTTCAGAGGCCATAACAGCACTGAAGAATCACTACCTCCAGTAGCTGCAAGAGTTTCTTGTTCATTAACTGCAAGACTCCATATACTTCCTCCTTTGTGACATTTTTCTTTTTTAACAAGTTTTCCATCTGTATTCCAATAACAGAGATAGGAATCTTCACCAATAGATAGAAATTGATCTTTTAAAATAACACATCTCCATACTCTGGCTTCGTGACCATAAAGTACATGAAGAATCTCAAAATTGTTTGATGATATTAATGTTGATATTTTTTCTGTTATTCCATCTGGGACAGATAGCTTCCAGATTCTAAGACTGCGGTCATCAGATGTGGACGCAAGCAATTTCAAATCTTCTCTAAATTCAAGTGAAAAAATAACACCGCTATGACCAGTCAGTTTAGAACAAGGTTTAATTTCCTTTTCAGATGTATCTTTTGTTGTCCATATAACAATTTCATTATAAACTGTTCCTGAAAACATTACTAGATCATTCCATTCTGTACCTATTAGTAGTGAAGAGTAGAGAATGCATTTTATTTTACATTCTAACTTTGATATAACTCTTTGTTTTTTGATATCCCAAAGAATAACAGAATTGTGTGCTAAAAAAAGTACTAAAAAATCGTTGTTTATCCATAGAACATCCCAAATCCAATCTTCTTGCTGTACTTCTGTAATTTGTTCCAAATTTTGTTCTACATTGAAGTTCAATATTGCCAGATTCTTGCCACCAATTATCGCTAGTTTGCTATCTTTTGTTGAATTTTTTGGATAAATTCCATGTACATTTGAACATTGGAATGCTTCTTTTATTAGAATTAGTTTTTGTGTTTTGATATCGTATATTTTCAATTTATTTCCTTCACCTAAAATAATATAATTGCCTAAAAACTTTAATGACGTTATATGTGTGGCCAACATTTTCAAATTAACATAATTAATAAAATTCTAAAAAGTAATCAGCTATATAAAAAGGTAAACAAAAGTTTCACAATGAGGTGTTTATTTACTTTAGAGATACAGTGTGACCTAATTGAAATGTTTTAAATCCCTCTAGTTACTCTTTACTAGAAATCATAGATTTAAAAAACGTATTTAACATTTTGAATTAATTGAAACTAGCATTTAGAACATATTAAAATTTTGTCGATATAAGGTGAATTCATAAACTTCATTGTATGTATATATTAATAGAAATATAAAGTAATATTTTTAATTATATATATATATATTTTTAATATACAAGCATTTACAAAAACTAATTTATTGAATTCTTAAAAAAAAAATTATAATACAAAATAATGCGGCTTATGATTGTAAAACGACATTTGTCAATTATCCCGCATGTGTTTCTTTTGAACGCAAAAACCCCATCTGTGGAATAATGGATCTCCACCCGCCGTCCAGACAGCTTGGGTGACAGTAAACATTCCGGCGGGGCCAGCTGCCAACATAAACATTAGAACACGGCTGGTTTTGCTACCCACCAGTCGCGTGTTTTCCTCTGTCCTCTTAATATGTATTAAATAAAGTTAGTTAGAAGGAGATTTTTACCCCCTCCTTTCTGCTATTTAGTGATCTTATTTAAATCCTTGCAACAGCCCACAAAGAATCATCACAGCGAATTCTTCTACCGAATCTCGCTTCAGTGTTTTGTGAACTATTACCCTACATTTCTTCACAAAGTGGCGTCCCCGCGGGTGGGCTTCTGACAAGGCAAGATCAAGTGGATTAACGGCGGAGTACAAGTTCAAGACTTAAGATAAGTACCTTTTGTTTTACCCTCTGTTTATAGTGTTTTTTTGAAAAATGGAAATTTTAAAAAGACATAGAAATGTACTTAGAAAGCGACTAACTCGCTGCTTGAAGACGACAGAAGAGTTTCTGTCAGGTACTCCACCGATACTTGTAGAGGACATTGAATGTAATAGAGAGATAATTGAAGAAACTCACAGTGAGCTTCTTGTGATCCAAGGCAAGATAAGAGACTTCATGCTAACTTCAGACGTTAGCGAAGAGGAACTAGAGCAAGACGATGAGGAAGCCTTGCAATATACCCAGAGATATAAGAGGATATATAAAAAATGTCTCGCTCTTGTTGAACCCAGGAACTCTGCATCCAGTCCCACGACCAGTGAAGTGAGCTTCGCTTCTAGCTCACACCATAGAACTGTAAAACTACCCAAGATAGAATTAAAGAAGTTTACAGGAGAAATAAAAGATTGGTTGGGATGGTGGGCACAGTTCAACAAGATACATGTCGATCCTACTTTAGAAGACAGCGACAAGTTTCAATATCTTGTGCAATCTATGTCGCCGGGAACCAGAGCTAGTAAACTGGTTGATAGTTACCCCCTGACTTCCGAGAATTACCCCAAAGTTATAGAAACTTTGACAGAAAGATTTGGAAGGCCTGAACTGTTGCAACAAGTCTATGTCAGGGACCTTATACGCCTTATGATCGATTGCTTCTCCAAACAACAGTTGAAGATGACTTCATTTTATGATGAGTTGGTGACTCATTTGAGAGCATTGGAATCCTTAAAGATTGAGGCCAGACAGATGTCTGTATTTATATTTCCAATGATTGAGGCATGTCTCTCAGAGGAACTCATGAAGGCTTGGCAAAGAAGCCCCCTCCATGATGTCAAGATTGATGCCAATGATTCGACTCAAACTAGAGTTGACCTAATTATAGAGTTTCTCCAAAAGGAAGCTGCAGCAGAACGAGACAGAGCCTTAGCTGGATCCAAGTTTGGACTTAGATCTCTGAAACAAGATAGAAACGTGGGCCGACAATCACATCCTGCTAAGATACCTACGGCCTCTGGACTCTTTGCTGGACGTGCCCAGAATTGCATCTTTTGTAATAAAGATCATAAAAACACAGAATGTCTTGCTGCGCGCAGAATGAGCATTAAAGAAAGAAGAGAGCGTATTAAAAACGCTAAATGTTGTTTCTCCTGCCTCCAACCAGGTCATATCTCTTCTAATTGTAGAAGGCGCATATCTGAATGTATTCGATGTAAGAAGAAGCACCTTGATATTTTATGCCCTCTTAATGCTCCTGGACGAGAGTCAGCGGATGAAGACAAGGAACAGGTGGAAGACTGTGACGCTTCTCCTACAGTTGAAAACGGAGTTTCATTCTCCGGTCTTAGCGCTTCGTCTCTGATTTTGCTACAGACTCTGAAGATTAAAGTCGAAGGTGCGACTTCGGCGAAAGTAGTGCGTGCCCTCCTTGACACAGGTTCCCAACGATCCTATATTTTGTCTAAAACTGCCCAGGATCTCGGACTATCTCCCATTGGCCAGGAATCACTTAAACATGTGGTGTTTGGAGGTCATACTAGTGAAAGTGTCCACCAAGAATACAGAGTCAATTTGGGTCATGCATCGGGGAATTTTAAGATGGTAGCGAAGCTTCTAGACCAACAAAAAATCTGTGGTAACCTACCAAGATTGAGCCGCGGGCCATGGTTGAAAGAACTCAAAGCCCGCAGAATATGGGTCCCTGATATTGGAAAGGATGACATGGAAATTGAAATACTTCTAGGATGCGATGTATTGGGATCTATTTTCATGATGAAATCTTGTGTGTTGTCAAATGGCTTGACTGCGTCGCAGACGCGTTTCGGATGGACTTTAATGGGAGAATGTCAGCCAGGTAGTGACGTTTCACTCGCTCATCATGTTACAACGATGACAATTTCGGAGAGCAGTGTAACCAATCTGTGGAATCTCGATGTTCTTGGCATTATGGATCCTATTGGGGTTAAACAGAGAGATCAGAGAGACGCACTGGCGCGTCGACATTTTCTAAAAACAGTCCAACATTCTGTCTCTGGAAGATATGTTGTTTCCCTCCCGTGGACTGTAGAGAAAGCTAAAATCGCGGACAACAGGGAGGTTGCTATGAAGAGATTAGAACAGACGACTAAGAAATTAATCTCTTTGAATCTTTATGAGGACTATGATGATATTTTCCGAGGCTGGTTGGATGATGGGATAATTGAGAAAGTCCCAGCTGAACAACACGACGCTGAGGCCTTCTACCTGCCTCATCGTCCTGTGGTGAAACTCTCCAGTGGGACTACGCCTATCAGGCCTGTCTTTGATGCTTCTAGCAAGGTCTATATATCCCCATCTTTAAATGACTGTCTTGAAAAGGGACCTAGCCTCATAGAGATGATTCCCAACCTTATGCTAAGGTTTAGAAATGGCAAGTTTGGTGTCGTGGCAGACATTAAGAAAGCGTTTCTGCAGATTGAGGTGAATGAAAGGGACAGAGATTACCTGCGTTTTCTGTGGTATTCCCAAAATAGAGAAAAGACAGAAGTATTTAGACATAGACGTGTCGTTTTCGGCGTTAACTGTAGTCCTTTCATTTTGGGGGCAGTAATAGAATACCACCTGTCTAATGTTCGACCTGAACATAAACCGTTAGCTCAGAGGTTGCAGAAATCCTTCTATGTGGACAATTTAGTCACAAGCGTGAACTCTTTTGAAGAGTTACAAGATCTCAAATTGACCGCAACGTCCATCATGGATAATGCTAGGTTGGAGCTAAGCCGTTGGGAGCATAGCCTGGACGTGGCCTCCGATACTTACCCCTTTGAAAGAGCAGAGATATCTAAAGTGCTTGGTATATGTTGGGATAAAAGGGAAGATTGTTTGTCATGTGAAATTGCCGTAGCCATACCCCCCAAGATAACCAAAAGGAGTATCCTGTCCTGCTTAGCTCAGATATATGACCCTATTGGATTTCTGAGTCCAATATTAATAAAGCCTAAAATTCTATTGCAAAAAGCTTGGACTCTAAAGTTGGCATGGGACGATGAATTGGACCGTCACTACAAGGATGAACTAAGCCTATGGTTCGACGACCTTCAGCTGCACAAAGGCATGGCAATTCCTAGGAATTTCAATCCATTGATGGTACCGCAGAAGGACTGGCAGATACACACGTTTGTTGATGCTAGTAGTGAAGCTTATGCTGCTGTGGTCTTCCTTCGGACTCGGGTTGGTGACAAAGTAACATCTCGACCGGCAGAATAAACTAACTGCCCATGTTCACAGAGATGTGTAATACCATTATGGTCATGGACGGATTGCAGACTCTGGACAGGATGACCTAGAGAGGTAAGAGAATATAAATGAATACTACCCTCCCTACCACCAACCAACAAGTAGTTATCCATTCCAACGATGATAGCCACAGAAGCCCACTGCTGTTTACTCTTTGGAAGAAGTGCAGTTCCAACTGGTACAATATCTTCTTCCTCCAGCTTAAGAAGTTTCATTTCACCTTTAGCTCCACAAGCCACAAGCATTTTCTCTTGAAGCCAGATAAGGCTGAAAATTTTTCCAGAGAAAATCTGAATTTCTTTAATCACAATAGCAGGTCCTGTTAATGGAACATTTAGGATTGCTAGGTGACCTTGGAGTCCCGCAAGAGCAACCAATGGCAAATTTTGACATGAGGAAACCAAGCCATAGGATGTAAAATTTTGACTGGAAAAGATATTTTCCCATTTTTGAGTATTTGGACCGTAGGAGATGAGATAACCATGATCTGATACAATGAGAACTTTATTAACACAATGAAGAAAGGTGATATCTCGTGGGAAATCTTCTTTCTGCGGAAACTGTGGGATATGGCGGAATGTTGAACATCTGGATTCTTTCAGAGGCCATAACAGCACTGAAGAATCACTACCTCCAGTAGCTGCAAGAGTTTCTTGTTCATTAACTGCAAGACTCCATATACTTCCTCCTTTGTGACATTTTTCTTTTTTAACAAGTTTTCCATCTGTATTCCAATAACAGAGATAGGAATCTTCACCAATAGATAGAAATTGATCTTTTAAAATAACACATCTCCATACTCTGGCTTCGTGACCATAAAGTACATGAAGAATCTCAAAATTGTTTGATGATATTAATGTTGATATTTTTTCTGTTATTCCATCTGGGACAGATAGCTTCCAGATTCTAAGACTGCGGTCATCAGATGTGGACGCAAGCAATTTCAAATCTTCTCTAAATTCAAGTGAAAAAATAACACCGCTATGACCAGTCAGTTTAGAACAAGGTTTAATTTCCTTTTCAGATGTATCTTTTGTTGTCCATATAACAATTTCATTATAAACTGTTCCTGAAAACATTACTAGATCATTCCATTCTGTACCTATTAGTAGTGAAGAGTAGAGAATGCATTTTATTTTACATTCTAACTTTGATATAACTCTTTGTTTTTTGATATCCCAAAGAATAACAGAATTGTGTGCTAAAAAAAGTACTAAAAAATCGTTGTTTATCCATAGAACATCCCAAATCCAATCTTCTTGCTGTACTTCTGTAATTTGTTCCAAATTTTGTTCTACATTGAAGTTCAATATTGCCAGATTCTTGCCACCAATTATCGCTAGTTTGCTATCTTTTGTTGAATTTTTTGGATAAATTCCATGTACATTTGAACATTGGAATGCTTCTTTTATTAGAATTAGTTTTTGTGTTTTGATATCGTATATTTTCAATTTATTTCCTTCACCTAAAATAATATAATTGCCTAAAAACTTTAATGACGTTATATGTGTGGCCAACATTTTCAAATTAACATAATTAATAAAATTCTAAAAAGTAATCAGCTATATAAAAAGGTAAACAAAAGTTTCACAATGAGGTGTTTATTTACTTTAGAGATACAGTGTGACCTAATTGAAATGTTTTAAATCCCTCTAGTTACTCTTTACTAGAAATCATAGATTTAAAAAACGTATTTAACATTTTGAATTAATTGAAACTAGCATTTAGAACATATTAAAATTTTGTCGATATAAGGTGAATTCATAAACTTCATTGTATGTATATATTAATAGAAATATAAAGTAATATTTTTAATTATATATATATATATTTTTAATATACAAGCATTTACAAAAACTAATTTATTGAATTCTTAAAAAAAAAATTATAATACAAAATAATGCGGCTTATGATTGTAAAACGACATTTGTCAATTATCCCGCATGTGTTTCTTTTGAACGCAAAAACCCCATCTGTGGAATAATGGATCTCCACCCGCCGTCCAGACAGCTTGGGTGACAGTAAACATTCCGGCGGGGCCAGCTGCCAACATAAACATTAGAACACGGCTGGTTTTGCTACCCACCAGTCGCGTGTTTTCCTCTGTCCTCTTAATATGTATTAAATAAAGTTAGTTAGAAGGAGATTTTTACCCCCTCCTTTCTGCTATTTAGTGATCTTATTTAAATCCTTGCAACAGCCCACAAAGAATCATCACAGCGAATTCTTCTACCGAATCTCGCTTCAGTGTTTTGTGAACTATTACCCTACATTTCTTCACAAAGTGGCGTCCCCGCGGGTGGGCTTCTGACAAGGCAAGATCAAGTGGATTAACGGCGGAGTACAAGTTCAAGACTTAAGATAAGTACCTTTTGTTTTACCCTCTGTTTATAGTGTTTTTTTGAAAAATGGAAATTTTAAAAAGACATAGAAATGTACTTAGAAAGCGACTAACTCGCTGCTTGAAGACGACAGAAGAGTTTCTGTCAGGTACTCCACCGATACTTGTAGAGGACATTGAATGTAATAGAGAGATAATTGAAGAAACTCACAGTGAGCTTCTTGTGATCCAAGGCAAGATAAGAGACTTCATGCTAACTTCAGACGTTAGCGAAGAGGAACTAGAGCAAGACGATGAGGAAGCCTTGCAATATACCCAGAGATATAAGAGGATATATAAAAAATGTCTCGCTCTTGTTGAACCCAGGAACTCTGCATCCAGTCCCACGACCAGTGAAGTGAGCTTCGCTTCTAGCTCACACCATAGAACTGTAAAACTACCCAAGATAGAATTAAAGAAGTTTACAGGAGAAATAAAAGATTGGTTGGGATGGTGGGCACAGTTCAACAAGATACATGTCGATCCTACTTTAGAAGACAGCGACAAGTTTCAATATCTTGTGCAATCTATGTCGCCGGGAACCAGAGCTAGTAAACTGGTTGATAGTTACCCCCTGACTTCCGAGAATTACCCCAAAGTTATAGAAACTTTGACAGAAAGATTTGGAAGGCCTGAACTGTTGCAACAAGTCTATGTCAGGGACCTTATACGCCTTATGATCGATTGCTTCTCCAAACAACAGTTGAAGATGACTTCATTTTATGATGAGTTGGTGACTCATTTGAGAGCATTGGAATCCTTAAAGATTGAGGCCAGACAGATGTCTGTATTTATATTTCCAATGATTGAGGCATGTCTCTCAGAGGAACTCATGAAGGCTTGGCAAAGAAGCCCCCTCCATGATGTCAAGATTGATGCCAATGATTCGACTCAAACTAGAGTTGACCTAATTATAGAGTTTCTCCAAAAGGAAGCTGCAGCAGAACGAGACAGAGCCTTAGCTGGATCCAAGTTTGGACTTAGATCTCTGAAACAAGATAGAAACGTGGGCCGACAATCACATCCTGCTAAGATACCTACGGCCTCTGGACTCTTTGCTGGACGTGCCCAGAATTGCATCTTTTGTAATAAAGATCATAAAAACACAGAATGTCTTGCTGCGCGCAGAATGAGCATTAAAGAAAGAAGAGAGCGTATTAAAAACGCTAAATGTTGTTTCTCCTGCCTCCAACCAGGTCATATCTCTTCTAATTGTAGAAGGCGCATATCTGAATGTATTCGATGTAAGAAGAAGCACCTTGATATTTTATGCCCTCTTAATGCTCCTGGACGAGAGTCAGCGGATGAAGACAAGGAACAGGTGGAAGACTGTGACGCTTCTCCTACAGTTGAAAACGGAGTTTCATTCTCCGGTCTTAGCGCTTCGTCTCTGATTTTGCTACAGACTCTGAAGATTAAAGTCGAAGGTGCGACTTCGGCGAAAGTAGTGCGTGCCCTCCTTGACACAGGTTCCCAACGATCCTATATTTTGTCTAAAACTGCCCAGGATCTCGGACTATCTCCCATTGGCCAGGAATCACTTAAACATGTGGTGTTTGGAGGTCATACTAGTGAAAGTGTCCACCAAGAATACAGAGTCAATTTGGGTCATGCATCGGGGAATTTTAAGATGGTAGCGAAGCTTCTAGACCAACAAAAAATCTGTGGTAACCTACCAAGATTGAGCCGCGGGCCATGGTTGAAAGAACTCAAAGCCCGCAGAATATGGGTCCCTGATATTGGAAAGGATGACATGGAAATTGAAATACTTCTAGGATGCGATGTATTGGGATCTATTTTCATGATGAAATCTTGTGTGTTGTCAAATGGCTTGACTGCGTCGCAGACGCGTTTCGGATGGACTTTAATGGGAGAATGTCAGCCAGGTAGTGACGTTTCACTCGCTCATCATGTTACAACGATGACAATTTCGGAGAGCAGTGTAACCAATCTGTGGAATCTCGATGTTCTTGGCATTATGGATCCTATTGGGGTTAAACAGAGAGATCAGAGAGACGCACTGGCGCGTCGACATTTTCTAAAAACAGTCCAACATTCTGTCTCTGGAAGATATGTTGTTTCCCTCCCGTGGACTGTAGAGAAAGCTAAAATCGCGGACAACAGGGAGGTTGCTATGAAGAGATTAGAACAGACGACTAAGAAATTAATCTCTTTGAATCTTTATGAGGACTATGATGATATTTTCCGAGGCTGGTTGGATGATGGGATAATTGAGAAAGTCCCAGCTGAACAACACGACGCTGAGGCCTTCTACCTGCCTCATCGTCCTGTGGTGAAACTCTCCAGTGGGACTACGCCTATCAGGCCTGTCTTTGATGCTTCTAGCAAGGTCTATATATCCCCATCTTTAAATGACTGTCTTGAAAAGGGACCTAGCCTCATAGAGATGATTCCCAACCTTATGCTAAGGTTTAGAAATGGCAAGTTTGGTGTCGTGGCAGACATTAAGAAAGCGTTTCTGCAGATTGAGGTGAATGAAAGGGACAGAGATTACCTGCGTTTTCTGTGGTATTCCCAAAATAGAGAAAAGACAGAAGTATTTAGACATAGACGTGTCGTTTTCGGCGTTAACTGTAGTCCTTTCATTTTGGGGGCAGTAATAGAATACCACCTGTCTAATGTTCGACCTGAACATAAACCGTTAGCTCAGAGGTTGCAGAAATCCTTCTATGTGGACAATTTAGTCACAAGCGTGAACTCTTTTGAAGAGTTACAAGATCTCAAATTGACCGCAACGTCCATCATGGATAATGCTAGGTTGGAGCTAAGCCGTTGGGAGCATAGCCTGGACGTGGCCTCCGATACTTACCCCTTTGAAAGAGCAGAGATATCTAAAGTGCTTGGTATATGTTGGGATAAAAGGGAAGATTGTTTGTCATGTGAAATTGCCGTAGCCATACCCCCCAAGATAACCAAAAGGAGTATCCTGTCCTGCTTAGCTCAGATATATGACCCTATTGGATTTCTGAGTCCAATATTAATAAAGCCTAAAATTCTATTGCAAAAAGCTTGGACTCTAAAGTTGGCATGGGACGATGAATTGGACCGTCACTACAAGGATGAACTAAGCCTATGGTTCGACGACCTTCAGCTGCACAAAGGCATGGCAATTCCTAGGAATTTCAATCCATTGATGGTACCGCAGAAGGACTGGCAGATACACACGTTTGTTGATGCTAGTAGTGAAGCTTATGCTGCTGTGGTCTTCCTTCGGACTCGGGTTGGTGACAAAGTTGAAGTGCATATGATGGCGGCTAAGTCTCGAGTCGCTCCTCTCAAGAGACCTACGATACCAAGACTTGAACTTTTAGCCTGTGTTGTAGGAGCACGATTAAACAAGATGATCTTTGAAGCTCTAGAGTTAAAAGATATCAAAAATGTATTCTGGTCTGATGCCACAACAGCCCTCGCTTGGATAAAACGCGATGATCAGTGGGGTACCTTTGTCGGGAATCGCGTGAAAGAGATATGCAGACTTAGTGATCCTGTAAATTGGAGATATGTTCCTAGCGAGTGCAATCCAGCTGATTTACCCTCCAGAGGATGTAGCCTCTCCCGACTGATACAGTCTAGATGGTGGGAGGGCCCTTCCTGGTTAAAACTCTCCGAAGAATTTTGGCCTTCCAGGTATAAAGACCTGAATGAAGAAGAAATCTGTGCGGAAAGAAAGAAGATTGCTGTTGTGACAACAGTTAAGAGTACCGATCATTGGTACATGAAATATTTCTCCTCGTTCATAAAAAATGTGCGGATGATGGCGTGGATTAGAAGGTTCATCAACAACCTATGATCTTCAACGAAAGTAAAGGGCGAACTTTCTGTGAAGGAGATCGATGAAGCGGAGCTGGCGCTTTTGAAATTAGTTCAGGCCGAGTGTTTCCCTAGCCACTCTATACCTGGTCTGAAGGTATCTGAAGTAGAAGGAATCCTGCGTGTGAAAACAAAATTGATTTACAGCAGCGACGAATAGGGCTTCCGTTTGCCAGTACTATTACATGGGACTCATCCGTTGATTGAACAAATGATATGTGATTCACACGTTGAGAATTGCCACGCTGGTGTACAATTTTTGATGAACAAACTTCGGGAAAAATATTGGATAGTAAAAGCGAGACAGACCATTAAGAAAATAGTGAGAAGATGTGTCACATGCCACCGCTTCTCCGCTAAACCCGTTGTGGTGGAAGACGCTCCATTACCTGCCACTCGAGTACATAACGCCAAGGTATTCGAGGTGGTAGGGATTGATCTGGCGGGCCCGCTCTATCTGAAAGATCAGACCAAGACCTGGGTTGTTCTCTTCACCTGTGCTGTGTACCGCTGTGTACATTTGGAACTGGTAATATCTCTCAGCACAGAAGATTTCCTAATGGCCCTGGAGAGATTCATCAAGAGACGAGGACGTCCATCCACCATCTTCAGCGACAACGGAACAAATTTTGTAGGAGCCAATAACTTCTTTAAAAAGATTGATTGGGAACGCGTTTCTAACGACAGGAAAGTGAAGCGTATTGAATGGAAATTCATCCCGCCCACTGCTGCCTGGTGGGGTGGATGGTGGGAGAGATTGATTCGTTCCCTCAAAGACATACTAAAAAGAATGCTTGGAACATCAACATTAACATATCAACAATTGATGACCCTGCTGTGTCATGCAGAGGCAGTGATGAATGGAAGGCCCATGACTTATGTCAGCGACGATCCGAATGATCTTGTGACAATATCACCTTCCATGTTTCTACAAGAACAGACAGATGTCGAGTTTCCCGAGTGCCAGAATATGGGATCTAATCCAACGACACAGAAACTGCGCTATTTGAGCAAGCTGAGGGAGGAGTTGAAATCACGATTCAGGAAGGAATATTTGTCCCTCCTGGTCCAGAGAAACAGACGCATTTACAATCCAAAACTCCAGGCTGGGGATGTTGTCCTAGTTGGTATGGACAATAAAAAGCGTAACTTCTGGCCATTAGCAGTGAACGAGGAGATATTATTTGGAAGAGATGGAGTGAATAGATTAGTGAAGGTGAAAACCGCAGTAGGAACCTTCCTAAGACCTATTCAGAAAATATATCCCTTGGAAATATCATCAACAGCAGCTTCTTCGCGTTTGCTGAACGATAAAGAGAAAACTGCAAAAATACAGACTAGAACGGGAAGAACCATTTGTATACCCAACCGATTGGACGATTATTATTGTTTTTCTGTGTGCCTAGAAAAACAGGTGGGAGTATGTGGAATAATGGATCTCCACCCGCCGTCCAGACAGCTTGGGTGACAGTAAACATTCCGGCGGGGCCAGCTGCCAACATAAACATTAGAACACGGCTGGTTTTGCTACCCACCAGTCGCGTGTTTTCCTCTGTCCTCTTAATATGTATTAAATAAAGTTAGTTAGAAGGAGATTTTTACCCCCTCCTTTCTGCTATTTAGTGATCTTATTTAAATCCTTGCAACAGCCCACAAAGAATCATCACAGCGAATTCTTCTACCGAATCTCGCTCAGTGTTTTGTGAACCGACTACCCTACATTTCTTCACACCATCCCTGGACACTTTATTTTTCTTTTATCTTTACTCTTCTGTTTTATAATTTATACTGTTTCTCTTTAACATTTAACCTTATTTAAACATATTTAAAATATAGTTACAGTCTATATATATAGCCATGCAATACAGTACCACGCTAGATGAATTACATATTTATTGTGCTCAATTGATGATACAAACAGTGTTGCTGGATCTTTATATTTACACAGATTATACTATATACAACATGTTCTCCTTTTAATTAAAGTCAGGGGTCATATATTTTGAACCGAAGTACAGGCGGGAGAATTCTCCTTATTCCTCTTGACCACTGGACGGTCTGGGCCTCCTCTCGGTAAACACTGGGTCTTCTCTAAAGTAGAATGCCAATTGATAAACCCTATTTAGGCTTTCTCTAAGTGGAATGCCAATTGAAAAACCCCATTTAGGCTTTCTCTAAGGGGAATGCCAATTGAAAAACCCCATTTAGGCTTTCTCTATGTGGAATGCCAATTGATCAATCCTATTTAGACTTTCTCTAAGTGGAATGCCAATTGATCAACCCTATTCAGGCTTTCTCTAAGTGGAATGCCAATTGATCAATCCTATTCAGGCTTTCTCTATGTGGAATGCCAATTGATCAATCCTATTCAAGCTTTCTCTAAGTGGAATGCCAATTGATCAACCCTATTCAGGCTTTCTCTAAGTGGAATGCCAATTGATCAATCTTGTTTAGGCTTTCTCTAAGTGGAATGCCAATTGATCAATCCTATTCAGGCTTTCTCTAAGTGGAATGCCAATTGATCAATCCTATTCAGGCCTTCTCTAAGTGGAATGTCAATTGATCAATCCTCTTCAGGCTTTCTCTAAGTGGAATGCTAATTGATCAACCCTATTCAGGCTTTCTCTAAGTGGAATGCCAATTGATCAATCTTGTTTAGGCTTTCTCTATGTGGAATGCCAATTGATCAATCCTATTCAGGCTTTCTCTATGTGGAATGCCAATTGATCTGTTGTGTTTTAACTTTAAAAGCACACAAAAATATAATAAACTTGAATTTGTTTATTCAAGTATCAAAAAACAAAGCTTTACATATAGAACAAATAATAATAATGAAGAAGAAAGACACATTTTAGGAAAAGGCAAAAACAAAACAAAAGTACTGGTCAAAAAGAAACATTTAAAATCGCAGATTAATATCTTCAACACTTCCCCTTAATCAGATTTCAAATGTCCCTCATACCCAGTAGATATCTCAGCATTTGGAAACGCGGCTTAGTGAGCCCTTTGGTCATAATGTCAGCAACTTGATCTTTTCCAGAAATATGTTCTACATTGAAAATACCTTCTTGATACTTTTCTCTCACAAAATAGTGTCTTACTTCTATATGTTTGGTTCTCTTATGAAATTCAGGATTTTTGATCAATTTAATTGTACTTGCATTATCAACTTTTATAATTGGTTGTTCTTTTAGTGGAGAAATTTCACTGAAAAGTCTATTTAACCAAATGACTTCCTTTGCTGTATTGCTTGCTGCCACGAGTTCGGCCTCAGTTGTTGACAAAGATACTGATCTTTGTTTTTGGCTAAGCCAAGAAATAGCACCACCAGCCAGTTTACACACAACTCCACTGGTAGATCTTCTAGTTTCTGGGTCTCCAGAAAAATCTGCATCACTGAAAGATTCCAAAACTCCTACTTTATGACCCTTTTGGTACATAATTCCATATTCAGTTGTTCCTACAAGATATTTGAAGATTCGTTTAACTGCTTCCCAGTCATATTTTGTTGGTGCTGCAAGTTTTTGAGAAACTTTATTCAGTGCAAAAGTGATATCGGGTCTTGTTAAGCAGCTCAGATGCATCAGACTACCAATCGCTTCACGAAAGGGAACATTTTCTAGAATCTCTGCTTCCCCAGGAACAGTAGAATTATCAGTTGGTGTTCCCACTTTATTCGCTTGAGACATATTGAATTTCTGAAGAATTCTTTTTATATATACATTTTGATTTATAAAGATTGACCCATTCGGTTGCCACTCTATCTCAATACCCAAAAAGTAATTTAATGGTTCACTTGTGATCTTAAATGAAAACATTAGTTCATCAAGAAATTCTTTGATTTCCTGTTCATTTGTACCAGCAATGATTCCATCATCAACATATATGGCAATAATGAGTAGTTGATCATTTGTTTTTCTGAAGAATAAACAGGGGTCAGCTGTACTTTCCTTCAGACATCTTTCTTTCATGAAGTTGACTATTTTCTGATTCCAGCATCTTGGTGACTGTTTAAGTCCATAGAGACTTTTCTTCAATTTCCATACAAGATCTGTTCCATTGTTGAATCCTTCAGGTTGTTTGATATAAATTTGATCTTGTAAGTCTCCATATAGAAAGGATGTCTTTATGTCTAACTGTACCAATTTTAAGTCTTCATTAGCAGCAATTGCTAAAAGAGTTCTTATGGTGTCATGTCTTGCCATAGGACTAAATGTTTCTTCATAATCTATACCCTTCTTTTGTGCAAACCCTTTTGCCACCAGTCTTGCCTTATATCTTGTAATCTCTCCTTTAGAATTCAATTTGGTCTTTAATACCCATTTACAATCAATCGGTTTTTGGCCAGGTGGTAATGTTGTGCATTCGTATACATCATTTTCCGTTAAAGAATTCATTTCTTCATTCATTGCTTCTTTCCAAAATTGTGCATTTGGAGAATCCATTGCTTCTTTGTATGTCTTGGGTTCAAGACCTTCTGCAATATTTATTTCAGCATCAATATACCTTTGAGGTTTTGATATATTTGATCGATCTCTTAGATTGTATACGTCTGATGTTTGAACATTGCTTTCAATTTTCTCAATATCTTGAGTATCATTTTGTTCATCAATCTGATTACTTGAAAGTTCCTTATTTCTCTTTTCAATATCAAGGCTAAATGTTGGTATAGTTTCCTTGAATATTACATTCCTACTTGTGACAACTTTGTTTGAGTTCGGCATCCAGATTCGATACCCATCCTTGTTACTGCAATAACCAACTATAATACCTTTTTCACTTTTGGCATCTAACTTTCTTCTCTTTTCATCAGGCACATGAACAAAACATTCAGTTCCAAATATTCGAAGATGATCAACTGCTGGTTTTTTTTTATCAAACCATAGTTCATAAGGTGTCTTTCCCTCAATTTGTGTTGGTCTTGTTCTATTCAAAACATATGTAACAGTGTTAACTGCCTCTGCCCACAGCTTTAGGCTCATATTTTTGGCATATATCATTGAACGAGCTGCTTCTATTAAAGTCCTGTTTTCTCTTTCCGCTGAACATTTCTGTTGTGGAGTATATGGCATTGTGATCCTATGATTAATACCATACTTGTTTGTAATTTTTGAGGTTTCTTTATTTACAAACTCCTTTCCTCCATCTGTGAGAATTTCTTTCACTATATGTCCAGTAGTCTTTGTTTTCAAGAGAAATTGTTCTAGCTTTTCAATGACTTGTGACTTTTCTTTTAGGAAATACACTGATCGGTATTTTGTAAAATCATCTTTGAAACACACAAAGTATCTCATCCCTCCTTTCGAAACCTCCCGCATAGGGCCACATACATCTACATGAATTAAGTTTCCAGGTTGGGTAGAAGCATATTGTTCTCTTGATCCAAAACTCAGTCTATGTTGTTTGCCATAAATGCATGCCTCGCAAGGTTCATTGTCCATGACTGTATCTATTCCTTGTTCTTTAAGCCATTTTTGAACATGTCTTTTATTTTGATGTCCAAATATTTCATGCCATAGTTGTAGCATATTGACATTTTGGGTTTTTGGCTAAATTGACTTCTGCAGCATTTTCAGGTTTGATACTTGTTATTAACATACCATACAAGCCTCCTGGTAGTCTTTTCCCTTCTACAATAACTTCTCCAGTTGTTGTCTTAAAAAGTTTCCAACCTTTTTTTATCCATTTTCATTTCAAACCCTTTATCCAATGTGGACTGTAATGACATCACATTACGACTGAAATTGGGAACATACCATACATCAGTTAGGTAGTGAGTTTGCTATTTACCTTTTACACAAGTTTCAATTGTTATAGTTCCACTTCCATAAGCTATCAATTTTTCATTACTTCCAACTTTAACAGTCTGTTGGGTAGGAAAATCCTTATAAGAAGTATAAAAACTTGCATTCCTTGTAATGTGGTTAGTAGCTCCTGAGTCACCAATCCAAATGTCTTCATCTTGTTCATTGAATCTTTCACTGAATAAACTTTCACTTAATTTTGAATAAAGTTTTAATTTAGTTTCATCCTTTTCTTTATCCTTTAGTTTCTTCTGTTTTGCATACCTACAATCTTTGGCCAAGTGTCCTTTTCTATGACAAAAGTAACATTCTCTTGTTTTCTGAAATTTTTCATTACTTTTGGTAACTTTTCCTTTCATATTTTGCTTATTTTCATATGCATTTGCGATTAGTGCTGTCGAACTTGATGCGCTGCATTCATCTCGCTGTTGAATTCTTATTTCGAGTAACCGAAGCCTTTGTGTGAGATTGTCTACAGAACGTTCTTCTTTAGACACTGATTCCCAAACACTTTTAAAATCAAAATATTCATCAGGAAAGGTGTTTATGATTCTGCACATCAGCATGGATTCTGGCAATTTCAAATTTTCTTGTTTAGTAAGTTCATTTTGCATATCACTCCATAAACTTTCTAGTTTTGAAATGTGCTTTGAAATATCATCTGTAGGATCCTTCTTAAAATTAAAGAATTGATTATAGAGCATGTCTAATCTTTGACCAGAGCTTTGCTCATAGACACTTAACAATTTGTCCCACATATCTTTAGTACTTGAGCAGGGAATGATTAGTTGACTTACATCAGGCATCACACTTGTTGTAAATAACAATTGGGATATTGCATCTTCACTTTCCCATTTTACATATACCTCTTTTTCTTCATTTGTTTCTTGTTTTATTGGCTTTCTATATGTTCCATCAACAACGCCTATTACTTTGTTTATTGTTAAAAGCAATTTTATATTTTTCTTATATTCTGGCCAGTTTATTAATCCTTCCAATTTGGGAATATTCATACCCATTTTAATATTATCCATTCCAGCCATTACAAATATAAATTTTAACGTGATAAACAAAATAGAATTCTTTTTAGGCTTACCGTTGCTTCGTTTTTGTTATATTTCGCAGTGAATGCGTGGTTGGGTCCATAACCTGTTGTGTTTTAACTTTAAAAGCACACAAAAATATAATAAACTTGAATTTGTTTATTCAAGTATCAAAAAACAAAGCTTTACATATAGAACAAATAATAATGAAGAAGAAGAAAGAAACATTTTAGGAAAAGTCAAAAACAAAACAAAAGTACTGGTCAAAAAGAAACATTTAAAATTGCAGATTAATATCTTCAACATGATCAATCTTACAATCTCATCTAGCACTTCTATTGCGGCTGGAATCCTCTTTCACTCTTATTTGGATCTCTATTTTGGAACCTTTATCTTCTTCATAATCTTCATCTATATTCTTCTTCTTTATATAATCTTTATCTAAATATTCTTATTCTTTATAATCCTGATATATATATATTCCTTTCCTTTATAAACTTTAACTCTATATTCTTCTCTTCCTTACAATCTTCAAATCTATTTTCTTCTTTTTATAATATTTATTTTCATTCTTCTTTAAAACTTTTATATTCTTCTTCTTTATATTTTTTATTCTATAGAATCTTTATCTACATTCTTCTTTTTTCTATAATATTTATCTATATTCTTATTTACTCATTTTTAAATTAAAAAATAATATATTTATTAAAATATACATAAACTCATATGATATATGTCATAATTTGTACATAACTGGATGCAAACCCGCCCCAATATGTATGCAATGTATGTTTCAAAAGATTTTAATAAAGACAAGGCTTAAGAAATCTGGGAGAGAAAGGCCAAGAGAGGAAGCAATCATTAGCAGGTTTTATTATCCAGGAACTCATAAAACTGGGTTCAAGAACCTAGTATTTCCTGGGTCAGGTCAGGACAAGTCTAGAACAAAAGGACAGCAAAGGCCCAATCAGAGGATAGGAACATTGGTTAGGAACCAATGGGAATCGAGCACCCCTGGAAATCCATCCAATGAGAGCCCGGAAGAGCTTTCGTTTTAAATCGGGAACGAAGTATAGTCAGTCAGGAGATCGCCGCGGTGGAGACCAGTTTGGAGCCAACCCCATCTTCTCCACCATCAGATAAGTCAATCCTCAATCATGTGAATAGATAGTCAATAGCCAACTCAAACCAATAACTTCAACTCCTTTTCTCCCTAGATTGCTAGCCTTTTTCCAAAACCAAAACCCTGTGTTTTCTCGTTATTTTCCCCTGTGAGGACACCTTAACACTTCAAACGACTGCGCCCACCACAAACAATCAACTCAGCCAACTTCAAAAGGTAATTCGCACCGATCTCACATATACATATATTGATTTTTCTTTCATTCTTACTTTCAAACGTTATTTATTTAAAAAGAGCTTCTTATTTTTTTAATTGAATATAAATTAACTTCTTCAATGTATTAAATCGAATATAAATAAACTTCTTGAATGTATCAATTTGAATATATAAATTAACTTTTTGAAATGTATCAATTCGAATATAAATTAACTTCTTGAATGTATCAATTCGAATATATAAATTAACTTTTTTTGAAATGTATCAATTGGAATATAAATTATATTTTTTGAAATATATCAATTCGAATGTAAATTAACTTTTAGAAATATATTGCCACGTGGAAAATTAGGGAAGACAAAAACTTCAGGAGGAAACAAAATTTATTTCAGGGAAAGACAAACTAAGAATTGTAGACAAAAGATAAGCCACGAGGGAAATTTACAGAGTCGCAAGATATAAACATAAAAATGGCCACTCTGTTAATAAAAAATAATAAAATTAATAAATACTATGTTACATAGCTTCTTCCCTATGGGAGCTGTGACCCACAGCTAGCAATTATTGTAGATATTGACATGGATCTGACGTGCTTCTGCCAAGGATTCCATCGAAGTCTTGGAACTTTGTCCCTAGTACCTTTGCGTCCTTTTTCTTGCGGCGTGAAGAGCGGCTTTGCGTCGTATCGTCTATAGGGACATCATCATCTCGGAGGGAAGTCTTGGCTTTGACACGGCGGTTGAATCCTGGAGTCAGTCTCTGAAAATGTAGATCACAGCACCCATGGCTTCAAATTCTTCTCGGCGATCTTCAGTTTGTCTTTCCTAACCTACCCAGCATCTCCACCAAAATGCCACGTGAAAATTAGGGAAGACAAAAACTTGAGGAGGAAACAACAATTTATTTCAGGGAAGGACAAACTAAGAATTGTAAACAAAAGATAAGCCATGAGGGAAATTTACAGAGTCGCAAGATATAAACATAAAAATGACCACTCTGTTAATAAAAAATAATAAAATTAATAAATACTATGTTACAATATCATTTCGAATATTAATTGACTTTTTTTAAATAGATCTCTTTGAATATAAATGAATTTTTTAAAAATATATCAATTCAAATATAAAGTAACTTTTTGAAATGTATGAATTAAATATAAATTATCACTAATTTCACTTTTTCATTATGATTTACATATATCTAGTTTTCTCTAAATTTCGAACGTTAGGCTTAATATTTTCAGAATTTTACTTATCTTTTCGTATCCCGGCGCTGCCACCATGTTTTATAATTTATACTGTTTCTCTTTAACATTTAACCTTATTTAAACATATTTATAATATAGTTGCAGTCTATATATATAGCCATGCAATACAGTACCACGCTAGATGAATTACATATTTATTGTGCTCAATTGATGATACAGTGTTGCTGGATCTTTATATTTACACAGATTATACTATATACAACATCTTATTAATTCATCCTTTCATACTTCATCCCTAATGTTAGACATAATCGTTATTTATCGTTAAAATAAATTTCGATTTTTGCGTTCAAAAGAAACACATGCGGGATAATTGTCAAATGTCGTTTTACAACAATTTTTTTTAACGAAAGAAAGATTGCTGGAGGGTAGTATTCATGTACCAAAAGAGACACCTATCTCTTCAAAATTACATCAAAACGAAACATTTTGTTTTTCACCTCTGTGCAGAACACACAGGTAGTGATAAAAGAATGTGCTACAGTACCAACTTTTGTAAAATCTAAAAATTATTTTAATACACAGTATTAATATTTGGATTTGATTTTGTGATATTTTTGTTATATATAAAAAAAATTACTTCCCTTTCTAGAAAGAAAAAAAAATTGAAGGGCCTGACTCATCTTTAATGAACTTCCAGCTGTTTGTCAGTTTATACTTCCAGACCGCTTTAATATCGCATTGGGTTGTATTCAGGCGTATATATCATGAACTTTTGAAAAAATATTTTATTTATCGTTTTCTTCATATACATAATTTTAAAATTCATATTTCAACTTATATATAACTTATTAAATCCAATATATGCCTTTTATTATCTAATATTTACCCATTGTAATTATGTAAATAAAAAAGTTGTAAATAATCCCTTCCTTAAGTTTAAAACTACCAGACGATACATCAGCTAGATTTCCACCACCTGTTGACCAACCTGGACAATTGGAGAGTCCTGTTTTACTTCCTATGTGTATCTCTATAAATAAAAATTATAATAAAAAATTTTTTTTTTTGCGAATTGAATAGGAAAAAGGCATTTTTTGATTGTGTTCAACAAACTCTTTTTTTTGCTTATCCCTAGTACACGTGGTAAAGGCCATGATAATCATGGTAGGTTGAAGAAGGCGACTGCTTTTACTGTAAGTGCACCACATGTTTACACATGTGAAAAGCAGTTTGACTTTGCATTTACAAATATACCAGAGCCCTGTTTGGTTACTTACATTCGCAGGTGGGGTTGGACTTTTGCAAGAATTGGGGGCCATTGGAGCATTTTTGTTTTTAATCAGAAAAAAAGTGTCCAATGTGGGAATCAAACACCCTGGTCGTAGCGTTCGAAAACCAACGGTTTAGATCATCCTTCCACCGACCCCCAACAAACTCTTGATAAATAAAAATAAGTAATATTAATTATCATAGGCTAATATTCTAGGATTTAATGGGAAAACATTTTTTGATATATTTATAGATGGCGCCAACAATCATGAAAAACCTTGTTTTCTCAATTTGACCATCTGAACTGGTATTTCCTCTATTCTTTTATTTTCATAATGCATACCAATATAACATATTATAAACTTATATATGATATGTAAATTATTTTTGACGCTGCCCGGTTTCCCGACCGGCCTTGGATATGTAACCGCCCCTGACGATGTCGTGTGATGGAACACTGAGCATTGCGGTCTTTCTGCTCTCCACGGTCACCCTTGGGCTCAATACTATTGGACCCGTCTCTGCCTCCCCCTTATCTCCGCGGATCACCACCCTGTCCCACTCCTCTACATCCCGGCTCTCCTGGCCTCACCTGGCGATGATCCCCTGGCCACCCATCCCCAGGTCCCTCCAACAGTTTAATATATATAAAATGAAAGGATATATATAGTGCTTTGTATATATTCGACTATGGGGCTCAAAAATCATCCATTCTGGTGGAAAGATATTTCCGATATGTTTTTTTTTTTATTTTTTTTTCTAAGGCCCTTACTGCAATGGTAAAATAAATAGGAGGGCCTCGCACATCAGTTTTTTAAAAGAAACATACATGTCAAAAATAGCTTAAATTTCTTATAACAGATGGCGCGCTAATGCATTATATAAACTAACTAGACGAATGACCCGGGCAACGCCCGGGTTTACACGATTAAATGTATATTACATATGGAAGATGGACGTAGTTCCCGGAGGTCACCCGCGAGGCTTTTTTCTGTGTCACCAACTCTGCCCCCGCGCGCCAGGACCTCTTGATCCCTCTGATTGGTCGGTGGGAACTTGGACTGTCCAACCGGCCGGCAGCCGGACGATTACATTTTCTCGAGGGGGGGGGGGGGCAGGGGGCAGGGAAGTCACGTGCTCGCTGGCAGCCAACGGGCGCGCGCCGCCGGCAGATCGCCCGCGTTCTAGAGGGCGCTGCTCGTGAGCTAAGTAGAATAATTTGAATATATAATTTTAATAATTGATTTATATATATTTTAAAATAGCCTATCGTCATCCCCGTTATTTTTTACCTATGTATGGAAATTTTGGTTTGAATTAGTGAACTACTGCGAATTTGTATACCGGGCATACAGACCAACAAACAGACAAACATACAAACATTCATTTACAAGTATCTGATTCATTGTTTAATGAAAGTTTTGTCCACTTATACTACTAGTTTATCTGATTGGTGAGAATATGGTTTAAAAAAGAAAACTGGAAGACAAATAGTGGTTTGCATTGTTAGAATATTACACAGAGTAGCAATGGCTATAGATAAGATTGAGTTTGAAAGGGGGGATCTTTTGTATATAATAATTATTTTATTTTTTATTACAAAACACACGCTATATCTTATGTGGATTTATTCGTGTAAATGTTTAAACTATTTATGTACATAGTTTTTAAATATATATATAAATTATTTGTAGTTTTAGATAGAGAGAGAGAGAGTGAAGTTATTAAAATTTTAGAGCAATAAATTACACTAGAAATAAAGATTATGCAGATACATATTATCAAAAGTCCAATATATCTTTAAAGTTACAACCAGTAAAACAGTGGCACAAATATAAAATATTCCAAAACAATAACACTAATTAAAAAACTATGCTAATTAAAACTATAAATTTAAATTCTTAATGTAATTCAGGTCCACGGCATTTGATATATGTCATTATTGTTAATTTTCATTTTGATGATTAATAAATTATGTTTGAGGTATCAAAACTTCCTTTTTGTTCAAACACAGCAACGTGTGAACGGGAACAGCTAGGTGGAGCAGAGTATCAAACATAAAGTTATCTTGACAAGCATAGATTCAGTAAGGATTGGATGTTTGCTAGAATCGTTTTAACAAATGTTCGTTAGGCAAACTTTTACTCGGGTAAAAACCGGGCGAAGCCGGGTACATTCGCTAGTATTCTTATATTTACCCAGTGACAAGGGCAATGACCAAGGTTTACCCGTAGGTTCTGTGAAGACACATTTTTCATCGCAGTAAGGACAGTAGAAATTTTATTTATTTGTTAAAAGAAACATTCGCGTCTTAATGTCTTCATTCGTTATATATAGAGGACTGCAAGGATGGCCAGGTATATATGGTCCAGAGTGAGTTGGGTGTTGTGACAGTTATTGCAATTACTGTAGGATCTAGTCATGTCTGGGTTTATATTCATTCCTTTAAAATGTCCTGTTCTGATTCTTGAAATTGTTGTTTTTAATTCTCTCTTAATGTTAAGGTTGCCTATGGGCTGGAGTATTTTGGTTTTTGTAATGAGTTTTTCTATCGTATTTGCGTCTCTCAATGTTATTGAATTGGTTTCCAGTGCCTGTTTACGTCCTACATTCGCTAGGCCATCAGCCTGTTCATTGCCCTCTATTCCAACATGAGCTGGTATCCATTGCAAGGTACATCTTTTGTACATTGTGTCAAGGGGTGAATGAGTATTTTCATAGAATGTTTAAACTTGACTCCTCCAACCTTCAATAAGAGATAGCCTCTAGGTGAGACCTGAGTGTATCCGTTTTTAGGTAGTCTCTTAAAGAAGGTTTTACTGTGTATAACAAAGTCAATTTAAACCTTTTTTTACAAATATATTTCAAATTTTATTCATTTAATCTCAAAAGAGAGAGATATTCGTAACTCAGGGAGCACAGAACTCAAACTACCCAGGGAGTCCAGCTTACCAGTATGGACTAGTGCTAAGCGCTTTTACTCGCGTCCTGTTTTGATTACTGAGTTGAACCTGTTGACCAGGAAGTTCCATGCTTCAGAGAGAGATATTTATAACCCAGGGAGCGCAGAACACCAACTACCCGGGGAGTCCAGCTCGCCAGTATGGGCTAGTGTTGAGCGCTTTTACTCGCGTCCTGTTTGTTTTCTGAGTTGAACCAGTTGACTAGGAAGTTCCATGCTTCAGAGAGATATATTTATAACCCAGGGAGCGCAGAACACCAACTACCCGGGGAGTCCAGCTCACCAGTATGGACTAGTGCTAAGCGCTTTTACTCGCGTCCTGTTTTGATTACTGAGTTGAACCTGTTAACCAGGAAGTTCCATGCTTCAGAGAGAGATATTTATAACCCAGAGGGCGCAGAACACCAACTACCCCGGGAGTCCAGCTCACTAGTATGGACTAGTGCTAAGCGCTTTTACTCGCGTCCTGTTTTGATTGCTGAGTTGAACCTGTTAACCAGGAAGTTCCATGCTTCAGAGAGAGATATTTATAACCCAGAGGGCGCAGAACACCAACTACCCCGGGAGTCCAGCTCACTAGTATGGACTAGTGCTAAGCGCTTTCACTCGCGTCCTGTTTTTATTGCTGAGTTGAACCAGTTGACCAGGAAGTTCCATGCTTAAGTGAGATATATTTATAACCCAGGGAGAGCAGAACACCAACTACCTGAGGAGTCCAGCTCACTAGTATGGGCTAGTTTTGAGCGCTTTTACTCGCGTCCTGTTTGATTGATGAGTTGAACCAGTTGACTAAGAAGTTCCATGCTGGTGTTGAGTCTGGAAGACTAGCCATAGATCAATCTTGAGAGTATAAATTGTATTTATGAGAGTAGTAAATAAGAAACCTATACTTTTAAATTCTTTCAAATAATAATAATAAAAAAGGTTTTTCAATATTTTAATATAATAAAAATATATTCTCATTCAGCGCACTTTCAAAAATTTCAATAATAATTATATTAAAATTTATATTCAATTAATATTCTGCGATTTAAAAAAATAATCTGTGTTCGCAATTTTTTTTCATTATTTTCCAGGATCAACATATTTCGATTATTTACTTCCATCGTTTGTGTTTAAATTTATTACTTCACATATAAAAAATAAGAATCAATGTCTGATCAACTGGAACTAAGAGGCATTCTCCGTGGACATAATGGATGGGTGACTCAAATCTCAACAAATTATAGTCATCCCAATATAATTATTTCATCTTCAAGAGACAAAAGTCTGATCATCTGGAAAATCACTGAAGATAATAACAACTATGGCATTCCACATAAACGCCTCAAAGGACATGGTCACTTTGTTAGTGATTGTACCACAAGCATTGATGGTACCCATGCCCTCTCTGCATCATGGGACAAGACAATGCGTCTTTGGGATTTGAATACTGGTGTTTCAATCAAACGATTTGTAGGCCATAAGAACGATGTAACGTCTGTTTCCATGTCGGCCGACAGCAGAATAATCGCCTCTGGATCTAGAGACAAAACGGTCAAAATCTGGAACACCAATGGGGATAAGAAATTTGAATTCGAAGACCATACAGAGTGGGTTTCAGCCGTAAGTTTTCTTCCTAACGAAACCCGAGATTTGGTCTCCGCCGGCTGGGACAAACAAGTAAATCTTTGGAATATGTATAGGTGTAGATTGAAGTCCAGATATGTAGGACATAGACACCAAGTGAACGCATTGACTGTCTCACCTGATGGCAATGTTTGTCTATCTGGAAGCAAGGATGGAAAGATTCTAATGTGGGATACGACAGAGCATAAATGTTTGACAATGATGGACAACAACGAGAGCGTTGAATCCCTGGCCATCAATCCAACCAAGAATTTCATGTCCTCGACTTGTGGACCTGCTATCAAACTGTGGGATTTGGACCACAAGACCCTAGTGGATGAGATAAGGCCTGAAGTCACTGCTTCCAGATCTCTCCAGCCGGACTTCATTTCCCAAGCTTGGTCCACGGATGGAACAACCCTCTATGCTGGATATACAGATGGTAACATCCGGGTATATAAAGTCACCCCTCATACATAATTTCATCTATTAAATAAAATTAATTTTACTCCTTTCATAAATTGTATCCTTTTTAATTCTTTAAACTTCTTTTTTTAATGTTTTATAGCTAAATATATTGAAATATTCTATATCTATATATGGTCAAAGAAATTAAAAATGAGTATAAATGGTAATCTTGTCGGTAGGAAATCGATCTATAAAGCAAAGGTTACCTCACAAAGATGGCTAACTAGGAGTCAGTTTTGACGGTAGAAGCGACCTTTGCTTTTAAAGATGAGTATGCAAACTTTAGCTTAGACTGCCTAATTTCCACCACACGAGGAAGACTTGAGGCTCATTTAAACTCCATTTCTGGAACAATAATTTTTGTAAATTCATTTTAGATTTTCTTTTCTGTTTGATAAATCCAACCTTTCAGTTTTAATTTTGTTTTTAGTGGTGTTTATTGAATTGTATATAAAATGAATTGTATATAAGCTGCTAAAATGTATTTAGGCGCAAGTAAACCAAGCTGGGATATCGCGTCCTATATGTCAAATAATGATTTAAAAAAAAGCTAAAACTTTAATAAACCTTAGGACTGGCTGTCATTATAGACCTATTTCTAGGAATCTATCTATATATATACAGATAAACCTGTCTATAGTGCCCCCTCTAAATAGCGCCTCCCTCTATATAGCGCCCGATTTTAAATACGTAGTATGATGCGATTTACATTAAAAGTGACCTGTCTATAGCACCCTATTTTGGTGAGTCCCAAGAGGGGGCGCTATAGATAGGATTAACTATATATATATAAATAAAGAAGGCATCTCCTGACCACAAGCACATGTGCTTGTGGTCAGGAGATGCCTTCTTTATTTTTAATATCAACACCTGACCCACTTATCTTTTATTTTTTTCTATTGTTTTTTCATATATATAAATGAATGTGATTCTGTCTGTACTCGATAGATTCAAAAACCACACATCCAATCGCCGTAAAATTAGAGGAATTATTAAGTATATTCCCGGGAAGGTTTTTGATTAAAAAAATCAGAGTTTGGGTTCTAGCACTACTAAGATAAAGTTCACCTTAAATCATCAAATATCATTTCATGATGATATTTAATAATTACAAAAATATTGTTCAATTGAAGTTCGTTAGCAATATTGTATAATATCATAAGTGAAGAAACATGTTTATTCTACCATCAAAGTATTTTAGTATACTTATATTTTGTAAAAAAAAATTCAACATATTATTTTGATATCAAAAATAATATATATATATGTCGTACCACAAGTACTAGCAGTCATGGGGCCTGGTGGTGAGGCGTCAATGGGTAACACAAAGGACGAGGCAGGTTGGATGTCACCTAGAAGAGAGACCAGCGCCGACGACACGGCAAGGTCCAAGGGTGTGATCTTCTCGAAAAGAAGAGATGATCTGTAAGAATGGTAAAGATGATCTGTTATTGTCCGGCCAGTTTGTCGGTGTTCCGCGGATGTCGTAAAACCGAGAGGAAATGACAAAACTCTTTACAAATTGAACCTCGCCCTGTCTTGGATGCTATGAACTCTCAATGTGTTCTCTAAATATTTATTGACACATTCAAAATATTAACCTCAAAAATATAAATAAAAAGTCGGTGGATGAGTGGGTAACACCCTCGATTCCCGACAGTCACGAACGGGGATTGAATCCCGCGTTAAAATTTTGTTTAATATGTGAATAACCTCCACATATTATTCACTGTTTCTATTATCATAAACTAGGTTGCTCTTGTTGAGCGGTACCTAATACAGTCGAACTTGGATAATTCGAACCCCAAGGGACCATAAAAAAAATCGAATTATCCAAAAATTCGAATTAAAAACGGAAATTTTATTTATTTCAAATTCTAGGGACCAAGATAAATATTCGAATTAAAGAGGTTTTCGAATTAAAGAAGTTCGAATTATCCAAGTTCTACTGTAAAGTGATTTTGAACCGGATCTCAAACATTAAAATATAAACTTCTTTTTACTCACATCTTTCTATCTTATTCTGCATTTTTTTAATATATATATAAAAATAATATAATACATGACAGCTTATATAACCCATTAGGTAACTGCCTTCTCTCTTGTATTATGTCACAATCCTTGCTCAATGTGGCGTCCTATATTCTCAAACACCGCCTGCAGACAATAGATGACAGATTGAATAACATTAAATAACATATCTGTTGAAATTGATGAAACGTGCCGTCTGATAGACGGGGGTGTAAATATTATTTTTTATATTTATCCTTACACCACACTGTCTCTACACACCTTTTTGAACGTTGGAATGGGGAAGGTGAATTCGGACAGGAGCAACCGAAGAGAAGACCTTTAATTATAAACCACCTACAAGGAAAATAGAATAAATTTAATTACTATTAAAGTTAATTTTTTTCATTATCACAAAACTTATTTTTATTTTGAGTCAAAAGGCGATCCATCAATTAAGTTTATAAAAAAGGGCGTACCTGGATCTGTAAAGAAAAAAAAAACAACAATCTTTTCTCAAAATATATCGAGAGATTGCTCCCTCTTTATGAATTTATTGCACAGTCGACTGTGACAATGGCTGTGCAATAAATTGATAAAGAGGGAGAAATTTATCGAAATACAAGTATTTTGAGAAAAAAAAAAGTTTTTTTTTCTTTACAGATCCAGGTACGCCTTTTTATATAAACTTATTTTTATTTGTTTTAATTATGGAAACTTCCTTTTACATATACGATATGAGCGAGAAAAAAGAAATTAATGTTGACAAACCAGCCAAACATAGTGTGACAATATTTATCTGAGCATATCAAGATATTAAGTAATTGGTTTTCCTGAAACATTTTATATTCAATATATATAATGAAAGTTGTGTGGGTCAACAAACAAACTTAATGTTTATTTAGTTTGCTTGATTGAATTTCGATTATTTCAGCATTTCTTGGTTGAAAGCTTATGAAATGTATTACCTTATTTCATCCTCTTTCTAAAATAGTCTTTCGTCGAGAAGAAGACCTATACTAAAATATATATAAGGTTTCTTTCCTAAATAATTCAATCAAATTCTTCAATCGTTTATGAATATATTTTTATTTGAACATTTCATATTGATATTTTCCTCTATTTTGGAAATTTCTGTGATAAACTAGAAGAATAAGAAATACTTGCTAAATTAGCAAATATGATTCCAATTATGAATTCAAATGAAGATATTGAATTTTTTCCAAGATACCTTATTCTGATTGGTTATATTACAGCAAATTGGTCAATAATGAAGGTAAGTTCTGTGACCAAAATATGGTGGTGGATAAGCCTGATTTTATTTATTTGTGTTAAATTAATCAACGAATTTTTTCTGATTCCTAACACGAAAAATTCTTTTAGATTCAGAACGTATTTAACTATAAGTTTTATTTTGTTTATTAATATTTATCTTTACGTAAAAAAAGAAACTATAAAAGAATTCCTTATAAACTTGAAAAATCTTGAAAAAAATTATTTATTCACACCCGTTGGAAATTCTTTTCTTTATTTCTGCGTTGCAACACTTATAAATATTTTGATGAAGAATTTTTTCTCTTTCATTCGAATTTATAGAAATGAAAATCGTATAGATTATTTTAGAATAATTAAAATATTTGAAGATATCACAGTTCAATCCCATATATTTGTATGGTATTTTCTATTGACAAAACTGATTCAAATAGCCATTAAACAACGAAAAAGTTTGGAAGGAATGAAAATAAAGCGAGAATATATTAAATATTTAGATGAATTTGATAAATTAAAAGAAATAATATCATCTTTAAATGATATCTATTCATATCCTTTGTTGTTTTATTGTGGTAAAGTTTTAAATAGTTTTTGCAACATTAGTAAAATATCAAAATGCTCATAATAACATGGATGCTTCAAAATATTTGAAACCTTTTTTCACCAATCTGGTTATTATATCGAATCTTTTATCTTTATGTATTTTGGGAGGAATTTTGAAAAAGGAGACAAAGAAGCTATCCAAGATAATTATGAGTTATGTAACAAGTGGAAATCCAGAAAATCGATGTTACGTAATGACATTAGAACAAATCAATCCAGGACTGTCTATGATTGCTTGCGATTTCTTGGAATTCAATCTTGGAACTTTTATGTCAATATGTGGATTTGGAATCACCTATGGATTGCTCTTCTACCAATTTCTTGGTGAAAAAAATATGTGAAATTCAATGTATGAACAAATTGTATGAAATTTAAGGTATGAACAAATTGTATGAAATTCAAGGTATGGACAAATTTTCTGAAATTCAATGTATGAACAAATTGTATGAAATTCAATGTATGAACAAATTGTATGAAATTCAAGGTATGGACAAATTTTGTGAAATTCAAGGTATGGACAAATTTTGTGAAATTCAATGTATGAACAAATTGTATGAAATTCAATGTATGGATAAATTGTGTGAAATTCAAGGTATGTATAAATTGTATGAAATTCAATGTATGAACAAATTGTGAGGAATTTAAGGTATGTATAAATTGTGTGAAATTCAAGGTATGCATAAATTGTGTGAATAAAAAAAAATTTTTTTACAAGCAAAAACTGCAAAAATTAAATGGATATTTTAATATATCTGTTATACGGAGGGTGTTTCCTTTCAAATGAAACGATTTTCGAGCGCTCGCGTTTTGCACGTGCAGGCATGCTGCACACGACACTGGTTCCAATAGATCTAGAATCTTCTGGAGAATTCATTTTCATCAGGTATCATGATTTTTGCAACATGGGGGGAGAGAGACTAACGCTCCAAGTCGAACAAACAATTCGGACCCTTTCCAAAGAAGGAAACAGTTATAGCGTCATAGTGAAAAAGCTAAAAGCAGAAGGACTAGATGTTGGCAAAGCTACAATATGTAGGGTAGTAAATGGCATCAGAAAGAAAAGGGAAGCTGAATCCAATGGGCAAAAATATCAAGTCGATCGACCACGTCCGGTGCGGACCCCCGCCACGGTTTCCAAGGTAAAGCGGCTAGCAACTACTGAAAATCCACCATCTCAGCGCCAACTTTCCAGAATGTGTGGAACATCGCTAAAAACGATAAATAACATCATTCACAAAGATTTGGAACTGGATACCCGACGAAAAGGCAAGGTTCACAAGCTCACCCCTTTCCACATGAAAAACCGTGCAACGAATGCCCGGAAGCTCTACGAGGAACACCTGGCCGGTTCCAGATCGGAATATACTGCAACATTGGACGAAGCATGGATGTATGTGACGTATTGCAATGGAATCCGGAAGATCTGTTACATCAAAAGAGGCAATCAGGTCCCGGATAATTGGGTTCACCAATGCTCCGAAACTTTCCCTAAAGGTTTCATGGTTGTCGGGGTAATGACTGGCCGTGGAGTCCTTCCGCTCATAAAGGTTCCATCGAAGGTGAAGGTGAACTCAGAATTCTATATAGAATGCGTTCTGAAACCTGTCATCGAACAACTGAAGGACCTTTACCCAGGGGAAATGGACAAAGTGTTCCTTCATCACGACAAAGCCTCTTCCCATACCTCCAACAAAACCCAACAGTTCCTACAAGAAATGAAGGACACCCTAGGCCTAAATTTTATCAGGAACTCGGACATTCCAGTGAAGTCTCCCGACGCCAGCCCACTGGATTTTTACGGGTTCGGTATGTTGAAACAACGGCTCTTCAACCGACGTCCCAAAACTGAGGCCGGACTTTGGAAAGCCGCACAAGAGGAGTGGTCGAATGTTTCGCTCTCCAAAGTCAAGGAAGTGTTCGCAGCTTGGAAAGTCCGATGCAGGGAGATAGCCAAGAAGAAGGGGAAGCACATAGAACACATGAAAAAAATTCACGTTCGAAAAATAAAGTTCTAACGGACGTTTGAAATCGTTTCATTTGAAAGGAAACACCCTCTGTATTTCAGTAATCAGATTCAAATACCATCACGCATATCCATATAGATAATACACTAACAGAGTTTTTGGTTGTAAAGTTTTAAGAAATCTCCTCTAAAGATCCTAAACTATACATAGAGATCTATACACTAAAAATTTCGTTATTTTTTACTCTCTAAATATTAGTAGTTATATTTATTTTCAATTTTCCAATCGTAGATTTTTTGCTCTAAATTTTACTTTATATAGTCATCATTACCAAATTACTTTGTTTTTAAAGCAAGTGCGTTTTTATTATTGAATTTTATTAATTTCTAATGGTAGATATTCCATGTTACCCAATGTTTGCTTGTCCCAGCTCTGGAAAGTTTCAATTGTGGGAAAAGCGGGAAACAACTTTATTCATAACTTGAATAGCATCATTGACTCTAGGGGTTTTTCTTTTCTTAAGAACTGTGAAGATTATATGGTTGTGCGAGGAGAAATCCCTAGAATTATTCAAACCACAGTGGACCAGCCACTCCAATTTGACCGAGCTAAGATACAATGCTCAACTCATTTTATTCACTACCAATTTCTAAGTAGCTCCTTTATGACGGAGGACTACTTACTATCAAACCTCCCTTTGAAAATTAAACGATTTATAGCCCGTCAAAGGATTCTATGGCTACTTTTCTGCGAGGATATCACGGGATTTTGGAACAGCGACCCTTTAAATTGCTACTTCTGCAATGTTGGCATCCAAGACAATTTGGTCCACTATCTATTCCATTGCCCATTCCTACATGAAAAGAGACTGGAAATTCGCGAAATTTCGGAGCTGGCTCACTACAATGAACAACATGTATATAAAATCTTTAATGCTCTCCTGCTGGATAAAGCATTTGTTTATAAATATTTTAAATTTTTCAAGGCGATTGATAAAATGAGAGAAGAGGTGCTCAACTCCACAGACAACGGCTGATTGCTCCCCCTCTCCTCTGGATTGCTTTTCCTCCTCACTCATGTACATATATAACCTTCAGGGGAATCCCCTTGTAAGACAATAGTGTCTTAATAAAGGTTTTTGTTGTTGTTGTTGTTGATATTCCATGTTTCTAAATCAATTGTTAATTACTTTTTTTTGCCTAAAATCAGAATTTCTTCTCTGTGGAAATTTTCCTTGGGGATCTACTCTGGATGCTGTGGATTTATCCATGTACGTACCTACCCGAATGTATAGACTTTGCTTAGAAAGTATTTTTATTTAACCTTACTTGAAATGCTGCTTCTAAGAAATCAGAATATACCCGTTGCAATTTATAAACCACCATCTATACTCTTAATGTTTAATACAATATAATGCGGCTTATGGTTGTAGAACGATATTTGAAAATTATCCCGCATGTGTTTCTTTTGAACGAAAAATCGAAATTTATTTTAAGGAGAAATAACGATTATTTCTAACCTTAGGGATGAAGTATGAATTGTGAAGGGTAATGATAAGTGTCCAGGGATGGACACGGATTTATTTTTCCGTTTATCATTACCCTTCACAATTCATCCTTTCATACTTCATCCCTAAGGTTAGAAATAATCGTTATTTCTCCTTAAACTAAATTTCGATTTTTCGTTCAAAAGAAACACATGCGGGATAATTTTCAAATATCGTTCTATAATCATAATGTTTCTTCCCAGGCTCTTCAGGTAAACCCGGGGCGTTGCCCGGGTCATTCAGCTTGTTTTGCTATGTTTTTTCCACGAATAAATTACCGTGTCATTTCCCTGGAGGCCTAATGTCTTTATTTTAATATTGATTCAAGGGTTTATTTTAC
>CP092863.1:63089920-63229931 GCA_030710605.1 Cordylochernes scorpioides
TCGCTGCAGCCACCCACTGCTGTACGCGAAATTTTCTGGTACGTCCAAATGCTCGCCACTAGCCGAAATAGTCATGAGACACATAGACCAAACAATAATCAGTCGTTTCCCTAATATAATACAAACCTGGAAAAGATATATAGATGACATTTTTTTGCATTTGCCAAACAGATAAAATCAATAACATATTAACTGAAATAAATAGCCTCCATAATGAAGGGACGTTGTGAGCGGCGCTATAACGAGTGGTTTTTGCTACTTGGGATACGAAAAATCAGCGGCGGAAGGCGAACAGCGAGGGGGTGGCGTTATATCGAGTGGCGTTATAACGAGAGTAGACTGTAATTGATAATGCACAATTTGGATTATAGATTATAAACACAAGGTAATAAGTCCAAATCCAAATAAATAAATAGTGTGCGACAGACAAAAGTACTGAAAGAGAAATTATACCACAGCATGTTTTTAAATAGTTACTGTTATCAAGTGTGTAAACAAGATAACAGATAAGAAGAAGATAGTTTTCTGAGAAACACAGAAATCTTAGAATTAAAAGTTTTAAGAAAAATATATAAAAGAATTAAGGGTTTTTTTTCCACTTTTAATTCAAAGAAAAATATTTTAGGTTTCTCAGAAAACTATCTTCTTCTTATCTGCTATCTTGTTTACACACTTGATAACAGTAACTATTTAAAACATGCTGTGGTAAAATTTCTCATTCAATACTTTTGTCTGAAGATGGTAACAACGCTCTTACTGAAACGTCACACACTATTTATTTATTTGGATGGGAGGGTCGGTGGAAGGCTGGTTAAACCGTTTGTTTTTAGACCACTACGACCCGGGTTCGATTCCCGCATTGGACACTTTTTTTCTGTTTAAAAAAATGCTCCAATGGCCCCCGATTCTTGCAAAAGTCCAACCCCACCAGCGAGTGCAAATAACCAAACTCTAGCACATTTGTAAGTGCAAAGTCGAACTGCTTTTCACATGTGTAGACATGTGATGCGCTTACAGTAAAAAGCAGTCGCTAACTACCCACCATGATTATCATGGCCTGTACCACGTGTACTACGGATAAGCAAATAAAAATAAAAAATTATTTGGATTGGGTCTTATTACCTTGTGTTTAGATATAATTAAAAGCATATCTGTAAATTGTGTCTTATCATCTGACCATGTTTATTATTATTTTATATTCTCCTGTAGAAGGGCAGAGATACCTGAAAGCTTGAGATGGCATTACTAAAATGAAAATAAACTCAACTCCAGAGAAGCCTGTTGCACTATTTCAATCTATCTCTTCTGTTGAAACACTGGAGATAAGGAAGTTTGAATAGACTTTACCTGACCATGTCACTGTGATATCACCAGTATGGATACACAACTTGGAATATAAAAGGTGTTCTAGAAAGATATACAGTAGAACTACCTCCCTGTAAAGGACAACACCTAATTGTAGAGCCAAAGTGTCCTTTAGGGAGAGGTGTTCTCTTACCGGAGAGTTGCTAAATAGTAAAAATGGTAATTTTGAAAATGAAAACTGTCCTTTGTATAGAGGTGTCCTCTAGCATGGGTGACCTCTCATGGAGGTTCTACTGTAATAATAAAGACAGATACAAACTGGTAGTTATTACAGTAGAACCTCCCTGTAAAGGACGCCTAGTTGCAGAGCCAAAGTGTCCTTTAGGGAGAGGTGTCCTCTTACCGGAGAGTTGCTAAATACAGTAGAACCTCCCTGTAAAGGACAACACCTAATTGCAGAGTCAAAGTGTCCTTTAGGGAGAGGTGTCTTCTTACCAGAGAGTTGCGTAACAACGCTGTTACCAAAATGTCACACAATTTATTTGGATTAGGTCTTGTTTTCTTGCAGCTACAAATGTTCTTTTTGTAATCTAAAAATTGCAAAGTGTAGAGGAATGCTGTGAATAATACAAGGTGTGTCCCATAAGTTCCCGGACTGGGTCCATAAAAAAAAAAAGGTAAGATATTTTTTAAAAAAATTATTAAAACTTTTTAAAGTAATCCCCCCTCTTGCTTCAACGCACCAGCGCCATCGTTTTCCCAAATTGTCGAAACAGTTTTTATAGAGCTCTTTTGGAATGCTCTTCAATGCCAACAGCGATTTTTCTATTATGTCATCCCTGGTGTCAAAATGTTTTCCTTTTAGAACTGCTTTAAGTTTGGGGAACAGGAAAAAGTCATTTGGTGCGATGTCTGGGGAATAGGGTGGTTGAGGTAGGATTTCTGTCCCGTTTTTAGCCAAAAAAACTCGTCATCAAGTGCGCTGTGTGAGGGCGGGCATTGTTATGGTGTAGGATCCAGTGACCATTAGGCCATTTTTCTGGCATTTTTTTCGAATCGCTTCCCTTAGATGGCGAAGAATGTCCAAATACATTTCCTTAATAACCGTTTGGCCTGCAGGAAGATACTCGTGATGAACAATGCCCTTGTTATCCAAAAAAGCGACCAGCAACACCTTGTTTCTGGATTTCAATATCCTGGATTTTTTTGGTCTAGGCTCACCCTGACCTCTCCACTCGGCATATTGACGCTTGGTTTCAGGGTCATAGACATAGACCCATGTCTCGTCGCCTGTGATTATCTTGTCTTTCCATTCCGGATCCGTTCTTGTCATTTCCAACATGTTCTCACAGGTTGCAAGCCGACACAGTTTTTGCTCATTAGTGAGGAAACTTGGAATGAATTTTGCAGGAGTCTTTTTGAGCTTCAAATCTTTGGTTACGATCCTTCCAATCGTTGTTTTAGAGATGCCTGTGTCTTGCTCTAGCTCCAGCAAAGTGGTTCGAGGATTTTCTTTTATCAAATCGGTGATTTTTTGCACATTTTGGGCGTTCTTGCCGAGGATCATCTTCAATAGAAATTATGCCAGCTTTAAATCTAGAATGTCATTCAAAAACAGTTGTTCTTTTTGGGGGGTCATTGGGGAATGCTTTATTAGGCATTTTAAAAGTTTCGGTTGCTGATATTTGAAGTTTCACACAAATTTCTATGCAAATCCTCTGCTTCAATTTTTGTTCCATCGTAAAATCGCCGCAGCGCAAGGTGTAACCTTTAAATAAATTAGAATAACTTTGGCGCACGCGCACGTACCGCCTCGATATTGGTACCACCGTGTTGCCAGATATTTTCTCTATAATAAACTGTCAAATTTATTTACATTTTTCATTTATTTATTTTTTTATGGACCCAGTCCGGGAACTTATGGGACATACCTTGTATAAAATCTCTACAGAGTGAAAAATTTCTCAACAATTTGTAAGATGAGAAACCATGAATTGTATCAAATCCTCCAAAAAAAGACCTCTGGGAAAATCCCAGGACTATAATAGAAAAGCTGAGACAATGGAACCTAATAGAGATTGTTTAAACGACTTGAGGAATAAACAACAACAACAGATGAGAAACCACCTTGTAAAATCACAAGAACATTTTTTTTTTTTTTTTTATTAGGGGTCCGTGCAAATAACCAAACGGGGCTCTGGCACATTTGTAAGTGCAAAGTGGAACTGCTTTTCACATGTGTAGACATGTGGTGCGCTTACAGTAAAAGCAGTCGCTAACTACCCACCATGATTATCATGGCCTGTACCACGTGTACTAGGGATAAGTAAAAAAAAAAACAATAAAATGGCATAACCCTGATCTAACCCAACAAGAGATCGTCCACCAGATAGTCGGTGGACAAGTAGGTAACATCCTCGATACCCGACAGCCATGAACCGGGATTGAATCCCGCGTTAACATTTTGTTTAATATGTGAATAACCTTCACATATTATTCATTGTTATAAATATCATTAACTAGGTTGTTCTTTTTGAGCGGTACCTAATAAAGTGATTTTGTAACCGAACCAATGACCATCTTTCTCTCATGAAAGATTGGTTCTACTGTGGGATAATACAGTAGAACCTCCACGAAAGGACATTCCTGCTAGAAAATACCACCTCGCTACAAAGAGCAGCTTTCATCGCAAAAATTACCATTTTTTACTAATCAGCAACTGTCTCTTTAAGGACACTTTGGTTCTGCAACTAGGTGCTGTCCTTCACAGAATGGTCCTACTGTTACTATATAGGTATTTTAAGTTGAAAGATGATAGATTGAGTTGAAATGCTTTTCTACAATACAAACAAAATACAACATTTATATCATTATTATACATAAATACTTTCTATTCATGATGAAATTGTGAAAAAGTATTATAATTACAATTATATTCTCACAATGAGTATCTCTTCGCAGACAAGGAATTCAAACGTATTTTAGTAACCATCAATCCATAGGTCAACTTCTTAGAAATCCCATAACTAAATCGGAAAAACAACTGGAACCTAAAATTCAAACCAATGCAATTTAGTCAATTCAATGCCAAGATTGCAATGCTACCTACATAGGTGAGACAGGAAGATCGATACAAGTTAGACTAAACGAACATAACAGAAATATCAGAACAAAAGACCAACGTTCTATGATCTATCAACATATTGCACAAACCGGTCACCAATTTAACATAACACAAACGAAATGCCACTACAAAGACGTTAAGAGCAAATTTCAACGATTACTATTAGAATCTCTTGTTTCCAATGAATACAACAGCATAAACAGAAAAATAGATTTACCATCACAATACCGATATCTCAGAAGAAATCAATAGATTAATTTAATATGTTCTGGGTGCCCTAAAAATTGAAATAGATATATTCCATAAATATTTAAAATAGTTCAATTACAAACCAATTCAAAATTTTCAGTTATAAATATCCACGCGGCGCGCGTTCGTTTGTTTTTGTAAATATTTCTAGTGGGATTAAGTCGATATTTTTGTAAGCCCGTTGAAGAGCGAATAACGCTTGAAAGCTAGCATTTTTAAATAAAAAAGATACTCATTGTGAGAATATAATTGTAATTATAACATAAATACTTTATTGGAATAAACATCAAAATATGTGCATGTATCAATTCATTCAATTATCGGTTTTCAAAAATGAAAATTTTCTAAAAAATTATTTTTCCCTTTTATATTCATGAGAAAAAAAGGTCAAATTACCTAAAAAAAAAGAAAATAAGATCTAATCCAAATAATTTATTAGGTATTATTTTCTTTTTATATTATAATCTATAATCCAAATTGTACTTTATCACGTCAAATTACCTATTTTAGGTTACGAAAATAAGATTCAAATTTGGCACATTTTGTAAGTGCAAAAGTCGAACTGCTTTGCACATGTGTAGATATGTGGTGCACTTACAGTAAAAGCAGTCACCTACCTTCTACTTACCATGATTATCATGGCCTGTACCACGTGTAGACACCACCACCACCATGTGTACTATGGATAAATTTTTAAAAATTCAAATTTCGAGCATCAAAATTGGAAAAGAATAAATTTCAAAACTGAGATGAACTATAAATCCATGATATGCTGTAAATATGCAAATATGGTCAGAGGGGGGAAGTACTTACAACAAGATGTCAGGAAGGTAACTTGACGACTGAGAGAGATACTATGCGGACATATGCGACACAATCTAATCTAACAAAACATGATAAGACCAAGAAGGTGAAAAAACAAACACGGATAAGAACAATCTCAAATACATCTGACATATATTTACTTATTCCAACTTCTTTAATTAGTTTTGAAGATAATTTGTTGGTTGGAAGTAGATTCAGAGAAAAACACAGCCACATTAATCTATGTACTAGAGCGCCATCTGTTATAAAATTATAAAACTATTTTAGAGGCGTAATATTCTTTTTAAAATAAAACAATTTCTACTGTCCTTACTGCGATTAAAAAAATATATTGGGAGGGCTTGGCTCATCAGTGGTGAACCCTCCCAGAGGTTTCGCCAATTTAATCCACCAGACCGCTTCTCAGAGCTCTAATTCTGTATTGGACGATTCTGCCTTTATACGCAGCACTGAAGGATGGAATCTCAGAAATGGTTTTCAAGAAAACTAGGACATAAGGTTATAGGACAGTAGAATTACATTCAAATATTTGCATCGTGCAATGCTATTCCGCAAACAATAAAGACAAGGTCAGTTAGGCATAAATTAACACAAAGCAATAACGCGCCATCTATACATATAAAATGAAAGGATTTAAAAGCACAAAGGTTTCTTTTATACATAATACAAACTTCTACTGTCCTTACTGCGATGAAAAAATAGTTTCTCCAAATTAATCTCCAGACCGTTCTCTCTGAGCGGGTTCACCACTGATGAGTCAAGCCCTCTCATTCAATAACTTTTATCATTGTAGTAAGGTCTGTAGAGATAATATTTGTTTATTTATGTAAAAAAGAAACAAACATTGCCAGAAATTTGTCACAAATTTTAACAATAGATGGCAATTAAATTTATAAATATAATTCACAATGGCAACTTTAATCTTTTAGTTTGCAAAATTTATTATTATGAATTCTTTATATATGCAGATAGGTTACGCTGTATTTCAGAAAATCGTGTATGTATATAAGTAGAACGAAGTTTGACAATTTTACCGCAAATGTTTCTTTTTCATCGCAGTAAGGGCAGTAGAAGTTTGATTTATGTATAAAAGAAACATTCGTGCTTTTAAATCCTTTCATTTTATATGTATAGATGTTATTGCTTTGTGTTAACATCAACCAATAGTTTATTTCAACTCCAGACATTTCAATGACTTCCTGTCATTCTCTTCAGGGGAATGGTTGAATCCTAGTTCTACCTTTATACATAATACAATATAATGCAGCTTATGATTGTAGAACAAAGTTTGACAATTTTACCTTTGCCGGTCCCAAGCCCGGATGAAAAAGGAGGAGAGGGAGCAGTAACAAGCTCACTAAAAAACCTGGTTTCAGCTGGCCCGGCTGATAGTACCTTGTAAGGGCTCCTAATCCAGGGATACAGGATGAGCAGTGTTTGTACTCCATGTTAGGAGCTGCTTCACATGGCGTCTGTTCCTCATGTCAGAGGCGGCCATTTCTTTTGGAGCTAAGTCGGCCTGCCACTGAGTAGTGTTCCCAGTCTTAATGACAAAGGCATTCTACTTCACCCAGTCATGATGGTTGTCAACTCTACAAACTTGATACCCTAATATGATTGAGTGGAGATAAGAAAGAAGAAGAAGAAGACTGCAATGTTTCTTTTGTGAACGAAAAATCGTAATTTATTTTAAGGAGAAATAACGACTATTTCTATCCTTAGGGATGAAGTATAAAAGGATGAATTGTGAAAAGTAATGATGAACGGAAAAATAAAAGTGTCCAGGGATGGGATTTTCCGTTTATCATTACTCTTCACAATTCATCCTATCATACATCATCCCTAAGGATAGAAATAATCGTTATTTCTCCTTAAAATTAATTATGATTTTTCATTCAAAAGAAACATTTGCGGTAAAATTGTCAAACTTCGTTCTACTTATATACATACACGATTTTCTGAAATACAGCGTAACCTATCTGCATATATAAAGAATTCATAATAATAAATTTTGAAAACTAAAAGATTAAAGTTGGCATTGTGAATTATATTTATAAATTTAATTGCCATCTATTGTTAAAATTTGTGACAAATTATTGGCAATGTGTGTTTCTTTTTAACATACATCATCAAATATTATCTCTACAGACCTTAATGCAATGGTAAAAGTTATTGAATGAGAGGGCTTGTCTCATCAGTGGTGAACCCTCTCAGAGAGAGCGGTCTGTAGAGTAATTTGGCGAAACTACTGAGAGAGTTCACCACTGATGACCCAAGCTATCTCATTTATTCAATAACTTTTTTCATTGGAGTAAGGTCTGTAGAGATGATATTTTATGATTTATGTAAAAAAAGAAACATATTGACAGAAATTCATTGCTACCATTTTTCTTGTGAATTACAGTAAAGTCTCTCATGACAGACTCATCCCATGAGTGACCATCTCTCATGAGCTACTACATCCTCTTTTTTTTTTGTTTATTCCTAGTAAACGTGGTACAGGCCATGATAATCATGGTGGGTAGAGGTAGGTGACTGCTTTTACTGTAAGCGCACCACATGTCTATACATGTTAAAAGCAGTTCGACTTTGCACTTACAAATGTGCCAGAGCCCCGTTTGGTTACTTGTACTCACTGGTAGGGTTGGACTTTTGCAAGAATCAGGGGCCATTGGAGCATTTTTTTTATCAGAAATGGTCTTATTACCTTGTGTTTATAATCTATAATCAAAATTGTGCCTTATCAAAATCAATTTAAGTATGAATATATAGTAGAATCTCTCTTTAGCGGACACCCCACTAGAGGACACCTCTCTACAAAGGACAGTTTTCATTTGCAAAATTACCATTTTTGATATTTAGCAACTCTCTGGTTGGAAGACACCTCTACCTAAAGGGCACTTTAGCTCTGTAATTAGGTGTACTTTACAGGGAGGTTCTACTGTATATAGTAGAATCTCTCTTTCTGTAAAGGACAACACCTAGATGTAGAGAAAAAGTGTTTACCTTAGGGATAGGTATCTTCTTATCAGAGATTCAGAACAAACACAACCACATCAACCAATAATTTATTTAACTTCCGACATTTCAGTGACCTAATGTCGCTCTCCTCAGGGGATGTTAGCAGGAGAATGACAGGAAGTGGTGAAACATCGGGAGTTAAATAAAACATTGGTTGATGTGTTTGTTCTCTGAATCTACTTCCAACCAACAAATTTTCTTCTTACCAGAGAGTTACTTTATAGTAAAATGTGTAATATACAGTAGAACTACCGCCCTGTAAAGGACAACACCTAATTGCAGAGCCAAAGTGTTCTTTAGGGAGAGGTGTCCTCTTACCAGAGAGTTACTTTATAGTAAAATGTGTAGTATACAGTAGAGCTACCGCCCTGTAAAGGACAACACCTAATTGCAGAGCCAAAGTGTTCTTTAGGGAGAGGTGTCCTCTTACCAGAGAGTTACTTTATAGTAAAATGTGTAGTATACAGTAGAGCTACCGCCCTGTAAAGGACAACACCTAATTGCAGAGCCAAAGTGTTCTTTAGGGAGAGGTGTCCTCTTACCAGAGAGTTACTTTATAGTAAAATGTGTAATATACAGTAGAACTACCGCCCTGTAAAGGACAACACCTAATTGCAGAGCCAAAGTGTTCTTTAGGGAGAGGTGTCCTCTTACCAGAGAGTTACTTTATAGTAAAATGTGTAATATACAGTAGAACTACCGCCCTGTAAAGGACAACACCTAATTGCAGAGCCAAAGAGTTCTTTAGGGAGAGGTGTCCTCTTACCAGAGAGTTACTTTATAGTAAAATGTGTAATATACAGTAGAACTACCGCCCTGTAAAGGACAACACCTAATTGCAGAGCCAAAGTGTTCTTTAGGGAGAGGTGTCCTCTTACCAGAGAGTTACTTTATAGTAAAATGTGTAATATACAGTAGAACTACCGCCCTGTAAAGGACAACACCTAATTGCAGAGCCAAAGTGTTCTTTAGGGAGAGGTGTCCTCTTACCAGAGAGTTACTTTATAGTAAAATGTGTAATATACAGTAGAACTACCGCCCTGTAAAGGACAACACCTAATTGCAGAGCCAAAGTGTTCTTTAGGGAGAGGTGTCCTCTTACCAGAGAGTTACTTTATAGTAAAATGTGTAATATACAGTAGAACTACCGCCCTGTAAAGGACAACACCTAATTGCAGAGCCAAAGTGTTCTTTAGGGAGAGGTGTCCTCTTACCAGAGAGTTACTTTATAGTAAAATGTGTAATATACAGTAGAACTACCGCCCTGTAAAGGACAACACCTAATTGCAGAGCCAAAGTGTTCTTTAGGGAGAGGTGTCCTCTTACCAGAGAGTTACTTTATAGTAAAATGTGTAATATACAGTAGAACTACCGCCCTGTAAAGGACAACACCTAATTTCAGAGCCAAAGTGTTCTTTAGGGAGAGGTGTCCTCTTACCAGAGAGTTACTTTATAGTAAAATGTGTAATATACAGTAGAACTACCGCCCTGTAAAGGACAACACCTAATTTCAGAGCCAAAGTGTTCTTTAGGGAGAGGTGTCCTCTTACCAGAGAGTTACTTTATAGTAAAATGTGTAATATACAGTAGAACTACCGCCCTGTAAAGGACAACACCTAATTGCAGAGCCAAAGTGTTCTTTAGGGAGAGGTGTCCTCTTACCAGAGAGTTACTTTATAGTAAAATGTGTAATATACAGTAGAACTACCGCCCTGTAAAGGACAACACCTAATTGCAGAGCCAAAGTGTTCTTTAGGGAGAGGTGTCCTCTTACCAGAGAGTTACTTTATAGTAAAATGGGTAATATACAGTAGAACTACCGCCCTGTAAAGGACAACACCTAATTGCAGAGCCAAAGTGTTCATTAGGGAGAGGTGTCCTCTTACCAGAGAGTTACTTTATAGTAAAATAGGTAATATACAGTAGAACTACCGCCCTGTAAAGGACAACACCTAATTGCAGAGCCAAAGTGTCCTTTAGGGAGAGGTGTCCTCTTACCAGAGAGTTACTTTATAGTAAAATAGGTAATATACAGTAGAACTACCGCCCTATAAAGGACAACACCTAATTGCAGAGCCAAAGTGTCCTTTAGGGAGAGGTGTCCTCTTACCAAAGAGTTACTTTATAGTAAAATGTGTAATATATATTAGAACTACCTCCCTGTAAAGGACACCTAATTGCAGAGTCAAAGTGTCCTTTAGGGAGAGATGTCCTCTGACCAGAGAGTTGGTGAATAGTAAAAATGGTAATTTTGCAAATAAAAACTGTCCTTTATGGAGAAGTGTCCTCTAGCAGGGTGTCTGCTAAAGGGAGGTTCTACTGTATTGGTGATGACAGGCTGAATTCAAATTGTATCCATATACAATATAACAATATGAATTGTATTTGTATTCAGTCTGTTGAAGGACGTTATTGTTTGAAAGCTCACCAAGATTATATATCTTCAATAAAGAATCTTGGTGCGGGTAGCTTTCATATCTTCTTAGAAATGATATCTGGTAATTCCTTTTATTGTAATTTATATTTTATTATTGGTCTTCTTCTTTCTTATCTCCACTCACAATCATATCAGGGTATCAAGCCTGTAGAGCTCCATAATGACTGGGTGAAGTAGAATGTGTCTGCTATTGTCATTGACTGGGAGCACTACTCAGTAGCAGGCCGACTTAGCTCCAAAAGAAATGGCCGTCTCTGACATGAGGAACAGACGCCATGTACAGCTGCTCCTAACATGGAGTACAAATGCGGCTCATCCTTTATCCGTGGATCAGGAGCCCTTACAGGGTACTATCAGCCAGGCCAGCTGAACCCAGGTTTTTTTAGAGACCTTGTTACTGCTCCCCCTCCTCCTTTTACATCCGGGATCGGGACCTGCAAAGGCCATTATTTTATTAATACAGTAAAACCTCCCTTTAGCAGACACCTCTCCACCAAGGACAGTTTTCATTTGCTAAATTACCATTTTTGCAATTTAACAACTGTCCGGTAAGAGGACACGTCTCCCTAAAGAAAACTTTGGCTCTACAATTAGGTGATGTCCTTTACAGGGAGGTTCTACTGTATTTTATTATCGATGATGGTATTTAATGAAACTATGTAAGATGCTTCTATTATTGTAGATATTTTACAAATAGGTTTTCTTCAAACAAAGCCCATATTGGCAAAATCACTCGGAAGATAAATCACTGATAAGCCATCTTCCCAATTCTTTTGCATCTTCAATTCACCAAATGAAGAATACAGAAAATAAATAAACAAATCCCTGGCAAAACTCAAATATTGAATCGTACAATAAGACCTTCTAAGCCTGGCTATTCCTGGTCTCTCCTGGAGATAGTAATATCATTTTATTCACATCTAACGTTGTGGCCCACTGTACGTATTACATCCCAAACACAATGCGACGCCAGCCATCTCTGTCTTGAGCTCGATGTACTATCTCGGCGACCGTTAAACCAGTGAGTTCCTTTAATTGGTCCACGAAGACTATGTTCATAGTATATATCATTTTATTCACATCTAACGTTGTGGCCCACTGTACGTATTACATCCCAAACACAATGCGACGCCAGCCATCTCTGGCTTAAGCTCGATGTACTATCTCGGCGACCGTTAAACCAGTGAGTTCCTTTAATTGGTCCACAAATACTATGTTCATAGTATAAATCATTTTATTCACGATCGAACGTACACTGTACGTATTACATCCCAAACACGACGCCAGCCATCTCTGTCTTAAGCTCGATGTACTATCTCGGCGACTGTTAAGCCAGTGAGTTCCTTTAATTGGTCCACAAATACTATGTTCATAGTATATATCATTTTATTCACGATCGAACGTACACTGTACGTATTACATACCAAACACGATACGACACCAGCCATCTCTGTCTTGAGCTCGATGTACCATCTCGGCGACCGTTAAACCAGTGAGTTCCTTTAATTGGTCCACGAAGCGTGTCGACGAGAATCCAGGTATGTGTCGCCCAGACATTTTTCTGGTCAGTATGGTGTACTCCATTCCCCTGTGTCGTGCAATGTGATGGAGTATACCATCTTGACTCTCTGGAGGTAGTGGTCTCTTATTAGAGGTTCAAGTCAATTGACAAGTCATTTAGGATTATACAGGAAGAGAGGTGTCATCAGACAAATTGTTCCTGAGAGGTTTTACTTGAAAGAAAATGGATCTCAGATATTTAAAGAAAATGAAAAAGCACAAAGGGGAGGGCTGCAGCTAAAAATAAACATTTTTTAAATTATTATTTTATTATTATCCCTAGAACATGTGGTATAGGCAATGATAATCATGGTGGGTAGAAGTAGGCAACTGCTCTTAACTAAGTGCACCACATGTCTACACATATGAAAAGCAGTTGGACTTATAAGTGTGCCAGAGCCCCGTTTGGTTACTTACACTCACTGGTGGAGTTGGAATTTTGCAAGAATCGGGGGCCATTGGAGCTTTTTTTTTTTTTTTAAATCAGAAAAAAAGTGTCCAATGCAGGAATCAAACCTGGGTCTTAGCGGTCAAAAACCAACAATTTAGACTATCCTTCCACCGACCCCTCTTTCCTTGTTTTTGATTATCTGATGGAAACATCAGTTGAAATGTCACGGCAAAACATCTTATTTGCTCAAATAAACAATCGATCCTTATCTTTAGAGTATATATATATATATTTAAAGAGACAAGGGTCGCCTCTCCAGCGTCTGGTTTTAGAAGTCTATTTTGACGGGAGAGGCGACCCTTGTCTCTTTAGATCAATTTCCTCCCGGCAAAATTTCAATCTATATATATATATATATAGTGCACAATTTTCTATACAGTAGAACCTCCATGAGAGGACACTCATGCTAGAGGACACCTCTCTATAAAGGACAGTTTACATTTTCAAAATTACCATTTTTTACTATTTAGCAACTCTCTGGTAAAAGGACACCTCTCCCTAAAAAACAGTTTAGCTCTGCAATTAGGTGTTGTCCTTTACAGGGAGGTTTTACTGTATTTAATAATTATATAGCAGCTAAATAAGAAAATATTAAGATATTTTTAAAAAATAATAATTCAAAGGTAGAGAAAGGTCAAAAGTTATATGTTTATATATAAATTGAAAATATATAATGAACCTATGAATCGTTATACTTTTGATGTTATGAAATATTATTGTTGTTGTCATACCAACATAAAAGATAAATATTTAAAGGGTTAATCGGTTTAATTTTTAAAATTAAAGGTAAGTACGATATTATAAGTAATTTAGTCAATTTTGCAGTGTTAGAATTAAATTCTGTGCATGCATTAGGTGTCGTTTTGCAATAATTCATGCAGCATGCATTATTAATCAAATGTTACCTCCGATTTGAATTCAATTTTTTTTTCAGGTGTCCAATCATCGCCCATCGATTTGTTGCTATATTAACAATAATAATTAAAAAGACAATAATTAATTAAATAGAAACTTACGTTTTCAAAGTTATTGGAGCATTAAGATTAGCATTTATTTATTTATGATGCAGAAGCCCATCCGTCACGTAGGAGCGGCATTGGGAGATAGGATTGAAAAGAAAGCGTAAATAAATGTTACGCAAGAAACCTTCCATGAATTGACCACGTGAGTGAAACTGAAAGCAAAAAATTAATTAAATAAGGACTAGTAAAATTAAATAAAAATATAAATTTAATAAATAATAATAAACACATTATATGCATTTATCCTTTATTTTTATTGATATTTTTATTTCATTTGAAACATTTTTGATTTTAATAAGAATCTTTATTTTCGGCATATTTGAAGGTTTTGTAACTTTAAGAACAATATTTTAAAGTTGTAAATAAGGCAATACTGAGTCATTTTTATATAAGAAAATAATATTCATGCTGTATATATAAGTAGAGGAGACCGAAGAAATATTAGAGAGATATGCTAGATTGAACTAGTGAGAGAGAGACACACAATTTGATAATTAAGTTTTATTAATATCTTGCAAATACTGGAATAAAAAATGCACAGACCGCACTAAGTAATGATAATGAGTAATCAAAAATAATGATGATGATGATTATATTCGAAGATATTCGTTATCGCAATATTATCATCATCATTATTTTTTTTATTACTCATTATCATTACTTAATTAGTGCGACTGTGCACTTTTATCCCTGCACTGACAAGATGTTAATAAAACTTTAAATTGTCAAATAAATAGATATATATAAGATTATGAAAAAATGAAAGAAAAAAAAGAGATTAAAATATCAGGTGTTGAAATCTTTATACTATATGCCCCATCCCTATGAACAAGCCAATAAACCCATAGAGCCTGATAATATCACTATCTTTGGGCAAAGCAACAACTACCCCTGGACCTTACCCAGGCAGACCCCAAGATGCTCAAGGTCCACCATATTCCTGTTTGTGCTGAGATTCAACTTGGAATGACAAACTCCCATATTCCACACCCCATTTCTGATGAGTTGCCACCAACAACATGCTGGGATCCAATTTGGAGCGAAAACCTTTCATATTCTGCTGGATACAACATGGAATGACAACCTCCCATATTCCACTACCTATCTAAGGAGTGAACACTTTCTATAAGCAATGCCTTATCTAATGAGAAACCATCTCCCAAGAGCCACATTCCATTATCCTCTATACTTCTGATTTGTGATACCTCACATGGAACTGAGCTTATCTGATGAACTAACATCTCCATTAATTAATGCACATCTTATAAGTTTTTTTTATTATCCCATTGTATAATTATACAAGGTTATGGAGATTAAATTCATAGATCAAATTCCCAATCTTGGTAGGGTTGGAATACAGGTCCTGTCTTGAGGCTCCCATGCATTTCAAGAGGTGGTCTGGTGAGGCCTCTCAGTCTGATAAGTCTTCTTCTTTCTTATCTCCACTCAATCATATTAGGGTATCAAGTTGTGACCCTTGATGGTGTCTGTTTGACAACCATCATGACTGGGTGAAGTAGAATGCGTCTGCCTTTGTCATTTAGACTGGGAGCACTACTCAGTGGCAGGCAGACTTAGCTCTAAAAGAAATGGTCGCCTCTGACATGAGGAACAGACGCCATGTGCAGCTGCTCCTAACATGGAGCACAAACGCTGCTCTTTCTGTATCCCTGGATTAGGAGCCCTTACAGGGTACTATCAGCCGAGCCAGCTGAACCCAGGTTTTTTAGCGAGCTTGTTACTGCTCCCCCTCCTCCTTTTTCATCCAGGCTTGGGACCGGCAAAGGCGGAGTTTGTTTGATAAGTGATAAACTACAATAAAAGCCAGGATCAATCTGATATGGACTATGTTCTTATTACCCATCTAGTAAGAAAATGATTCCATGAGATAAAAACCTCCCACTATCTCTGACAATGGAAAACACATCCTATTAACATGTGCATATGATAAATAACAACCATCTATGAACCAGATCTGCAGACTTAACTTCCTTAATTCAACATCTCAAATGATCAGGGTTTTTGGTTGAATGTTGTTGGTTAAGATGATTATCAATTCATCACAAAATTCACTGCTATTGTGAAATTCTTTCTGTAGATATCCAAATATTAATCATTGAAAAATAATATACAGTCGAACTTGGATAATTCGAACCCCAAGGGACCATAAAAAAATTCGAATTATCCAAAAATTCGAATTAAAAACGGAAATTCTATTTATAGGAAATTCTAGGGACCAAGATAAATATTCGAATTAAAGAGGTTTTCGAATTAAAGAAGTTCGAATTATCCAAGTTCTACTGTATTATACAATAATACACACAGTTAAACCTGTCTATAGCACCCCCTCTTGGGACTCACCAAAATAGGGTGCTTTAGGGAGGGAGTGCTATAGACAGGTCACTTTTAATGTAAAATGTTTACATTTTAATGTTTAAAATCGGGCGCTATAGAGAGGAAGGCGCTATTTAGAGGGGGCGCTATAGGAAGGTAAAACTGTATTAAATAAAAATATATATATATATATATAACATTTTTATATATAAGATATTATGATAATAATAATAAAAATAATACACTTATTATTAATTATATTACAGTAGAACCTCCATGAGAGGACACTCATGCTAGAGGACACCTCTCTATAAAGGACAGTTTTAAATTCAAAAGACAAAAAAGGACAGTTTTCATTTACAAAATTACTCTCTTTACTATTTAGCAACTTTCCAGTAAGAAGACATCTCTACCTTAAAAACACTTTAGCTCAGCAACTAGGTGTCCTTTACAGGGAAGTTTTACAGTATATAATATCAATTAAAAAATAATATTTTTATAAGATATTCTGGTAATAATCTAAAAAAATATATTACACCTATGGATAAAACTTAAGGAAATCGAAAGTCTTTGATGTCGCAGGTCATATTTTTTTTTTAAGAAGACAGAGGCAATTTTGTTCGCACTTAGTTATTTCGTTTGTCTTCAAATATCTTTCAGAGTTATTGTCTGTATCTCGATATACATGCTTAAAAGTACAACTTCCTTAAGTATTGTCCATGAGTGTATTATATATATCTATAAGAATTGAACCATTGAGCCTTTTTTTTCATTTGTTTAGAATGTTTCATCTCCATGACCTTGTATAATTATACAATGGGGTAATAAAAAAAAAATAAATAAAGTTTCATGAATAAATTTTAGTGAGGGAACAAAATGGAAGTAATACTCATACTTGAACATACAGTAGAACAACCTTTCTGTATAGGACACCTCACACGCACACAAAGCTTTATTAAGACCAGCTGTCTTATACAGATTCACCACAGGAAGAAATAATAGATGGAGCTCCTATGCTCTATATAGGACACCTATTTTCAGAGTCAAAGTGTCCTTTAGGGAGAAGTGTCCTCTTAATGGAGAGTGTCAAAATAGTAAAAATCGTAATTTTGTGAATAAAAACTGTCCTTTATAGAGAGGTGTCCTCTAGCAGGAGTGTTCTCTTATGGAGGTTCTACTGTATATAAAGATTTTAAAAAATAAAAAATCAAAGTGTATTACAGTGAGAATGTTGAAAATTTGTAAAATAAAGAAAATTTCATTTTAATAAAGGAGGGATTAAGATAGAAGAAGAAACACAAATTGGGGAGAGTATCTTTTATATAAAGCTCTTTTATCCCAGACTTATTTCTTTTTCTGTAGCAAATAGGGAAATTATTGTTATCTTAAAGTATTAAGATCTTTTAAAGATATCGATATGGCACAATTTGGATTATAGATTATAAACACAAGGTAATAATAGAGGACATTGCTGCTGATGTGATAGAGATGTATGGAGACATCTGAGGCTCTTCATTGGACACAACAACAACAACAGAAAATTGACATGGACCCAGAGCAGCAGCTTTACACACCCAAGATAGTGGACATTGCTGCTGCTGTGATAGAGATGTATGGAGACATCTGAGGCTCTTCATTGGACACAACAACAACAAGGTAATAAGACCAAATACAAACAAATAAATAGTATGTGACATTTCTGCAACAGTGTTGTTACTATCTTCAGACAAAATTTTCAGTACTTTTGTTTGATGATGGTAACAAACGCTGTTACAGAAACATTACACACTATTTATTTATTTGTATCTGTCTTATTACCTTTTAAAGACATCCTTTATGAAGATAAGGTAATAAGACTAAATTAAAATAAATAAATAGTGTATACTCTATTATTTTCCAATATTTTATTAAATCCAATATATGCCTTTTTATTATCAAATGATTTAAGTATGGATTGCTCTATTATCAGAACACCAATATATACACAATTTATATCATATATATACTAATTATTTATTAGGATTTAGTCTTATTACCTTGTGTTTATAATCTATAATCCAAATTGTGCCTTATCATTGAGATCCTTTATGCTTTTTGAGCTAGAACTCTGCAATCTGAAGGTATTCTAGCTGATCAATCTTCTAAAGACAGGTCTTTCCTCTTCTGTATGTTATTTCAAATAGCAGAACATTACTCTCCATTGTTCACACTTGTGACTAGCAACCGTTTAGGTTATTAAATCAATATATTATGATACATTAGCGCACCATCTCTTATGAATATTCAAAACTATTATAGATGCATATGATTCTTTTGCAAATGAAATAATTTCTACTGCCATTACTGCGATGGAAAAATTAATGGGAGGACCTGGCACATCAGTGGTGAACCCTCCCAGCGGTTGATTAAATTGTAGATTAACTGGCGAAACCTCTAGGAGAGTTCACCACTGATGAGCCAGACCCTTCCTTTAATTTTTCCATTGCAGTAAGGGCAGTAGAAATTGTTTAATTTTTAAAAGAATCATACGTGTCTATAATTTTTTTGAATATTAAATCAATGTAACTCATATGGCTGTTTGGGTGTCGTCGTCATAGGTAGTTGCACAACTGCAATGCAACATTATGGTGCACATGCACTGACTGCGCATGCATTGTTGAGATAATGCAGTTTTAACATAAAGTTGCATTTACTTGTAAGCACACAAGGTAATAAGACCAAATCTAAATAGTGTGTGTGATGTTTCGGTAACAATGTTGTAACAACTTTTCTCTGATGATGGTAACAACCATTTCATTGTGTACTCTTGTAGAAGAGTTTGTGATACCCGAAAGCTTGAGAGATAGTTTAAATAAAGCAAGAAATTTATCTTTGGAGGCAGTGTGTTGTTACAACAACCATTCAGTACTTTTGTCTGTTTTTAATCAACTCCGCCTTTGCCGGTCCCAAGCCCGGATGAAAAAGGAGGAGGGGGAGCAGTAACAAGCTCACTAAAAAACCTGGGCTCAGCTGACCAAGCTGATAGTACCCTGTAAGGGCTCCTGATCCAGGGATACAGGATGAGTCTGTACTCCTTTATTAGGAGCGGCTGCACATGGTGTCTGTTCCTCATGTCAGAGGCGGCCATTTCTTTTGGAGCTAAGTCGGCCTGCCACTGAGTAGTACTCCCAGTCTTAATGATAAAGGCAGATGCATTCTACTTCACCCAGTGTGGAGATAAGAAAGAAGAAGGGCAATGTGTTTAATATAATGTGCCAATTAACCTGAGCCCCTTGATCAGAATATACAGTGACGTAATTATTTTTAACATGTCCTGTCTCAGCTACAGACCTTCCTACAACCAGCCCGATGAGACCCAGAATTCAATGACCTTCCTGGACTGGACCATGAACCCAGCATTGAACCAGGCCTTGGTGACCATGGCCCACCAGGATAGATCACTGCACCAAATAAACCAACTGAGACTTACATCCCGGCCTTAGTCTCATCAATATTTTCCTAAAGCTATACAGTAGAACCTCCCTTTAGCGGACACCTCTCTACAAAGGACAGTTTTCATTTGCAAAATTACCATTTTTACAATTTAGCAACTCTCCTGTAAGAGGACACCTCTCTACCTAGAACAGTTTTCATTTGCAAAATTACCATTTTTACTATTTAGTAACTCTCCTTTAAGAGGACACCTCTCCCTAAAGAACACTTTAACTCTGTAATTAGGTGTTGTCCTTTACAGGGAGGTTCTACCATATTTACTTGTAACAAAAGTTTCACAAGTCACTCTTAAACAAAAAAAAAACAATAAGAGTATTAATGACAACACTAGACACATAATTTTATTTTAACGCACAATATCACTTTACAAAATAAATATTAAAAATACACATAACAAATTAAAAGAAAGTTTTGCATATAAAAACACATGTAAATTTTTTTTTTAAATTAGAAAATCTTAAATATATTTTCAAAAAATGTGAAAAAGCTCAATGAATAATCAAAGTTAATTGTATGTGGAGCATTGTGGGGAATATCTTGGGACTTGTTTGTCAGTATTGAGGGGGGGGGGGGGGGGGGGCTTTGCTATCTTCAGAGAGGCAGCAATGATTATGTAATGATGGACACAAGGGGGTTTGGAAGGAATCGTCGATGGTCAATGGTCAACAGAGAATGGGGTTTGGAAGGAATCTGTCAATGGTCAACAGGTAAAGAAGGAAAGGTGAGGATCTCCCAGCCCTCCCCGGCTACCATCACCAGGATGGAAGAGCTGCAGGGTATCAGCTCCAAGGTGGCCACATCAGCAATGGCAGTATGAAGAGTATGTATGAGCTTTAGCCTGTTGCCATCCGACCTTTTCCACAATTTGACTCTCTGGTCAATAGAACAGGAGACTAGGAGATCATTAGGAAGGAGTCTGATACCGGTGATCTGTGCAAAATGGGCATGAGGTTCATGAACGGATGAACAGATGGACATATCTGGTATAGAAAGATGATGCAGAGAGATTTGGTTGTCATCTCCTCCACTGGCTACTAGGAGTTCTTCCTGGGAGATTTCCAGTACGTCTAGAGCATTGATGCCTAGTTGGTGAGGCTGGATGGATGTAAGGGGAGAATCCTTCTGCCAGACATGCAAGGTCCCTGAAGTGCTGCCAGTCAGCCACTGGCCCTCATGGAGAGGATGAACCCTGAGTAGACAGTTAGACAAAGTGGCTTGCCATACTTCCTCCAGTTTCTTGGTCTCCAGATGGAAGTGGAAAACTCTCAGACTAGCATCGGAACAAGCAGCTGCTATTACATAATGATCAGAAGCATTTCTTATCTTGACATCCATAAACCGTGTCTGAGGTTCAAGACTCTTGTGTTTGATTTGCATCTTTGTCTCTGTGTTGTTGTAGAGTTCTTGATGATGAATAGATTGGTTAGAGGATACTTCAATCTTCCAGATTACAATCTGGGCACGTCCCCCAGCTGAAACCAACAATTTCGAAGTTGAGGCAGCAGAGTTGGAAAGTGGAATTGAATCCAAGCAACGGACACTTGAGATATGAGAAGATAGATAGGTAAGACAATGAGCAGATGATGATAAATTCAACGGATCTATTCCAAAGATCAATATGCTATTGTCTTCTCCACAAGCAGCAAGGATTGATAACATTTGTCCAGAAATTTTTGCATCAAAGAGATAATTGATACACCATAGTTTTTTGGGTAAGAAACCTTGCTGAAGAAGGCAAGCTGAATTCCCCATCAGAGCTGTCTTCAGTAGAAGTTCTTTCTTACGGAGGCAGGCGAAGGTGATAGCTTGGTTATCAAGATGGATGTCCCATTGGCGATGGCCGCCACCACATTCAATCTCCAGGAGAGTGCGACGGGCGTTGTAGCTCCACACAATGAAGCGGTCAGAAGTGAAACCAGCCAGGAGTAGAGCCTCACGGTGGAAGTTGATGCGAGTTATCCAGTCCATTTCACCGTCAGTTCTGATCTGATGTTGAATAACCAGTTTCCCGGAAGAATTGAGTGAGTATACAAGCACTCTACCATCTCGACCGGCAGAATAAACTAACTGCCCATGTTCACAGAGATGTGTAATACCATTATGGTCATGGACGGATTGCAGACTCTGGACAGGATGACCTAGAGAGGTGAGAGAATATAAATGAATACTACCCTCCCTACCACCTACCAACAAGTAGTTATCCATTCCGACAATGATAGCCACAGAAGCCCACTGCTGTTTACTCTTTGGAAGAAGTGCAGTTCCAACTGGTACAATATCTTCTTCCTCCAGCTTAAGAAGTTTCATTTCACCTTTAGCTCCACAAGCCACAAGCATTTTCTCTTGAAGCCAGATAAGGCTGAAAATTTTTCCAGAGAAAATCTGAATTTCTTTAATCACAATAGCAGGTCCTGTTAATGGAACATTTAGGATTGCTAGGTGACCTTGGAGTCCCGCAAGAGCAACCAACGGCAAATTTTGACATGAGGAAACCAAGCCATAGGATGTAAAATTTTGACTGGAAAAGATATTTTCCCATTTTTGAGTATTTGGACCGTAGGAGATGAGATAACCATGATCTGATACAATGAGAACTTTATTAACACAATGAAGAAAGGTGATATCTCGTGGGAAATCTTCTTTCTGCGGAAACTGTGGGATATGGCGGAATGTTGAACATCTGGATTCTTTCAGAGGCCATAACAGCACTGAAGAATCACTACCTCCAGTAGCTGCAAGAGTTTCTTGTTCATTAACTGCAAGACTCCATATACTTCCTCCTTTGTGACATTTTTCTTTTTTAACAAGTTTTCCATCTGTATTCCAATAACAGAGATAGGAATCTTCACCAATAGATAGAAATTGATCTTTTAAAATAACACATCTCCATACTCTGGCTTCGTGACCATAAAGTACATGAAGAATCTCAAAATTGTTTGATGATATTAATGTTGATATTTTTTCTGTTATTCCATCTGGGACAGATAGCTTCCAGATTCTAAGACTGCGGTCATCAGATGTGGACGCAAGCAATTTCAAATCTTCTCTAAATTCAAGTGAAAAAATAACACCGCTATGACCAGTCAGTTTAGAACAAGGTTTAATTTCCTTTTCAGATGTATCTTTTGTTGTCCATATAACAATTTCATTATAAACTGTTCCTGAAAACATTACTAGATCATTCCATTCTGTACCTATTAGTAGTGAAGAGTAGAGAATGCATTTTATTTTACATTCTAACTTTGATATAACTCTTTGTTTTTTGATATCCCAAAGAATAACAGAATTGTGTGCTAAAAAAAGTACTAAAAAATCGTTGTTTATCCATAGAACATCCCAAATCCAATCTTCTTGCTGTACTTCTGTAATTTGTTCCAAATTTTGTTCTACATTGAAGTTCAATATTGCCAGATTCTTGCCACCAATTATCGCTAGTTTGCTATCTTTTGTTGAATTTTTTGGATAAATTCCATGTACATTTGAACATTGGAATGCTTCTTTTATTAGAATTAGTTTTTGTGTTTTGATATCGTATATTTTCAATTTATTTCCTTCACCTAAAATAATATAATTGCCTAAAAACTTTAATGACGTTATATGTGTGGCCAACATTTTCAAATTAACATAATTAATAAAATTCTAAAAAGTAATCAGCTATATAAAAAGGTAAACAAAAGTTTCACAATGAGGTGTTTATTTACCTTAGAGATACAGTGTGACCTAATTGAAATGTTTTAAATCCCTCTAGTTACTCTTTACTAGAAATCATAGATTTAAAAAACGTAGTTAACATTTTGAATTAATTGAAACTAGCATTTAGAACATATTAAAATTTTGTCGATATAAGGTGAATTCATAAACTTCATTGTATGTATATATTAATAGAAATATAAAGTAATATTTTTAATTGTATATATATATTTTTAATATACAAACATTTACAAAAACTAATTTATTGAATTCTTAAAAAAAAATTTTATAATACAAAATAATGCGGCTTATGATTGTAAAACGACATTTGTCAATTATCCCGCATGTGTTTCTTTTGAACGCAAAAACCCCATCCCTGGACACTTTATTTTTCCTTTTATCTTTACTCTTCTGTTTTATAATTTATACTGTTTCTCTTTAACATTTAACCTTATTTAAACATATTTATAATATAGTTACAGTCTATATATAGCCATGCAATACAGTACCACGCTTGATGAATTACATATTTATTGTGCTCAATTGATGATACAAACAGTGTTGCTGGATCTTTATATTTACACAGATTATACTATATACAACATGTTCTCCTTTTAATTAAAGTCAGGGGTCATATATTTTGAACCGAAGTACAGGCGGGAGAATTCTCCTTATTCCTCTTGACCACTGGACGGTCTGGGCCTCCTCTCGGTAAACACTGGGTCTTCTCTAAAGTAGAATGCCAATTGATAAACCCTATTTAGGCTTTCTCTAAGTGGAATGCCAATTGAAAAACCCCATTTAGGCTTTCTCTAAGGGGAATGCCAATTGAAAAACCCCATTTAGGCTTTCTCTATGTGGAATGCCAATTGATCAATCCTATTCAGGCTTTCTCTAAGTGGAATGCCAATTGATCAACCCTATTCAGGCTTTCTCTAAGTGGAATGCCAATTGATCAATCTTGTTTAGGCTTTCTCTAAGTGGAATGCCAATTGATCAATCCTATTCAGGCTTTCTCTAAGTGGAATGCCAATTGATCAATCCTATTCAGGCTTTCTCTAAGTGGAATGCCAATTGATCAATCCTATTCAGGCTTTCTCTATGTGGAATGCCAATTGATCAATCCTATTCAGGCTTTCTCTATGTGGAATGCCAATTGATCTGTTGTGTTTTAACTTTAAAAGCACACAAAAATATAATAAACTTGAATTTGTTTATTCAAGTATCAAAAAACAAAGCTTTACATATAGAACAAATAATAATAATGAAGAAGAAAGAAACATTTTAGGAAAAGGCAAAAACAAAACAAAAGTACTGGTCAAAAAGAAACATTTAAAATCGCAGATTAATATCTTCAACACTTCCCCTTAATCAGATTTCAAATGTCCCTCATACCCAGTAGATATCTCAGCATTTGGAAACGCGGCTTAGTGAGCCCTTTGGTGATAATGTCAGCAACTTGATCTTTTCCAGAAATATGTTCTACATTGAAAATACCTTCTTGATACTTTTCTCTCACAAAATAGTGTCTTACTTCTATATGTTTGGTTCTCTTATGAAATTCAGGATTTTTGATCAATTTAATTGTACTTGCATTATCAACTTTTATAATTGGTTGTTCTTTTAGTGGAGAAATTTCACTGAAAAGTCTATTTAACCAAATGACTTCCTTTGCTGTATTGCTTGCTGCCACGAGTTCGGCCTCAGTTGTTGACAAAGATACTGATCTTTGTTTTTGGCTAAGCCAAGAAATAGCACCACCAGCCAGTTTACACACAACTCCACTGGTAGATCTTCTAGTTTCTGGGTCTCCAGCAAAATCTGCATCACTGAAAGATTCCAAAACTCCTACTTTATGACCCTTTTGGTACATAATTCCATATTCAGTTGTTCCTACAAGATATTTGAAGATTCGTTTAACTGCTTCCCAGTCATATTTTGTTGGTGCTGCAAGTTTTTGAGAAACTTTATTCAGTGCAAAAGTGATATCGGGTCTTGTTAAGCAGCTCAGATGCATCAGACTACCAATCGCTTCACGAAAGGGAACATTTTCTAGAATCTCTGCTTCCCCAGGAACAGTAGAATTTTCAGTTGGTGTTCCCACTTTATTCGCTTGAGACATATTGAATTTCTGAAGAATTCTTTTTATATATGCATTTTGATTTATAAAGATTGACCCATCCAGTTTGCCACTCTATCTTAATACCCAAAAAGTAATTTAATGGTTCACTTGTGATCTTAAATGAAAACATTAGTTCATCAAGAAATTCTTTGATTTCCTGTTCATTTGTACCAGCAATGATTCCATCATCAACATATATGGCAATAATGAGTAGTTGATCATTTGTTTTTCTGAAGAATAAACAGGGGTCAGCTGTACTTTCCTTCAGACATCTTTCTTTCATGAAGTTGACTATTTTCTGATTCCAGCATCTTGGTGACTGTTTAAGTCCATAGAGACTTTTCTTCAATTTCCATACAAGATCTGTTCCATTGTTGAATCCTTCAGGTTGTTCGATATAAATTTGATCTTGTAAGTCTCCATATAGAAAGGCTGTCTTTATGTCTAACTGTACCAATTTTAAGTCTTCATTAGCAGCAATTGCTAAAAGAGTTCTTATGGTGTCATGTCTTGCCACAGGACTAAATGTTTCTTCATAATCTATACCTTTCTTTTGTGCAAACCCTTTTGCTACCAGTCTTGCCTTATATCTTGTAATCTCTCCTTTAGAATTCAATTTGGTCTTTAATACCCATTTACAATCAATCGGTTTTTGGCCAGGTGGTAATGTTGTGCATTCGTATACATCATTTTCCGTTAAAGAATTCATTTCTTCATTCATTGCTTCTTTCCAAAATTGTGCATTTGGAGAATCCATTATTCTTTGTATGTCTTGGGTTCAAGACCTTCTGCAATATTTATTTCAGCATCAATATACCTTTGAGGTTTTGATATATTTGATCGATCTCTTAGATTGTATACGTCTGATGTTTGAACATTGCTTTCAATTTTCTCAATATCTTGAGTATCATTTTGTTCATCAATCTGATTACTTGAAAGTTCCTTATTTCTCTTTTCAATATCAAGGCTAAATGTTGGTATAGTTTCCTTGAATATTACATTCCTACTTGTGACAACTTTGTTTGAGTTCGGCATCCAGATTCGATACCCATCCTTGTTACTGCAATAACCAACTAAAATACCTTTTTCGCTTTTGGCATCTAACTTTCTTCTCTTTTCATCAGGCACATGAACAAAACATTCAGTTCCAAATATTCGAAGATGATCAACTGCTGTTTTTTTATCAAACCATATTTCATAAGGTGTCTTTCCCTCAATTTGTGTTGGTCCTGTTCTATTCAAAACATATGTAGCAGTGTTAACTGCCTCTGCCCACAGCTTTAGGCTCATATTTTTGGCATATATCATTGAACGAGCTGCTTCTATTAAAGTCCTGTTTTCTCTTTCCGCTGAACCATTCTGTTGTGGAGTATATGGCATTGTGATCCTATGATTAATACCATACTTGTTTGTAATTTTTGAGGTTTCTTTATTTACAAACTCCTTTCCTCCATCTGTGAGAATTTCTTTCACTATATGTCCAGTAGTCTTTGTTGCCAAGAGAAATTGTTCTAGCTTTTCAATGACTTGTGACTTTTCTTTTAGGAAATACACTGATCGGTATTTTGTAAAATCATCTTTGAAACACACAAAGTATCTCATCCCTCCTTTCGAAACCTCCTGCATAGGGCCACATACATCTACATGAATTAAGTTTCCAGGTTGGGTAGAAGCATATTGTTCTCTTGATCCAAAACTCAGTCTATGTTGTTTGCCATAAATGCATGCCTCGCAAGGTTCATTGTCCATTATCTATTCCTTGTTCTTTAAGCCATTTTTGAACATGTCTTTTATTTTGATGTCCAAATCTTTCATGCCATAGTTGTAGCATATTGACATTTTGGGTTTTGGCTAAATTGACTTCTGCAGCATTTTCAGGTTTGATACTTGTTATTAACATACCATACAAGCCTCCTGGTAGTCTTTTCCCTTCTACAATAACTTCTCCAGTTGTTGTCTTAAAAAGTTTACAACCTTTTTTTATCCATTTTTATTTCAAACCCTTTATACAATGTGGACTGTAATGACATCACATTACGACTGAAATTGGGAACATACCATACATCAGTTAGGTAGTGAGTTTGCTATTTACCTTTTACACAAGTTTCAATTGTTATAGTTCCACTTCCATAAGCTATCAATTTTTCATTACTTCTAACTTTAACAGTCTGTTGGGTAGGAAAATCCTTATAAGAAGTATAAAAACTTGCATTCCTTGTAATGTGGTTAGTAGCTCCTGAGTCACCAATCCAAATGTCTTCATCTTGTTCATTGAATCTTTCACTGATTAAACTTTCACTTAATTTTGAATTAAGTTTTAATTTAGTTTCATCCTTTTCTTTATCCTTTAGTTTCTTCTGTTTTGCATACCTACAATCTTTGGCCAAGTGTCCTTTTCTATGACAAAAGTAACATTCTCTTGTTTTCTGAAAATTTTCATTACTTTTGGTAACTTTTCCTTTCATATTTTGCTTATTTTCATATGCATTTGCGATTAGTGCCGTCGAACTTGATGCGCTGCATTCATCTCGCTGTTGAATTCTTATTTCGAGTAACCGAAGCCTTTGTGTGAGATTGTCTACAGAACGTTCTTCTTTAGACACTGATTCCCAAACACTTTTAAAATCAAAATATTCATCAGGAAAGGTGTTTATGATTCTGCACATCAGCATGGATTCTGGCAATTTCAAATTTTCATGTTTAGTAAGTTAATTTTGCATATCATTCCATAAACTTTCTAGTTTTGAAATGTGCTTTGAAATATCATCTGTAGGATCCTTCTTAAAATTAAAGAATTGATTATAGAGCATGTCTAATCTTTGACCAGAGCTTTGTTCATAGACACTTAACAATTTGTCCCACATATCTTTAGTACTTGAGCAGGGAATGATTAGTTGACTTACATCAGGCATCACACTTGTTGTAAATAACAATTGGAATATTGCATCTTCACTTTCCCATTTTACATATACCTCTTTTTCTTCATTTGTTTCTTGTTTTATTGGCTTTCTATATGTTCCATCAACAACGCCTATTACTTTGTTTATTGTTAAAAGCAATTTTATATTTTTCTTATATTCTGGCCAGTTTATTAATCCTTCCAATTTGAGAATATTCATACCCATTTTAATATTATCCATTCCAGCCATTACAAATATAAATTTTAACGTGATAAACAAAATAGAATTCTTTTTAGGCTTACCGTTGCTTCGTTTTTGTTATATTTCGCAGTGAATGCGTGGTTGGGTCCATAACCTGTTGTGTTTTAACTTTAAAAGCACACAAAAATATAATAAACTTGAATTTGTTTATTCAAGTATCAAAAAACAAAGCTTTACATATAGAACAAATAATAATGAAGAAGAAGAAAGAAACATTTTAGGAAAAGGCAAAAACAAAACAAAAGTACTGGTCAAAAAGAAACATTTAAAATTGCAGATTAATATCTTCAACATGATCAATCTTACAATCTCATCTAGCACTTCTATTGTGGCTGGAATCCTCTTTCACTTTTATTTGGATCTCTATTTTGGAACCTTTATCTTCTTCATAATCTTCATCTATATTCTTCATCTTTATATAATCTTTATCTAAATATTCTTATTCTTTATAATCCTGATATATATATTCCTTTCCTTTATAAACTTTAACTCTATATTCTTCTCTTCCTTACAATCTTCAAATCTATTTTCTTCTTTTTATAATATTTATTTGCATTCTTCTTTAAAACTTTTATATTCTTCTTCTTTATATTTTTTATTCTATAGAATCTTTATCTACATTCTTCTTTTTTCTATAATATTTATCTATATTCTTATTTACTCATTTTTAAATTAAAAAATAATATATTTATTAAAATATACATAATCTTATATGATATATGTCATAACTTGTACATAACTGGATGCAAACCCGCCCCAATATGTATGCAATGTATGTTTTAAAAGATTTTAATAAAGACAAGGCTTAAGAAATCTGGGAGAGAAAGGCCAAGAGAGGAAGCAATCATTAGCAGGTTTTATTATCCAGGAACTCATAAAACTGGGTTCAAGAACCTAGTATTTCCTGGGTCAGGTCAGGACAAGTCTAGAACAAAAGGACAGCAAAGGCGCAATCAGAGGATAGGAACATTGGTTAGGAACCAATGGGAATCGAGCACCCCTGGAAATCCATCCAATGAGAGCCCGGAAGAGCTTTCGTTTTAAATCGGGAACGAAGTATAGTCAGTCAGGAGATCGCCGCGGTGGAGACCAGTTTGGAGCCAACCCTATCTTCTCCACCATCAGATAAGTCAATCCTCAATCATGTGAATAGATAGTCAATAGCCAACTCAAACCAATAACTTCAACTCCTTTTCTCCCTAGATTGCTAGCCTTTTTCCAAAACCAAAACCCTGTGTTTTCTCGTTATTTTCCCCTGTGAGGACACCTTAACACTTCAAACGACTGCGCCCACCACAAACAATTAACTCAGCCAACTTCAAATGGTAATTCGCACCGATCTCACAGTGAGTCGATAGGATAAAATGGAAAGTGACCAGGAAACAGAAGTCAAAAATAGCGGTGACCTATCGAGAGAGGAGGCGACCGGAGTGGGGGAAACTGGCCCCCTGGCGGACGTTATCGGACAGTTAGCTGCCGCGCTTGCCCAAGGGAGGTCGTCCGACCTCCCAGGGGCGGCACTCCCGGCCTTCGATGGATCCTAAAGCGCCCGCCAATTCTTCCAAGCATTCGACCGAAAGATGGATGACACCCACGTAGAAAACCCCGAAAAACTACTCCGGCTGCCAAACTACCTGACGCGCCAACCCCTGGAACTTTTCAGGAAACTCCGGCTGGCCACCCAGAGCTATTTCCAGGTGAGGCAAATCCTCTTGGATCTCTATCCGGAATCCAGCGAAGCGTCCTTCGCGAAATACTTCGCCATGAAGCTTGGGGACAAGCGGACCTGGAGACGTATTACCGGGAGAAAACCGCTTTGGGTTTACAACTGGGACTCCCACAGGAGGTGATCCTCGAGGCGCTGACGGAGGGGTTGCCGTTCTCCGACCAGCGCCTGATCCGCGTGGTACCTCCTGAGAGCCTAGGAGAGTGGTTCCGACTGGCACAGCGGATCCACGGGCCCAACATATCAACGGCACGACACCGCGAGGAACAACCGCCCACCATGTCGGGTCCATACCCCAGCACACCCCGACGAACAGGTGCATGGACTGCACCTACTCCGCCGTCAAACTGTAAGTTCTGCGGCGCTCGTCACTGGCACAGCAAAGGCCGGCATAGACCAGCCCCAACACCACACGCAAACGCAAGGGCAGTGCAAAGAGCCCAAAATCTACACACGAGTGCACAGACAGTGCAAACGGTCCCGACCCAACAACACGCCCAGCGTCCCACGCCCCCACCCCACGCCGAAGACGCACAAGCAGCGGAGGCCTTTCGAAAATGAGGAGGTAAGAAGGCCCCAACCCTTTACCGTCACCCAGTTGACGATGAAACTTTTTCTAACCTCTGAACTGCCCTCTCCATTCCTAATTGATACAGGCGCAAGTTTAAATATAGTGCCATATAACCTATATAAAATGTTAAAAGCTAAACTTCCTAATTTAAAATTAAAAGAACAGTCTATAGACCTACAGGCTATAAATGGTCTTATAACAACAATAGGTAAAATAATCCTCCCTCTAACAATAGGTAAATTAACTAGAAAAGAGAATTTCCACGTGGTGGAAGCACCTCTGCCATTTGGAATTCTCAGCATAAATACCCTCCATAATTTTAAATTAACAATAGATTTCAACCAAGGCACTATATTCCAACTTGGCGCTCCATTGTCTACCCCTACCTACCATTTCAACCATGTACCCAATGAATGCACGTATTGGGAATGCCATGTGATATCGCAAAAGACCAACAATACATCCAAATCTTCCGCATATGGCACCCACTGCGTGCATCCATTGATCAAAACCCGATCACCCCCATGCCAATCTGGTCACGCGCGCGCAATACACAATTTTTTCACTAAGGCCAATTGCCCTTTTTATATGCCCTCAAATAACAAAGCCACAACGGCTTCAACTTGCAACCACAATGCACAAAACATGTCCATACAGCAGGACAGCTTACTCACCGAGCACATAAGTGACCATACGTTGTCACACAACGGTCACACGTACAACCCGCGCAACAAACGCGACACTCACACTAAAATACAACCATTTTCTTCCCCATACACATGCTACAATGCGATACACAACCCTCACTATCCACCTCACTTCACCACACTTTTACAAAGATACAACCACATTTTTACCCAAAACAAATTCAGCGTACCATGCTTAAAAATCCCACAAGTAAAAATCCCCACGAACTCCGACAAAATAGTCACCATACGTCCATATCGTGTCCCGATATGTGACCAACAGGAAATCCGCAACCAGGTACAACAGATGATGGAAAATGGCATTATAGAGCAGTCTTTTTCACCTTTCTCTAGCCCGGTCACTCTCGTCACCAAGCGCGACAAGACCAAAAGGTTTTGTATTGACTATAGAAAGGTGAACGAGCTAATCAGCTCTGATGTCCATCTCCTCCCTAGGATCGAGGATATACTCGACCGTCTCGCGCGGGCCAAGTATTTCTCCACGGCCGACATATCCTCCGCGTATTGGCAGGTTCCAATACATCCCGATTCTCGACCACTGTTGGCCTTTGCCACGCTCGAAGGATTATATCAGCCCACTCGATTACCTTTCGGGTTAAAAACTAGCCCTCAGATCTAAGAAAGAGCCATGAGTCAGGTCCTACAGAGACACGGACTTGACTGTGTGGCACATTATTTTGATGACATCATCATTTTTTCCAACACACTGGAGGAACATCAAAACCACCTGCGACAATTTTTCACCTTTTACGAGGTAGAGAAGTTACAACTTAACTTCGCAAAATGCGAATTTTTTAAGCAGTCCATAAATTTCCTAGGCTACACCATCACAGCTGGTACCACCACACCGCTCACACGCAACACAGACATCATCCACGCCATCAAACAACCCTACAACCGCAAAACACTACAATCCTTTCTAGGCGCTGTGATTGTCTATAACAAATTCATCCCGGAGTACGCCCGCTTGCGGGCACCACTTAACAACCTTCTCAAAAAGGATGTCATGTGGGTCTGGGATGAAGATTGCCAAAAGGCGTTCATTAACCTGAAAGAGTGCCTCACACAACACCCCATCTTACACCTTTACAAAGAGGGCCTGCCATGCCAAATGTATTGTGACGCATCCACCCTCGGTATAGCAGGCATCCTCAAACAGGTTCACCCTGATGGAAAAGTATATCCAGTCCAGTATTTCAGCCGCACTCTGCGCTCTCACGAGCAAAACTATTCCATCTCGGAACTTGAGTGCTTAGCAATCGTTGAGAGTGTGGAGAAGTTTCGCATTTATTTGATGGGCAGAAAATTTACTATATTTTCTGACCATCACGCATTGCAGTGGCTGAAGACAATCAAAAACCCGTCAGGAAGATTGTTTCGGTGGAGTTTACGGCTGTCGAGTTACGAGTATGAGGTCCGCTACATAAAAGGAAAACAGCAATATGAGGCAGATCTCTTATCCCGTAACCCGTTCTGTGGGTTCTTAGACGCCTCCCTTATTAAGACCCATCAGCCTTCTCCATCGGGAGATTCTAGCCTGACCACTGATCACAATGGACTGCATACCGTTTCCCGAAAAGGTGTAACTAAAATTATAATCCCAAAAACACTCATTCCCCAACTCTTACAAACAGTACACACGCAATACAACCACCCGGGTATATCACAAATGACACGCTTCATCTCCGCTCAATATTACTGGCAGGGTATGTCGAAAGACATTACACAAAAGGTTAAAACCTGCCCCACCTGCCAGTTAACAAAACGTCCATTGGGACCCACTTACGGGGAATTAGGTCAGCCGCCGGAAGCCAAAGGACCCTTTGACCTACTATCCCTCGACACCATAGCAGGATTTGCCAAATATGGCAACACCAAGATATACCTCCATGTTGTAGTCGACCATTTTTCGCGCTACACATGGACGTTCCCATCCAAATCCACCAGCATTACCATCTACCAACAGGTACTCAAGCGAGTATTACAGGATGTCTCTCCGAAACGCCTTCTTACGGATAGAGCCCCTGCATTCACTTCACCAAAATTTAGTAGCTTCCTGCTTAACAGGAGTAACCACCCGTTACTCACAACTAGCAATAATCCACAAGCCAACGGTCTATGTGAACGCCTAAACGCCACCCTCACGGGAAAACTTAGGCTATTACATTTGGAGAATCCTAAGGTCGCATGGACCAAGTTAGTCAAACGAGTTACAACGATATATAACAATACCCCACACTCTGTCACCGGTTTTCCGCCCATCTATCTGATGTTTGGCGTCCTACCCCCAGAACTCTCTGACCATACCACACCTTATCCAGACATCGACAGAGCTAGGAAGATCGCGCACACAAGAACCCAAAACAAACACATACAAGATAAAAACACTTATGATCAACGACACAAACAGTCACATTTCGAAATAGGTGACCTGGTGTTAGTTAAATTATATCATCACCCCAACACGGGAAAACTCGCCCCCTATTTCACAGGACCATTCACCATATTAGAGGTCGTCTCACCAAACGTGGTCCGTATCGATAGACCCAACCAACCTCTCCAAAGAGATACCGATACGATCCACGTCAACAAACTTAAATTATATACAGAAAACATCCAATATATATCACCCCCCGCATTAAGATACACCATGTACGACACAAACACAATTATACGTTCCCGTTTAAACATCTCACATCAGAATTGTTTCCAGCAGAACCGTTGAAATTCAAACCAACAAACAGCGAGCCTTTCAAGCATCTAGATCCTACCATCTTTTCCAGAAAACGATTTACGCAATTCACCCACGGTAACAAGAATGCCGACATAGAACAACCACAAACACACCCCGTTTCAAATTCGTCACAATTAATAGAAGTCCAACCAGATAGCCCAGAGCCACAGTTCATGGCAAAAACATGGAAGAAGATGTGCCAATATCCCATTTTTCATCTAATTGCTATTATATGTTTTTTATTTTTACCCTATGGACTCGTCCCATTTTTATTCATCGTTCACATGCTAATTTATACCCTACCCTACCACCGGCTGTTCCAGCTGCAGGAGGCAGTCTTCCATATAGGAAATTCCGTCCTAAAATCTATCTTCCATATAGGAAATTCAGTCTTAAAATCCATCTTCCATATAGGAAATTCCGTCTATGAATCCGTCTTCCATGTAGGCCAAGCACTTGTAAAACTCCTAGACATTCTATGGGAAATTCTCGCCGAAAATTTTGACACACTTAAAGGGCCTCAGCCAACAAACAAGACACCCCAAGCCGACGTAAGGCAGAATCACACCAGTTCAATTAAGGACCATTAGGGCAACGTGCAAAAGTCAATTAGGGAAGCCGGAAATGAGAGGGAGACCGTTCCCCCCCCCCCCACGCGACAATAAAACGCACGCCATGCTTCCGGTCTCAGGTTGCGAGGGAGGAAGTAATTGAGAACCAGGGCCCCTCTTGGCCGACAGCTATAAATGGAGGTCACCGCGTGTTCCCGAGATGGACCATATTTTTCTTTCCAGTTTGAGCTACATATCGACTTTTACGAGATACACAATTTAATAGTATTAATAACAAAAGACTTGATACGTTACAAACACATCCAAATGAGTTTTACATTTCTATTCTTCTTTTAAAGACATCCAAAACTCTACATTTACCTTAGACTTTAAACAACATCACAACCCATGCACAACACGCAGGCCTCAAGGTTAATTATGAACAAAACATGCACATAACCACTTAACTGATAGGAAAAATTAGGTAGCTAAGCTTTCGAGCTCGCGTTTCTGCCGAAGGGATTAAACAACCATTTTAGAAGGATCGAGGGACTCTCCTCGGACCCTGTATTAAAAGATTTTGACTCCGGTGTTGACACTCGATATATAAAAGTGGGTATCGGGCGAGCATAACTTAAGTGCCCTAGGGAAATGCATAAAAATCCCTAGAACGCATTAAGGCTCGGGACATATTAACATACTAAATTCGGCCTTGAGACCTCGAAAAAAAAAAAAACAACACCAACACAAAGACAAAATACACACGTAAGGTTAATTAGATTCCCATGTCTCCTGTATACACAATATAAAGCACAATTGGGAAAGATCATGTTTTACCCAAGAGTCGCGCAGAAAGAGAAAAAATCTACAGAATTAATTGCGGCGTTGACATAGATTATGGCATATAATTTTGATTATAAAAGGCGAGTTTGCGAACCTCGCTATACATATTTTTTATATCTCATTCATTTACATTATTTTCCTATGTTTAAATTCAAGTTACTTAATCAAATTTACCATTTTTTATTAATTCAAATACTTATCATTTATTTTAGCAATTATTTACCATTTTATTAACCACTTCTTTTATTTTGTTCATAATTCAATAACTAAACAAAATTTTATCAACGAAAACTCATTGGTTTTCTTTTAAAATTAGATATATATATATTTTTTATTTTGATTTACAAAAAACCTTTTTCCTTTTTTTTCTCACCATGCAACAAAGTATTTTTCTTTTTTTTCCATGCAACAAGGCATTCACTTTGATTTCTTCCAACTTTTTATTTTGATTTCTCAAAAGACCTAATAGAACTCCCTCGATTTTCTTCCCAATCTCGAGCAGAATATGATTAGGCATTTTTCCTTTTTTTTCACCAATGCACCAAGGCATTCACTTTGATTTCTTCCAACTTTTTATTTTATTTTTGATTTCTCAAAAGACCTAGTAGAATTCCCTCGAGTTTGTTCCCCGTCTCGAGTAGAATATCGTTTAGGCGCATTTTCTTTTCTTTTTATCCCACTATGTACCATAGCATTCATTTTGATGTCTTACAATTAAAATTTTTGATTTTTATTAATTATACGCTATCTATATATCCTCATTACCATTCTCTTTTATCTCTTATATCACCACCAATGCTTGTACATAACCTCTCAATAACCACAACTAATTTTCCCACAAAATTATTTTTCTCTTTACCGAACTCACTCAGGCTAACCCCTTCGTAAATTCTTCGCATGTAGGGGGCGCATCTGTCATAATTTGTACATAACTGGATGCAAACCCGCCCCAATATGTATGCAATGTATGTTTTAAAAGATTTTAATAAAGACAAGGCTTAAGAAATCTGGGAGAGAAAGGCCAAGAGAGGAAGCAATCATTAGCAGGTTTTATTATCCAGGAACTCATAAAACTGGGTTCAAGAACCTAGTATTTCCTGGGTCAGGTCAGGACAAGTCTAGAACAAAAGGACAGCAAAGGCCCAATCAGAGGATAGGAACATTGGTTAGGAACCAATGGGAATCGAGCACCCCTGGAAATCCATCCAATGAGAGCCCGGAAGAGCTTTCGTTTTAAATCGGGAACGAAGTATAGTCAGTCAGGAGATCGCCGCGGTGGAGACCAGTTTGGAGCCAACCCCATCTTCTCCACCATCAGATAAGTCAATCCTCAATCATGTGAATAGATAGTCAATAGCCAACTCAAACCAATAACTTCAACTCCTTTTCTCCCTAGATTGCTAGCCTTTTTCCAAAACCAAAACCCTGTGTTTTCTCGTTATTTTCCCCTGTGAGGACACCTTAACACTTCAAATGACTGCGCCCACCACAATCAACTCAGCCAACTTCAAATGGTAATTCGCACCGATCTCACATATACATATATTAATTTTTCTTTCTTTCTTACTTTCAAACGTTATTTATTTAAAAAGAGCTTATTATTATTTTTTAATTGAATATAAATTAACTTCTTCAATGTATTAAATCGAATATAAATAAACTTCTTGAATGTATCAATTTGAATATATAAATTAACTTCTTGAATGTATCAATTCGAATATATAAATTAACTTTTTTTGAAATGTATCAATTGGAATATAAATTATATTTTTTGAAATATATCAATTCGAATGTAAATTAACTTTTAGAAATATATTGCCACGTGGAAAATTAGGGAAGACAAAAACTTCAGAAGGAAACAAAATTTATTTCAGGGAAAGACAAACTAAGAATTGTAAACAAAAGAGAAGCCACGAGGGAAATTTACAGAGTCGCAAGATATAAACATAAAAATGCCCACTCTGTTAATAAAAAATAATAAAATTAATAAATACTATGTTACATAGCTTCTTCCCTATGGGAGCTGTGACCCACAGCTAGCAATTATTGTAGATATTGACATGGATCTGACGTGCTTCTGCCAAGGATTCCATCGAAGTCTTGGAACTTTGTCCCTAGTACCTTTGCGTCCTTTTTCTTGCGGCGTGAAGAGCGGCTTTGCGTCGTATCGTCTATAGGGACATCATCATCTCGGAGGGAAGTCTTGGCTTTGACACGGCGGTGGAATCCTGGAGCCAGTCTCTAAAAATGTGGATTACAGCACCCATGGCTTCAAATTCTTCTCGGCGATCTTCAGGTTGTCTTCCCTAACTTACCCGGCATCTCCACCAAAATGCCACGTGAAAATTAGGGAAGACAAAAACTTGAGGAGGAAACAACAATTTATTTCAGGGAAGGACAAACTAAGAATTGTAAACAAAAGATAAGCCATGAGGGAAATTTACAGAGTCGCAAGATATAAACATAAAAATGACCACTCTGTTAATAAAAAATAATAAAATTAATAAATACTATGTTACAATATCATTTCGAATATTAATTGACTTTTTTGAAATAGATCTCTTTGAATATAAATGAATTTTTTAAAAATATATCAATTCAAATATAAAGTAACTTTTTGAAATGTATGAATTAAATATAAATTATCACTAATTTCACTTTTCAATATGATTTACATATATCTAGTTTTCTCTAAATTTCGAACGTTAGGCTTAATATTTTCAGAATTTTACTTATCTTTTCGTTTCTCAGCGCTGCCACCATGTTTTATAATTTATACTGTTTCTCTTTAACATTTAACCTTATTTAAACATATTTATAATATAGTTACAGTCTATATATATAGCCATGCAATACAGTACCACGCTAGATGAATTACATATTTATTGTGCTCAATTGATGATACAGTGTTGCCAGATCTTTATATTTACACAGATTATACTATATACAACATCTTCTTAATTCATCCTTTCATACTTCATCCCTAATGTTAGACATAATCGTTATTTATCCTTAAAATAAATTTCGATTTTTGCGTTCAAAAGAAACACATGCGGGATAATTGTCAAATGTCGTTTTACAACAATTTTTTTTAACGAAAGAAAGATTGCTGGAGGGTAGTATTCATGTACCAAAAGAGACACCTATCTCTTCAAAATTACATCAAAACGATACATTTTTGTTTTTCACCTCTGTGCAGGACACACAGGTAGTGATAAAAGAATGTGCTACAGTACCAACTTTTGTAAAATCTAAAAATGATTTTAATACACAGTATCAATATTTGGATTTAATTTAGTGATAATTTTTTAATATAAATAAAAAACACTTTTCACTTCCCTTTCTAGAAAGGAAAAAAAAATTGAAGGGCCTGACTCATCTTTAATGAACTTCCAGCTGTTTGCCAGTTTATACTTCCAGACCGCTTTAATATCGCATTGGGTTGTATTCAGGCGTATATATCATGCACTTTTGAAAAGTTTTTTATTTATCGTTTTCTTCATATACATAATTTAAAAATTTATATTTCAACTTATATATAACTTATTAAATCCAATATATACCTTTTTATTATCTAATATTTACCCATTGTAATTATGTAAATAAAAAAGTTGTAAATAATCCCTTCCCTAAGTTTAAAACTACCAGACGACACATCAGCTAGATGTCCACCACCTGTTGACCAACCTGGACAATTGGAGAGTCCTGTTTTACTTCCTATGTGTATCTCTATAAATAAAAATTATAATATTTTTTTTTTGCCAATTGAATAGGAAAAAGGCATTTTTTGATTGTGTTAAACAAACTCTTTTTTTTTGCTCATCCCTAGTACACGTGGTACAGGCCAAAATAATCATGGTAGGTTGAAGAAGGCGACTGCTTTTATTGTAAGTGCACCACATGTTTACACATGTGAAAAGCAGTTTGACTTTGCATTTACAAATATACCTGAGCCCTGTTTGGTTACTTACATTCGCCGGTGGGGTTGGACTTTTGCAAGAATTGGGGGCCATTGGAGCATTTTTGTTTTTAATCAGAAAAAAAGTGCCCAATGTGGGAATCGAACACCCTGGTCGTAGCGTTCGAAAACCAACGGTTTAGATCATCCTTCCACCGACCCCCAACAAACTCTTGATAAATAAAAATAAGTAATATTGATTATCATAGGCTAATATTCTAGGATTTAATGGGAAAACATTTTTTGATATATTTATAGATGGCGCCAACAATCATGAAAAAAACCTTATTTTCTTAATTCGACCATCTGAACTGGTATTTCCTCTATTCTTTTATTTTCATAATGCATACCAATATAACATATTATAAACTTATATATGATATGTAAATTATTTTTGACGCTGCCCGGTTTCCCGACCGGCCTTGCATATGTAACCGCCCCTGACGATGTCGTGTGATGGAACACAGAGCATTGCGGTCTTTCTGCTCTCCACGGTCACCCTTGGGCTCAATACTATTGGACCCGTCTCTGCCTCCCCCTTATCTCCGCGGATCACCACCCTGTCCCACTCCTCTACATCCCGGCTCTCCTGGCCTCACCTGGCGATGATCCCCTGGCCACCCATCCCCAGGTCCCTCCAACAGTTTAATATATATAAAATGAAAGGATATATATAGTGCTTTGTATATATTCGACTATGGGGCTCAAAAATCATCCATTCTGGTGGAAAGATATTTCCGATATGTTTTTTTTTTATTTTTTTTTCTAAGGCCCTTACTGCAATGGTAAAATAAATAGGAGGCCCTCGCACATCAGTTTTTTAAAAGAAACATACATGTCAAAAATAGCTTAAATTTCTTATAACAGATGGCGCGCTAATAAATTATATAAACTAACTAGACGAATGACCCGGGCAACGCCCGGGTTTACACGATTAAATGTATATTACATATGGAAGATGGACGTAGTTCCCGGAGGTCACCCGCGAGGCTTTTTTCTGTGTCACCAACTCTGCCCCCGCGCGCCAGGACCTCTTGATCCCTCTGATTGGTCGGTGGGAACTTGGACTGTCCAACCGGCCGGCAGCCGGACGATTACATTTTCTCGAGGGGGGGGGGGGGGGGGGGGGGGGGGGGCAGGGGGCAGGGAAGTCACGTGCTCGCTGGCAGCCAACGGGCGCGCGCCGCCGGCAGATCGCCCGCGTTCTAGAGGGCGCTGCTCGTGAGCTAAGTAGAATAATTTGAATATATAATTTTAATAATTGATTTATATATATTTTAAAATAGCCTATCGTCATCCCCGTTATTTTTTACCTATGTATGGAAATTTTGGTTTGAATTAGTGAACTACTGCGAATTTGTATACCGGGCATACAGACCAACAAACAGACAAACATTCATTTACAAGTATCTGATTCATTGTTTAATGAAAGTTTTGTCCACTTATACTACTAGTTTATCTGATTGGTGAGAATATGGTTTAAAAAAGAAAACTGGAAGACAAATAGTGGTTTGCATTGTTAGAATATTACACAGAGTAGCAATGGCTATAGATAAGATTGAGTTTGAAAGGGGGGATCTTTTGTATATAATAATTATTTTATTTTTTATTACAAAACACACGCTATATCTTATGTGGATTTATTCGTGTAAATGTTTAAACTATTTATGTACATAGTTTTTAAATATATATATAAATTATTTGTAGTTTTAGATAGAGAGAGAGAGAGTGAAGTTATTAAAATTTTAGAGCAATAAATTACACTAGAAATAAAGATTATGCAGATACATATTATCAAAAGTCCAATATATCTTTAAAGTTACAACCAGTAAAACAGTGGCACAAATATAAAATATTCCAAAACAATAACACTAATTAAAAAACTATGCTAATTAAAACTATAAATTTAAATTCTTAATGTAATTCAGGTCCACGGCATTTGATATATGTCATTATTGTTAATTTTCATTTTGATGATTAATAAATTAGGTTTGAGGTATCAAAACTTCCTTTTTGTTCAAACACAGCAACGTGTGAACGGGAACAGCTAGGTGGAGCAGAGTATCAAACATAAAGTTATCTTGACAAGCATAGATTCAGTAAGGATTGGATGTTTGCTAGAATCGTTTTAACAAATGTTCGTTAGGCAAACTTTTACTCGGGTAAAAACCGGGCGAAGCCGGGTACATTCGCTAGTATTCTTATATTTACCCAGTGACAAGGGCAATGACCAAGGTTTACCCGTAGGTTCTGTGAAGACACATTTTTCATCGCAGTAAGGACAGTAGAAATTTTATTTATTTGTTAAAAGAAACATTCGCGTCTTAATGTCTTCATTCGTTATATATAGAGGACTGCAAGGATGGCCAGGTATATATGGTCCAGAGTGAGTTGGGTGTTGTGACAGTTATTGCAATTACTGTAGGATCTAGTCATGTCTGGGTTTATATTCATTCCTTTAAAATGTCCTGTTCTGATTCTTGAAATTGTTGTTTTTAATTCTCTCTTAATGTTAAGGTTGCCTATGGGCTGGAGTATTTTGGTTTTTGTAATGAGTTTTTCTATCGTATTTGCGTCTCTCAATGTTATTGAATTGGTTTCCAGTGCCTGTTTACGTCCTACATTCGCTAGGCCATCAGCCTGTTCATTGCCCTCTATTCCAACATGAGCTGGTATCCATTGCAAGGTACATCTTTTGTACATTGTGTCAAGGGGTGAATGAGTATTTTCATAGAATGTTTAAACTTGACTCCTCCAACCTTCAATAAGAGATAGCCTCTAGGTGAGACCTGAGTGTATCCGTTTTTAGGTAGTCTCTTAAAGAAGGTTTTACTGTGTATAACAAAGTCAATTTAAACCTTTTTTTACAAATATATTTCAAATTTTATTCATTTAATCTCAAAAGAGAGAGATATTCGTAACTCAGGGAGCACAGAACGCCAACTACCCAGGGAGTCCAGCTTACCAGTATGGACTAGTGCTAAGCGCTTTTACTCGCGTCCTGTTTTGATTACTGAGTTGAACCTGTTAACCAGGAAGTTCCATGCTTCAGAGAGAGATATTTATAACCCAGGGAGCGCAGAACACCAACTACCCGGGGAGTCCAGCTCACTAGTATGGACTAGTGCTAAGCGCCTTTACTCGCGTCCTGTTTTGATTACTGAGTTGAACCTGTTAACCAGGAAGTTCCATGCTTCAGAGAGAGATATTTATAACCCAGAGGGCGCAGAACACCAACTACCCCGGGAGTCCAGCTCACTAGTATGGACTAGTGCTAAGCGCTTTTACTCGCGTCCTGTTTTGATTGCTGAGTTGAACCTGTTAACCAGGAAGTTCCATGCTTCAGAGAGAGATATTTATAACCCAGAGGGCGCAGAACACCAACTACCCCGGGAGTCCAGCTCACTAGTATGGACTAGTGCTAAGCGCTTTCACTCGCGTCCTGTTTTTATTGCTGAGTTGAACCAGTTGACCAGGAAGTTCCATGCTTAAGTGAGATATATTTATAACCCAGGGAGAGCAGAACACCAACTACCTGAGGAGTCCAGCTCACTAGTATGGGCTAGTTTTGAGCGCTTTTACTCGCGTCCTGTTTGATTGATGAGTTGAACCAGTTGACTAAGAAGTTCCATGCTGGTGTTGAGTCTGGAAGACTAGCCATAGATCAATCTTGAGAGTATAAATTGTATTTATGAGAGTAGTAAATAAGAAACCTATACTTTTAAATTCTTTCAAATAATAATAATAAAAAAGGTTTTTCAATATTTTAATATAATAAAAATATATTCTCATTCAGCGCACTTTCAAAAATTTCAATAATAATTATATTAAAATTTATATTCAATTAATATTCTGCGATTTAAAAAAATAATCTGTGTTCGCAATTTTTTTTCATTATTTTCCAGGATCAACATATTTCGATTATTTACTTCCATCGTTTGTGTTTAAATTTATTACTTCACATATAAAAAATAAGAATCAATGTCTGATCAACTGGAACTAAGAGGCATTCTCCGTGGACATAATGGATGGGTGACTCAAATCTCAACAAATTATAGTCATCCCAATATAATTATTTCATCTTCAAGAGACAAAAGTCTGATCATCTGGAAAATCACTGAAGATAATAACAACTATGGCATTCCACATAAACGCCTCAAAGGACATGGTCACTTTGTTAGTGATTGTACCACAAGCATTGATGGTACCCATGCCCTCTCTGCATCATGGGACAAGACAATGCGTCTTTGGGATTTGAATACTGGTGTTTCAATCAAACGATTTGTAGGCCATAAGAACGATGTAACGTCTGTTTCCATGTCGGCCGACAGCAGAATAATCGCCTCTGGATCTAGAGACAAAACGGTCAAAATCTGGAACACCAATGGGGATAAGAAATTTGAATTCGAAGACCATACAGAGTGGGTTTCAGCCGTAAGTTTTCTTCCTAACGAAACCCGAGATTTGGTCTCCGCCGGCTGGGACAAACAAGTAAATCTTTGGAATATGTATAGGTGTAGATTGAAGTCCAGATATGTAGGACATAGACACCAAGTGAACGCATTGACTGTCTCACCTGATGGCAATGTTTGTCTATCTGGAAGCAAGGATGGAAAGATTCTAATGTGGGATACGAAAGAGCATAAATGTTTGACAATGATGGACAACAACGAGAGCGTTGAATCCCTGGCCATCAATCCAACCAAGAATTTCATGTCCTCGACTTGTGGACCTGCTATCAAACTGTGGGATTTGGACCACAAGACCCTAGTGGATGAGATACGACCTGGAGTCACTGCTTCCAGATCTCTCCAGCCGGACTTCATTTCCCAAGCTTGGTCCACGGATGGAACAACCCTCTACGCTGGATATACAGATGGCAACATCCGGGTATATAAAGTCACCCCATATACATAATTTCATCTATTAAATAAAATTAATTTACTCCTTTCATAAATTGTCTTCTTTTAAATTCTTTAAACTTCTTTTTTTACGTTTTATAGGTAAATATATTAAAATATTATATATATATATATATGGTCAAAGAAATTAAAAATGAGCATGAATGGTAATCTTATCGGTAGGAAATCGATCTATAAAGAAAAGGTTACCTCACAAAGATGGCTAACTAGGAGTCAGTTTTGACGGTAGAGGCGACCTTTGCTTTTAAAGACGAGTATGCAAACTTTAGCTTAGACTGCCTGGTTTCCACCACACGAGGAAGACTTGAGAGGCTCATTTAAACTCCATATCTTGGACAATAATTTTTGTAAATTCATTTTAGATTTTCTTTTCTGTTTGATAAATCCAACCTTTCAGTTTTAATTTTGTTTTTAGTGGTGTTTATTGAATTGTATATAAGCTGCCAAAATGTATTTTGGCGCAAATATCCCAAGCTGGGATATCGCGTCCTATATGTCAAATAATAAATTTAAAAAAAGATAAAACTTTAATAAACCTTAGGACTGACTGTCATTATAGACCTATTCCTAGGAATCTATCTATCTATATACAGTTAAACCTGTCTATAGCGCCCCCTCTAAATAGCGCCTCCCTCTCTATAGCGCCCGATTTTAAATACGTAGTACGATGCGATTTACATAAAAGTGACCTGTCTATAGCACCCTATTTTGGTGAGCCCTAAGAGAAGCGCTACAGACAGGTTTAACTATATATACACTGGTCCGCAAAATTAAAGGAACAACATATTTTTTTATTTATCTCAAATTTTATTGAACATTTATCAATGAAATTTTATACACAAATTTATTTTTCCATTATTGATTAGAATACCCGATATCAAAGAATTCTAACGCGTATTTGATGCAAATTAGCCGGTAAAGCAATGATCTTCTTGCAGTCATTGCATAAATATCTTTGATATTGTTGTTAATATGGGGTGTGATCGCCTTTAACTGATAGACAGGCTCTACATCGGTGACCCATACTAAGAATTAGGGAGTTTATCAGCTCCTGTGGAATCAACGCCCACTCTTGTGTTAAGACTGTTTCTAGCTCATGAGTGTTTCTAGGAGGGGGTTGGAGGGCTGAGATCCGCCGTCCTAGGTTGTCCCATACATGCTCAATGTGATTTAGGTCTTGGGATCGAGCTGGCCAATTCATCCGAGCAATTGCATGGTTTTGGAGAAAAGTGTCGACCACACCAGCCCTATGTGGACGGGCATTATCATCCATTATAAGAAGGTTTTCTACCATTTCTAATGATTGAGGCATCACATATGCTGCCAAGATTTCGTCCCGATACCTCTGTCCAGTCAGGGTTCCTTGCCGAAAAATGTGGAGTGCTGTGTGACCGTCCAAGAAGATTCCAGCCCAGACCATAAAACATTGGCTTCTGTAGGGATCCCTTTCAACCATATTTCGGGAATTATTTCTGGTTCCTACCTCTCTCCAGACAAAGACACGACGATAATAGCTGTTTAGAGAGAATCTGGACTCATCAGTGAACATTACATGGCTCCATTCATCTGGATTCCAAGCGACATGTTGTCTGCGCCAAAGTTCCCTTGCTCTCTTTTGAGGTGGTGCCAACGGCACACAAATTATGGGTCGTCGAGCATAGAGGCCCTTCATGTGAAGCCTTCTGCGTATTGTATCAGTTGAAATGGGAGAAAACTTTCTTCTAATGGATAATAATGCCCGTCCACATAGGGCTGATGTGGTCGACACTTTTCTCCAAAACCATGCAAGTGCTCGGATGAATTGGCCAGCTCGATCTCCAGACCTAAATCCCATTGAGCATGTATGGGACAACCTAGGACGGCGGATCTCATCTCTCCAACCCCCTCCTAGAAACACTCATGAGCTAGAAACAGCCTTAACACAAGAGTGGGCGTTGATTCCACAGGAACTTTTATAAACTCCCTAATTCTTAGTATGGGTCACCGATGTAGAGCCTGTCTATCAGTTAAAGGCGACCACACCCCATATTAACAACCATTTCCAAGATATTTATACACTGACTGCAAGAAGATCATTGTTTGACCGGCTAATTTGCATAAAATACGTGTTCGATTTCTTTGATTTCGGGTATTTTAATCAATAATGAAATAATAAATTTGTATATAAAATTTCATTGATAAATGTTCAATAAAATTTGAGATATATGGAAAAAATATGCTGTTCCTTTAATTTTGCGGGCCAGTGTATATAATTGAATGTGAGTCTGTCTGTACTCGATAAATTCAAAATCCATACATCCAATCGCCGTGAAAATTAGAGAAATTATTAGGTATATCCCCGAGAAGGTTTTTGATTAAAAAAATCAGAGTTGGGTTTCTAACACTACTAAGATAAAATTCACCTTAAATCATCAAATATCATTTCATGATGATATTTAATAATTACAAAAATATTGTTCAATTGAAATTCGTTTGCAATATTGTATAATATCATAAGTGAAGAAGCATGTTTGTTCTACCATCAAAGTATTTTGGTATACTTATATTTTGTGAAAAAACAAATTCAACATTTTATTTTGATATCAAAAATAATATATATATGTCGTAAACCCGGATAAGCCAACAAGTGAGTTGGAAGCAGTCGGGGTTGAGTGGCAAGGCGTGCAGAGTGGGAAGTCCGCACGGGACAGTAAGGACAAAGTTTGGGATAAAAAGACGCTCTCCCAGTACGTCTCAAGTGGCACCAGAACCAGGGGAAAGTTGAGGATTAACAGAGGAAAGCTCGGCGTCCTGCATGAAGCCGCGGGGGCAGAGAGGAGCCGCCACGAGGGCCGCCGTGAGATGACAACGGACCTAGACTCAGCGGGCCTGTCCGAAATATCCACTGTAACCTAACTAACTGTCAACATCCGGACCAACGCCCTTTTTGTCCCTCTCTGGATCTCCCGGGTGTTGATGCCCATTGGTCAGTCTTATGTGGGTCATCCTCCCCTCCCCTGGGATCCGGTGGAAAGCTGGTGTCACTTTGAGACGACTAGAAAAGACGTCATACTTTATTACTTACATATGACATTGTTTAAATTACGATATATATATATATGTCGTACCACAAGTACTAGCAGTCAGGGGGCCTCGTGGTCAGGCGTCAAAGGGTAACACAAAGGACGAGGCAGGTTGGATGTCACCTAGAAGAGAGGCCAGCGCCGATGACGCGGCAAGGTCCAAGGGTGTGATCTTCGCGAGAATGAGAGATGATCTATTGTTGTCCAGCCTGTTTGTCGGTGTTCCGCGGATGTCGTAAAACCGAGAGGAAATGACAAAATATTTACGAATTGGACCTCGTCCTGTCTTGGATGCTAAGAACTCTCTCAATGTGTTCTCTAAATATATATTAATACATTCAAAATATTACCCTCAAAATAAAATAAAAACTTCTTTCTATTCACATGTTTCTATCTTATTCTACAATATTTTCTATATATATAATTAATAATATTATAATATAACACATGGCAGCTTATATAACCCATTAGGTAACTGCCTTCTCTCTTGCATTAGGTCACAATTCTTGCTCAATGTGGCGCTCTTCATTCTCAAACACCGCCTGCAGACAAAAGATGACAGATTAGAAAGCATTAAAAAACATAACTGTTGAAATTGATGAAACGTGCCGTCTGATAGAAGTCTTCAACATGGCCAATGTGGTATGTAATTATTATTGTTTATATTTACCTTTATACCACACAGTATCTACACACCTTTTTGAATGTTGGATTAGGGAAGGTGAATTCTGGAAGGATCAACCAAAGAGAAGACCCTTTAATCATAAATCACCTACAAGGAAAAGAGAATAAATTTAATTACTTCAAAAGTTAATTTTTTATTATCATAACACTTATTTATTTTAATTATGGAAACTCCCTTTGAAAATATATAGGAGAGAGAAAAAAAGAAAACAATGTTTACAAACCAACCAAACATGGTGTGACAATATTTATCTGAGCATATCAAGATATTAAGTAATTGGTTTTCCTGAAACATTTTATTTTCAATATATATAATGAAAGTTGTGTTGGGTCAACAAACAAACTTAATGTTTATTTAGTTTGCTTGATTGAATTTCGATTATTTCAGCATTTCTTGGTTGAAGGCTTATGAAATGTATTACTTTATTTCATCGTCTTTCTAGAATAGTCTTTCGTCGAGAAGAAGACCTATACTAAAATATATATAAGGTTTCTTTCCTAAATAATTCAATCAAATTCTTCAATCGTTTATGAATATATTTTTATTTGAACATTTCATATTGATATTTTCCTCTATTTTGGAAATTTCTGTGATAAACTAGAAGAATAAGAAATACTTGCTAAATTAGCAAATATGATTCCAATTATGAATTCAAATGAAGATATTGAATTTTTTCCAAGATACCTTATTTTGATTGGTTATATTACAGCAAATTGGTCAATAATGAAGGTAAGTTCTGTGACCAAAATATGGTGGTGGATAAGCCTGATTTTATTTATTTGTGTTAAATTAATCAACGAATTTTTTCTGATTCCTAACACGAAAAATTCTTTTAGATTCAGAACGTATTTAACTATAAGTTTTATTTTGTTTATTAATATTTATCTTTACGTAAAAAAAGAAACTATAAAAGAATTCCTTATAAACTTGAAAAATCTTGAAAAAAATTATTTATTCACACCCGTTGGAAATTCTTTTCTTTATTTCTGCGTTGCAACACTTATAAATATTTTGATGAAGAATTTTTTCTCTTTCATTCGAATTTATAGAAATGAAAATCGTATAGATTATTTCAGAATAATTAAAATATTTGAAGATATCACAGTTCAATCCCATATATTTGTATGGTATTTTCTATTGACAAAACTGATTCAAATAGCCATTAAACAACGAAAAAGTTTGGAAGGAATGAAAATAAAGCGAGAATATATTAAATATTTAAATGAATTTGATAAATTAAAAGAAATAATATCATCTTTAAATGATATCTATTCATATCCTTTGTTGTTTTATTGTGGTAAAGTTTTAAATAGTTTTGCTACATTAGTAAAATATCAAAATGCTCATAATAACATGGATGCTTCAAAATATTTGAAACCTTTTTTCACCAATCTGGTTATTATATCGAATCTTTTATCTTTATGTATTTTGGGAGGAATTTTGAAAAAGGAGACAAAGAAGCTATCCAAGATAATTATGAGTTATGTAACAAGTGGAAATCCAGAAAATCGATGTTACGTAATGACATTAGAACAAATCAATCCAGGACTGTCTATGATTGCTTGCGATTTCTTGGAATTCAATCTTGGAACTTTTATGTCAATATGTGGATTTGGAATCACCTATGGATTGCTCTTCTACCAATTTCTGGGTGAAAAAAATATGTGAAATTCAATGTATGAACAAATTGTATGAAATTTAAGGTATGAACAAATTGTATGAAATTCAAGGTATGGACAAATTTTCTGAAATTCAATGTATGAACAAATTGTATGAAATTCAATGTATGAACAAATTGTATGAAATTCAAGGTATGGACAAATTTTGTGAAATTCAAGGTATGGACAAATTTTGTGAAATTCAATGTATGAACAAATTGTATGAAATTCAATGTATGGATAAATTGTGTGAAATTCAAGGTATGTATAAATTGTATGAAATTCAATGTATGAACGAATTGTGTGGAATTTAAGGTATGTATAAATTGTGTGAAATTCAAGGTATGCATAAATTGTGTGAATAAAAAAAATATTTTTTACAAGCAAAAACTGCAAAAATTAAATGGATATTTTAATATATCTGTTATATTTCAGTAATCAGATTCAAATACCATCACGCATATCCATATAGATAATACACTAACAGAGTTTTTAGTTGTAAAGTTTTAAGAAATCTCCTCTAAAGATCCTAAACTATACATAGAGATCTATACACTAAAAATTTCGTTATTTTTTACTCTCTAAATATTAGTAGTTATATTTATTTTCAATTTTCCAATCGTAGATTTTTTGCTCTAAATTTTACTTTATATAGTCATCATCACCAAATTACAAGGTGCGTTCATTAATTTCCAGGACTGCTCTGTATCTTTGAAATAATAAAACAAATAAAAAAACTAATTTTATATTTTTCAAAATATGCCCCTCCTGCTTCAATACACCTGTTCCATCTTTTTTTCCAATTGTCGAAGCAGGAGATAAAATCACTTTTTGAGAGGTTCCTCAAGTTTGCCTTCGATTCAGCTTGTATCATATCAACGTTGTCAAATTTCCTTCCTTTTAACTTCATTTTCAATTTAGGATAGAGGAAAAAGTCATTGGGGACTAAGTCAGGGGAATAGGGTGGATGAGGGATCTGTATGATTGAATGCTTGGCCAAGAACTGCAAAACAACATAGGCTGTGTGCGGCCGCGCATTATCGACGTGAAGTATCCAGTCATTGTTTTGCCATCTTTCAGTTCTTTTAAGGCGCACTGCCTCCCTTAAGCGACTCATTATCCCCAAATAAACCTCTTGATTAATTTTACGTCCGGAAGGAATAAATTCATGGTGAACCAAACCATTAATATCAAAAAATGTAACAAGCAATGTCATGACTTTGGATTTTGTAAATCTTGTCTTTTTGGGTTTCGGTTCCCCTCTTTCAATCCATTGGCTGGATTGACGTTTGGTTTCCGGGTCATACTGATACACCCATGTCTCATCCCCGGTAATGATTTTTTGCATCCATTCTGGATCGGTCCGAGTCATTTCAACCATGTTTTTGCAGACATCCATTCTAACCTCCTTTTGTTCCTCTGTTAGAATCCGGGGAACAAATTTTGAAGACCTCCCTATCATGTCCAAATATTTTGTTACTATTTGATGACACAGTCCTACAGATAGTCCAGTCTCTGAAGATAATTCTTTAATAGAAATTCTTCTGTTAGATCTAATTAATTCCTTTATTTTGAGCTTGTTTTCCTCGCAACGTAATGATCTTGAACGCCCAGTATGCTGATCATCGTTTACCTTTTCCCGACCTTTTAGGAAGCGTGAAAACCATTCAAAAGTTCTTGAACGGAATAAAGCTGCATCGCCAAAAGCTTCTTTAATCAATTCATACGTCTCAGTAGCACCTTTTTTCAATTTAAAACAAAACTTAATGCAGATTCTCTGCTCTTCGAAAATGGCCATTTTAAAATTAGAAATGCGAACCTTACAAGGAAGTTGTTTTGTTCTATTTTTAGATCGGCGCGTGCGCCACGAGACTCGTGCTTTCAGTCAGGTGTGGTCGGATGTCCAATATTTAACTCTGTATAAAAAAAAATTCTTTAGCTTTTTTATTTATTTTATTTTTTAACCAGTCCTGGAAATTAATGAACGCACCTTGTACTTTGTTTTTAAAACAAGTGCGTTTTTATTATTGAATTTTATTAATTTCTAATGGTAGATATTCCATGTTTCTAAATCAATTGTTAGTTACTTTTTTTTTGCCTAAAATCAGAATTTCTTCTCTATGGAAATTTTCCTTGGGGATCTACTCTGGATGCTGTGGATTTATCCATGTACGTATCTACCCGAATGTATAGACTTTGCTTAGAAAGTATTTTTATTTAACCTTACTTGAAATGCTGCTTCTAAGAAATCAGAATATACCCGTTGCAATTTATAAACCACCATCTATACTCTTAATGTTTAATACAATATAATGCGGCTTATGGTTGTAGAACGATATTTGAAAATTATCCCGCATGTGTTTCTTTTGAACGAAAAATCGAAATTTCTTTTAAGGAGAAATAACGATTATTTCTAACCTTAGGGATGAAGTATGAAAGGATGAATTGTGAAGGGTAATGATAAGTGTCCAGGGATGGACACGGATTTATTTTTCCGTTTATCATTACCCTTCACCATTCATTCTTTCATACTTCATCCCTAAGGTTAGAAATAATCGTTATTTCTCCTTAAAATAAATTTCGATTTTTCGTTCAAAAGAAACACATGCGGGATAATTTTCAAATGGCGTTCTACAATCTTAATGTTTCTGTTAGAAATGTGAAATTTATAGAGTCGCTGTTTCATCCCAAGTTGACCTTCGGCACATGTACACTGCGGCGGCGCTACCTGTTACCATGTGTGACGTCACTACCTAACCCTTCCTTCCTGCCTGCTGCTAGCTGTTTACAACTGTCATTCTATCCCTCTTTTGATTTTCTCTAAACTTGTATAACCAATAAATCAATTGGCACTCTGCTTTAACGAGTCATTCGTTAATATTTCCAATAGGTTATGGGTCCTGACTACGCCCCAAATTTGAAGAAGCAAACCTAAAGTGAAACTGCTAAGCCTAACTCGTGCTAAATATGACGCACCTTGAGAATCAAGTCCGCCAGTTCAAAGGCGAAAACTTCTCCCTTTGGAAATTTCAGTTCCGACTACTATTAGAGCAAAATCAACTTTTGGATATCGTGGACGGCAAAGAAATCAAACCAGAGGTAAGTGACGCTACCTCTGCTATACAGGATGCATGGCACGCCAAAGATATCAAAGCCCGAATGCTTATATCACAGGCACTTGAATTAAGATTTCTAGAACCTTTGATGTCCTGTAAAACTGCCGCTCAAATGTGGACAAGGCTCATGTCCATCCACGAACAGAGATCAGAGATCGCAATTGGCATGTTGTGGCAACAATTTTTTGACGCCCGAATGTCGTCATCAGAGGATGTCAGCAGCTATATCGCCAAGATTGAAAATCTTAGTGCAAGAATTCAGGATGCAGGAGGAACGATTACAGATGACCAGAAAGTGGCAAAGATAATAAACTCTCTTCCTTCGAGCATGCGGTATTTCATCCCAGCATGGGAGTCTCAAGCGCCGATTACGCAGACTCTAGAGAACTTATCAGCACGTCTTCTGATTGAAGAATGTAGAAACCAGCAGGCCGATTCCTCGCAAGGTACAGCATTATACCAACAGACTAAACCAAGAATCAAAGAAGATAACATAAAGAAGACTGATTCAGGAAAGATATCAGAACTAAAGAAAAAGACTGAATGCCATTATTGTCACAAGATTGGTCATTGATCACGGGAATGTCGGAAACGGATTGCCGACCAGCAGAAGAAAAACGAGAAGCGGAAGACCCAAGCAGGAGATTGTGATCATAAAGTTTTCAACGCTGATACCATCCTAAAGTGGAATGATTGCGACATATGGTGGGCAGATAGCGGAGCTAGCTGCAGCATGACCTTCCGACGTGATTGGTTCAAGTCCTTCACTCCGATCCACAACGATCATAGAATATACCTTGGAGACAACACTTCCGTCCTTGCATAAGGTACAGGTGACATTGAAATCCTTGCCATGGTGAATGGAAAATGGATTACAACATCAATCAGGAATGTGCTCTACTCTTCGAAGCTCAAGAAAAATTTGTTCAGCCTGGGAGTGTGCACTGAAAAGGGATACCGAGTAGACATCGACAAGGATGAGCTGCGCATCTACTCAAGAAAAGAACTGAAAGCAGTTGGACAACACCAAGATGGGCTCTACAAGATGATGTTCCGAGTTAATTCATCTTCACAAGGATTTTCTGTAAAGATCAACAACCTCCAACTGTGGCACGAAAGACTAGCACACATCTCACTCACCACTATTCGAGAAATGGCCAAGAAAGGATTGATCAACGGTTTGCATCCCGAGAGGACATAAAAGAAGACGATTTCTTCTGTCAAGGCTGCCAAGAAGGAAAAGCTCACAGAAAGCCTAGTCATTTGTCTGAAACAAAGGAGTACAATCCTGGTGAGTTCATTCTAAGTGATATCCGCGGCCCTATGCCAACACATTCAATAGGAGGATCACTTTATTTCATTTTATTCAAAGATTATTCCAGTGGCTTTCGCCATATAGATTTCATTAGACACAATCCGATATTTTACACAAATTTGAAAACTTTGCTAGATTCAGTTATAATCAAACAGGCAATAAAATTAAAGTGATTAGAACCGATAATGCACTAGAATATACCAGTAAAGATTTCACAAATACTTGCAGAAAGTTCGGAATAGTGCATGAATTGTCAGCTCCATATGTTCACGAACAGATAGGGCGCGTAGAACGAGACAATAGAACTATTGTCGAAGCAGCTCGATCGATGCTGTGCGCACGAAATCTTCCCGAAGAACTTTGGGCAGAAGCTTGCAATACTGCAACCTTCATTCTAAACCGAACATTCACTAAACAAGCTCCCAATACCACACCCTATGAACTCTTTTTCGGAAGAAAAGTTAGTTTATATAATCTAAAGATTTTCGGCTGTGAAGCATGGTTGCATACACCTAAAGAACGTAGAAGGAAATGGGATAAGAAATCACAAAAGATGATTTTCTTAGGGTACGATAAAACATGTACTAACTTTCGACTCTGGAACCCTTCTACTATAAAGATTTCTATCTCTAAAGATGTTACTTTTAACGAGACAAAACTCCAACATTACGAACTAGAGGGAGAAAATCTCATCCCAATAAACATTGACTTTAACCAGCCGGCACCACCGACCGAAGATGAATCACCTACAACGCTACGATTTCCCACGCCGCCGGTAAAAAGAAAGCAGATTCTTGTAACTACCATTTTGTCGATGATGGACTTCTCATGTCTCGGAACAAGGACGATATCGATTCTATCGTCCAGGAACTATCTCACGAGTTCAATATAACGCCTAGAGATGCAGATTATTTCGTAGGACTTCAGATTGAACAATCAGAGGATAGATCGAAGATCTATATCCACCAATCTTCATACATAAACAAGATTTTAGATAAATTCAACATGATTGATTGCAAACCCGCAGCAGTACCCATGGACCCGAGTACAGTCCTAACTAAAGCTGATTGCCCAGACTTAGATAAAAATAGAAATTCACCAAAATTTCCTTACAGAGAAGCCGTAGGCTCACTAATGTTTGCCTCTTCTTTTTCTAGACCGGACATAGCTTTTGCAACATCACAGTTAAGTAAATACCTTGACAACCCAGGACAGACACACTGGACAGCAATTAAAAGTGTATTTCGCTACTTGAAAGCAACACCACAATTAGGAATATTGTACGCTAGCCATCAAGAGTTAACAGGTTACTCAGATAGCGATTATGCTAGGGACATTGATTCAAGGAAAAGTACTACAGGTTACATCTTCATGTTAAACCATGGTGCTGTTTCATGGTCAAGCCAAAAGCAATCGACAGTTGCCCTCTCGACAACAGAAAGTGAATATATTGCTGCCTGTGCTGCTACTAAAGAAATGGTCTGGCTACGCAGACTTCTTAAGGATATCGGGATTAAGATGGACAGACCCACAGTACTCAACATGGATAATCAAGCAGCCATAAAGCTAGTGCAGAATCCCGAGTTCCATAAGAGAACGAAGCACATTGATGTACGATATCACTACATTCGTACTAAACAGGAAGATGGTGAGCTGATCACAAGATATGTCAGCACTCTTCAGCAGACGGCTGACCTCCTGACGAAACCTTTGGGACCGAAACACTTCAGACGGCTCCTAAAAAAACTTGAACGTTATAAATTTCAAGAGGGAGTGTTAGAAATGTGAAATTTATAGAGTCGCTGTTTCATCCCAAGTTGACCTTCGGCACATGTACACTGCGGCGGCGCTACCTGTTACCATGTGTGACGTCACTACCTAACCCTTCCTTCCTGCCTGCTGCTAGCTGTTTACAACTGTCATTCTATCCCTCTTTTGATTTTCTCTAAACTTGTATAACCAATAAATCAATTGGCACTCTGCTTTAACGAGTCATTCGTTAATATTTCCAATAGTTTCTTCACAGGCTCTTCAGGTAAACCCTTGGCATTGCCCGGGTCACTCAGCTTGTTTTATAAATTTTGTTATGTTTTTTACACGAATAAATTAACGTGTCATTTCCCTGGAGACTTAATGTTTTTATTTTAATATTGATTCAAGGGTTTATTTTATTGAATAGTAATCATAATATTATGAATTTATTAATATATTCCATTAATAAACCAAAATCGACAAACTGTTGTATACAAAGTAATATTAGATAGTAAAATGGCATATATTGGATTGAATAAAATATTATTCTGCCAATATTTCGGCTGGCTGAACGCCAACCTTTATCGAGGCATTACATATTTGTATACACAAACTCAGTGCCGCTTTATATTATGCATTTTATATTTATATTTGATGCAGTTATATTTTAAAATATAAGATAAAAACCGTATTATTTTTCCTTTAATATTTTAAGATATTTAACTTATTCTGATTGTAATTTTTATAAATATTTTTTTCAGCAACAAATTTTTCCACCACCTACTTTGTATTTTAAATGATTTCAACTGTGATATTATAACACTATGCGGCGCTGAGTTTGTGTATACAAAAATGTAATGCCTCGATAAAGGTTGGCGTTCAGCCAGCCGAAATATTGGCAAATAAATCTTTTATTCAATCCAATATATGCCTTTTTACTATCTAATGATTTAAGTATGGATTGCTCTATTTTCAGAACAAAATAATATATGAATAAACTTACTCACTTTGAGATATTCCAGTAGGCTCCAGAATTCTTCACAGTTGAGGCTTTGTAAGAGCTTCTAAGTCAATTATAACAACCTGAGAAAGATATTAGAAAATAGAACGCTGTTTAGAATATGTTTTGATCGCGTCCTATACTTTATTCAACTTTATTCAACTGTAAATACAAAGCGCGATGTCCCGCCGAGGACACTGGCGCCCAAAGGAAAGCAATACAAGAGAGAGAGGGAGAATCTATTAACATATGCTCAAGGCATTTACCATATTCTTGAAATTGATTTCAAACAAGCATACTATATACATAGGTAATTTAATTTAAACACATCTCAAAATAAAGAAAAAAGGAAAAAAAATCATATATACAGCACATAGTTAATTATTCCTAACACATGAGATTATTTAAAAACTTTGATATAAATTTACAAAATCTATTGAATACAATGTATGAATCCCTGCTGAATATCAGTTCTCTTGGATCGGTACAGAGAATACCGTTATTGAGTCTGTAGTCTTGAAATGCTGGGCACTTAAGTAAAAGGTGAGTAGAATCTTGAATGCGGCATCCACAAAAACAGCCCGGATCCTCCGATGCACGGATTCTTTCCAGAAAACTTCCGAAATTACCATGGTTGGTTACAAATTGTGTGTTGTGGAAATTAGGGCGAAAATAATTTGGAATACCCCGGTTGAAAAAACTTGTAAATGTCTCGTTTGTATTATTCAGTAAGTAAGTTTGTAATTATTCTTCCATCTATATAGGATTTAATTATAAAGGGAATATCGATGTTGTATTTTTGCTTGTCCTCGAACGATAAGTTATTTAAGTCATATTTCATATTTTTTGCTTCAATGTAATCTCTAATCAATGGAGTCTTAGCCAAACTGTGAACACGGTTGTACGAAGTTGTCTTGTATGCTTGAATGCTCCATATTAATATCTGATATTGCATTGAGTTTAATTTTTGTATCGATTTTTTGTTTAAAAATTTGAACCATATTTCTGATCCATATGTTAAAGTTGATCTGAATAAAGATTTATACAATGTAATTCTTTTATGGGAGCTCAAACCCCATGATTTGCTGCACAGAGAGAATAGAAAATTTTTATTCTTAGAGTTCTGCTCACTATTTCCTCTATATGAAAAGCAAAATTTAATTTGTTTTTTCTTCTATGATTTGCAATTGTTATTCCTAAAATTTTTATTTTTTGTACTGGTGAAATTAATCCGCTCTTAAATTTAACTGGGATCTTCTCTTTATTATGCAAATATAAAATGTTTGTTTTTTTCGGAACTGATTTCTAACTTGTTCTTAATACACCACAATTCGATAGTATTTAATGCTTCCTCTATAACTATTTTTAGTGATGCTAGATCTTTATTCCAGCATATGATCGAAATATCATCCGCATAACAAATCAACTCACAATTGGGCACCTGAAAATTCAACAGCAAATCGTTCAACAAAATTGTCCATAGAAGTGGAGAAAGCGGACCGCCCTGAGGACACCCCTTAGTAATTGGCTTTGAAGTTGTTAGATTGTCGTAACTGAAAGAAATGATCCTGGAATTTAAATATGATTGTAGAATTTTGATCAGTTTTTCCGGTAAATTATCTGAGTCTATTCTTTTGATGATCGCTGGCCACCAGGCATTATCAAAAGCCCCCGAGATATCTATTGTAACTAGTGCAGACAGTTCTTTTTGCTTATGCTCCATCGATTACAGTATTCAAAGCAGTGATAGTTGACTTAGACTTGATAAATCCGTGCTGCCTCGAGCTTAACAGATTGTTTTGAATATAAAATTCATATATTTTATTTTTGAGAATTTTTTCTAGAATCTTTGAAAAATTTGATAATAAAGATATCGGACGGTAGCTTTTAGCTGATTCATAATTGGTTTTGCCGGGTTTGGCTATTATTTTGAGTGCTGCTGTTTTCCATTTTTTTGGGAAGTATCCTATTTGAATACATCTATTAAATATTGAGTGTAAAATCGGAAGTATTAGTTGAAAAGCATTCTTTATCATATTATTACTAATATTGTCTGGACCAGGAGCTTTATTTACATTAATTTTGTCGATTAGCTCTTCTATTTCTTTCTTATGAATATTGCATGAGTTGGAGTTTGTAAAATTCGGTGTATAGTTCCTTATTGATGTATAGTGAGCAGTATCCGATATAGTTGTATCATCAGGAATTAGTTCATTAATCAGATCTTTTATTAGAGTTTCTTTAGAATCTACTGATGCCTGTTCAGTTATTGGTAATCCCTTTTGTTGATTAGAGGAACTCAGTTTTTTTAAGGTTCTATAGGCGTTTCCAAACGGATTATTAGATCCATTTTCTTCTATAAAATCTCGCCAACTATTGCTCTTAGCTTTTCTTATACTATTTTTATATTTATTTCTGACAGACTTATATTCATTAACACTAATTGCTTTATAATGAAAGTATAGATTTCTCACATAATGAAAATACTTTTTCTTTTGTTCTAATTCTTTGTTCCACCACTTGATCCCGGTATCGAAAGTGAAGTTGGAAGATTTCACTTCCAGTGATTGATATGCAGCTTCCAGGATTATATCCGTTAGCCTGTCAACTACCATGTCAATATCAGTTTCTTTTTCGACCTTTTTTATATCGTTTTCCAATCTTCTTACTTCCTGTTTAGAAATTGTATTTGAAAACAGTGACCAATCTGCTTTCTTTTCGCTAAATTTCCATGTAGATTTTTGTAGATTGTTTGTAATATCTAAGTTAACATTGATATCAAATGAAACTGTCACATGGTCAGAAATATTGGTTAATTCAAAAGTTTGCCAATTGTTCACCAGTTTCAATGAATGTCTATTTGAAATAGTGAGATCTATTATGCTTTTATTACGACAGGTAGGAGTTTTGTTATTGTGAATAAAAAGATTATATTCATTAATAATAGGTTGCACTATACAGTCAGACAAAACTTTGAAATAAGTTACACTTATAGACAAAACTTAAGGAAGTAGAAAATCTTTGTTGTCCACGGTCGTCTATTTTTTTTAAGGTGTCAGTCAATTTTGTTCACACTTGGTTATCTCGTGTGTCTTCAATAAAGGTCACTGTAATATCTTTCAGAGTTATTGTTTGAGTCCCGATATACATGCTAAAAGGTAAAATTTTCTTAGGTTTTTTAAGGGGACAGGCAATTTGTTCACACTTGGTTATCTAGTGTGTCTTCAATAAAGGTCACTGTAATATCTTTCAGAGTTATTGTCTAAATCCCGATATACATGCTAAAAGGTACAACTTTCTTAAATTTTGTCTCCATGAGTGTGTCTTCAATAAAGGTCACTGTAATATCTTTCAGAGTTATTGTTTGAATCCCGATATACATGCTTAAAGGTACAACTTTCTTAAGTTTTGTCTACGAGAGTGTGTCTTCAATAAAGGTCACTGTAATATCTTTTAGAGTTATTGTTTGAATCATGGTATACATGCTTAGAGGTACAAATTTCTTAAATTTTGTCTCTATGAGTGTGTCTTCAATAAAAGACACTGAAATATCTTTCAGAGTTATTGTTTGAATCCCGATATACATGCTTAAAGGTACAACTTTCTTAAGTTTTGTCCATGAGTGTGTCTTCAATAAATTTCCCTGAAATATCTTTTAGAGTAATTGTCTAAATCCCGATATACATGCTAAAAGGTACAACTTCCTTAAGTTTTGTCCATGAGTGTGTCTTCAATATAGGTTACTGTAATGTCTTTCCGAGTTATTGTCTAAATCCCGATATACATGCTAAAAGGCACAACTTCCTTAAGTTTTGTCCATGAGTGTGTCTTCAATAGAGGTTACTGTAATATCTTTCCGAGTTATTGTCTGAATCCCGATATACATGCTAAAAGGCACAACTTCCTTAAGTTTTGTCCATGAGTGTGTCTTCAATAAAGGTCACTGAAATATCTTTCAGAGTTATTGTTTGAATCCCGATATACATGCTTAAAGCTACAACTTTCTTAAGTTTTGTCTCCATGAGTGTATTAATAAATACTTATCTTGAGAAGGATTTTAAACAAGATTATCAGATTTTTTCCCAGAGAAGTTTTGAACATTTGGAGAAAACACGGCTTAATTCAAATTAAGATATTGCGGTTTTGACACCTCGATATCGTTTACCAAGTGTTCAATCATAAGGGTAAAATATAGCAGCCCATGATTGCCCAAGAGTTGTCAATTCGACTTACGCAAAAGGGCTGATATTTTAGCCCTGGGGTCTTTAAAAGTTTACCATGAAGCCTATATCGATGACAAGATCAAAGAGCCCTGGACCAACAAAATATTTTCATTTGGAAAATGCTAAAAGTTAGATTTTGCAGCTCTTAGTACCGCCCAATAGGGTTCCATTCGTCTTGTGCTAACAACTATATAGTACAGTGTTGATGCTGCGATATAGAATTCTAAGGGGCTTAAGCCTAGGACCAGATCTTGAAACTGATGTAATAGCGGTCTCCAGCGACCTATAACATGAGCCAGATTTTCTATTTCTGCCATCAGGTTATAGATTTCCAAAGCCAAATATTAGAACTTACAAATTTTTGGGATTTTTGACCATGCCATAAGCCAGATTTGGCAGCTTTGTCGCCTTTATTTAGCTTTCCAAGTGGCCCATACTGATGGCCGTTTATCTACGCCAAAGAGTCTGCTAAAGATGGTCCCATGTGGCCAGAAACAGAACGAGATTTTTTAGCATTAGTGCGTCGATATAGCTTCCAGAAGGTTCTATGCCAATTGTCGCTCAAGAGAATCCCATTTCTCCTAATATCAAGAAGCCAGATTTTGCAGCTACGGCGATGTGATATAGATTTTAAAACAGCTTATTTAAATGCCAAATATTGTATTCTTTGACCTACAAAGAGGACCCCATTGTGGAAAATGATAAGGGCCAGAATTTTCAGGACTACCACCTGAATTTAGTTTTTCAAGGACCAACTACTGCAGCTGTGGATCTCCAAAGAGTGTTCCAAACAATAAAACTTTTCAGTCTGTCAAAGGCCAGATTTTGCAGCCCAAGCGTGGATTTCTTATTATTCCATATATGCGAAGTTTCATTGGCGAAATATCCATTTTATATACCAAAATGGAATTTATTTCATATTGAAAAGTTAAAACTTGATTTTATTCGTTTGATAGCATTTCTAATCAGAGCAAGAAGTAGATCATTATCAATATATCAGAACACACGAACCGACGATCGAATTAATATCTTATTATATTTTTATTGGCGAACTGTCCATCTTTTATAAACCAACAATGCATTCATTTCGTATTGAAAAGTTAAAAATTGATTTTCTTCGTTAGAAAGCATTTCTAATTAGAACAATAAGTAGATTATTATCAATAGAAATCGTAACATGAACTCTCTTAAGACGATCAAATCTGGACCCTTTTTTTTTTGTTTTTTTTTTTACCTCAAATTATTTGATTAATCCTTTAGGGACAATATCTGATCATAATAATTTAAAATAACGCTTTATATTTGAGGTATTGAGATTTCATTTCGCGGATCATTTTGACAATCCAAGTGTCATCCAAGCCTTTCTTTAAATTAGATCATCCAGGTTTTTGGTTTCAAAAAGACATGATTTGTATGATATATTCCGAGAGGCTCAATATTATACTTGAGAGTAGTATTATATGTTCAAAGCTATAAGTCTGAGGGATAAGTGTCTTATGCGCAAAAATTTTTTATTTCAAGCCCAAAGATCTACGTAGGTGAAACCGGAAGACAGGTCAACATCAGAATTCACGAACACAAAAGAAATATCGATAACCTAGACCATAGATCCTTAATAGTGCAGCACATAAACGAAACTGGCCATTCCTTTAACATTGCATCTCCTAAAATCCATTATTCCAATATTTCCAGCAAACATCAAAGACTTATCATTGAATCCCTCCTGTCAAGCAAATTCCACAGCCTCAATAGAAAAATTGATTTACCTGAAATTTACAATGCAATATTTCCTGCAGACACCAGGCCTCCAACTGTACCATGAACTCTGAGACCACGAATTCAGTGTGTATTCTGTTCTGTGTTTCCAAAGATGCCATAGTCTGTGTCCTATTCCATATCAGTACATATTAGACATTCAAATTCTCTATATACAATATTAAATTTCAGTTTATTATTATTTTCTTCACTATGTAAATCCGTTTTTGCATAATTGTTTTATTTTCTGCTCCGTTATATGTATATATATAGATCAGATCCGGAAACTTTAGTATAGTAATTTTTCCTGTCGAAGGGCGGTTGTGCCCGAAAGCTTGAAATAAAAAATATTTTCGCATAAGACACTTATCCCTCAGACTTATAGTTTTGAACATTCTATTAGGGGATTAGCCGATTAATAGTAGTATTATATTTCCATCTAAATTGTCTGCAAATTGAGATTTATCTGAGTTTATATTAGGAGTTAGTAGAACGTTGTTAGACAAATTTTACCGCAAATGTTTTTTTTCAAACGAAAAATCGTAATTTATTCATTTCAAGGAGAAATAACGATTATTTCCCAACCTTAGGGATGAAGTATGAAAGGATAAATTGTGATTAGTAATGATGAACGGAAAAATAAAAGTGTCCAGGGATGGGAATCGAACCCACAGTTTTCCACTTACCGGGCAAATGTCATGTCCACTAGGCTAACCTGGACATATTTTCTGTTCGTAAATAAGGAATATAAGGAGTTAGTATTTGATTCATAGCTGGTCGAATTAACGACAGTTCATTTCAAAAGATAATCTCCAACATTTTGAGATAGCGATGGCGTAAACAAAATTAGATTTGAATATCAGTTTATCTCTTCTGAAATTGTTTGAATTTTGAATTGAATTGCTTGTAAAATTTCGGCCAATTATAATCCAGAAAATTTGATGAACTCTTCATAAATAGGAGGTATTTTTTGATGCGATATTGTCAGCATATTGAATTTCGCATAATTTGATTATAAATAATAAGTTAGTAGTTGGTGTAACTTTGGTGAATTCTCTACAAGAAGAATAAAGACGAGTTTGAACGTTTTAAAGCGATTTTCTCGCAAATCTCTTATCAAATCAATCTTATTCTATCATCCTATCATCCTATCAAATCTCTTAAATGATAACTAATACCATCTTGATCTTGCTTCGTATATCTTGGACAGCGTGTAGGACATCAATACAATCACAACTATTGATTTCGGAAGATGACCGACTTCTGTGTACAACGGAATTGTTTGAGATTCTTCGGTCATATCGTACGACACAGGGGAATGGAGTACATCATACTGACTGGAAATATGTCTGGGCGACACATACCTGGACGCCCGCCGACACGCTTCGTGGACCAATTAAAGGAACTCACTGGTTTAACGGTCGCCGAGATGGTACATCGAGTTCAAGACAGAGATGACTGGTGTCGTATCATGTTTGGTATGTAATACGTACAGTGTACGTTCGATCGTGAATAAAATGATATTTATAATTTATAAAAATTTGTAAAGGTCAAATATATATTGAAGAGTTCATTCATTATTGGCTTTTAAAAATATATATATCAATTGTTATTGCTATGGATCTATATTTTGAATATAAATTTTTAGATATAAAATATTTTTCTATAAATTAAAATTTATAGTAAAACGCATATTCACACATATTATAAATTCATTTAGGTTTTAAAATTAAACACCTATAAATTACTAATTTCTTACTCACGATGGCAATCCATTTATTTTGTGAGGCAGCTCTTTTTTTAGAATATTTTATATAATAAAACGACGGCCGAGTTATTTAAATGTGGTTGTGGTGGTGTCTTGTTCATAAAAAAATTGTCCCTCCATGGAAAGGGCGGGTACCATTGCCCCGTTAGTCAGCCACATTTCAGAGTTCCCTGTTCACGGTTACCGTAGCGGCTCGGGGCTCATGACACCGTACTTCACCTTACAGGGTAGTTAGTCCCTTACTAACTAGTATTTATTATATGCACATATTATTATATTTTTTTAATTTTTATTATGCTATTCTGGAAACTTCCCTCATTTCTTATAAGTGTTGATTTTGTGTTTGCCTTAAATAAATTGCTGTGTCATCCTGAAATTTGTCTTTCCTAATTTTTATGTTGCATTTGGTGGAGATGTTGGGTAGATAGGGTAGAAAAATTGAGGATCGCAGAGACCACCTCGAGGCCTTGGGTGCTGTGATCTACATTTTCCAAGACTGGCTCCAGGATTCCACCGCTGTGTCAAAGTCAGGGCTTCCCTACAAGAAGACGATGTCCCTATTAACGATACGGCGCCGAAGCCGCTCTCCATGCCGCAAGATAAAAGATGTGAAGCTACTAAGGACAAAGTTTCAAAACTAAGGGGATTATGGACAGAATCATGTTAGATCCATGTCAGTAACTACAATATTTGAAAGCTGTGGGTCACAGCTCCCATAGGAAAGGAGCTATGTAGCAGAGAATTTATTTTATGTACAGATTATTATTTTTTTGTATTTTTATTATCTATATTTTGCTCCTCTGGAAACTTCCCTCATTTCTTATCTTATACATTTTGATTTTGTGCTTGCCTTAAATAAATTGCTGTGTCATCCTGAAATTTGTCTTTCCTAATTTTTATGTTACACTATCGCAGCATTGTTAGATTGTTGTAGTTGGCTTGTGGTTATTGGATAGGGAAGGCCGTTGATAGACGTGAGCTACTGGTGTATATATAATTCTATCAAGTTCAATTTCTTTAATCTCTTGTCCTTCCTTATTGTTTATTAAATATCTTTAAGTAACAAATGATCTTCGTAATTATCAGCCTTCTTTCTCTTATACGAATCTATAATTTTTCCCAACAAGATCAAAGGAGATGTGGCTGTACTGGACAATCTACTGGAACCATGTCAGCACTTCTTTTCTAGGAACATAGCCTTACATATCGCAAAGTCCCAAGAGTTTCAGAGTCCATTATTGATCTCCCGTTAATCAACCATACCGGTCCAGAGTCAACCTTTCCCTGAAAATTAGCATATACTATGCTATTTAAAAACTACAAATATGTTCTCACAATGAGTTTATTTTTTATTTTATACTGAAAGCTTTCAAGCGATAATCCCTCTTCAACGGGATTAATTAAAAAAAATTGACTATATCTTACAAGTAATTGCTGTCTTTAAACTCTTTATATAAAATTTAGAAAAACATGATATAGGTCAAGCAAATGCTACAGGTTTCTGGAGATGAGTTTCTTTATCTTTATTAAATGTAATCTCAAGTTTTTAGGTATCTCTGTCCTTCTACAGTAGAGAGAGAGAGAGAGTACATAGAAACATTATATAGGTAAACATAATGAAGAAAATTAAAGATGCCAACTACGTGATACTCTGTCGTTTTAATCTGCAAAGATTGAATATCTGGGAGCTACCGACTGCCTCAGAACATCATGCTCTAGGAGGCAGCCTTCTTTCCCCGGACAGAAGATCCTCATCAAGATTTCGAGTATCCTAAGACGATCGGATTCGTCAAACACCAGTCTGGCTACATAATTGCCCGTCATGCCACCAATGAACATGACAGAAAGGGCCAAAACCTGGTTAAACCATCGCAAATACAGTTATACCAATTGGGAAAGTATATACAGTAGAACCTCTATGAGAGGACTCCCAGGCTTAGAGGACACCTCTCTACAAAGGAAAGTTTTCATTATCAGAATTACCATTTTTACTATTTAAAAACTCTCTTGTAAGAGGTCACCTTTTCGTAAAGGACACTTTTGCTCTACAACTAGGTGTTGTCCTTTACAGAGAGGTCTTACTGTATATCAAAACCTGTCTTATTCAGGATATTATATACAGTTAAACCTGTCTATAACGCTCCCTCTCTATAGCACCCGATTTTAAATACGTAGTACGATGCGATTTACATTAAAAGTAACCTGTCTATAGAACCCCCTCTCTATAGCACCCTATTTTGGTGAGTCCCAAGAGGGGGCGCTATAGACAGGTTTAACTGTATATATATAATATATAGAATACATTCTATATAAATTGTATAAGAATTAAATCCATATAACGTCATAATATGTGATAGATATTGCACAACAGAGAATACTCCATTCACATTTTTCAGGAAAATCATATAAAAATCTTCAGTAAGATGGATACAGTGTACCATCTTTGCAAAGAAAACATAGAAATTGAAATATCTCATTACATATTTGAGTACCAGTATATATATTAACGAAGAAAGAGAGACGTTTTTCTCAAAAGTAAACGACAGTCAACTTAACTCAGTACAAAGTACAGCGCCATATCAAGTCGAATAGTTGCTCTGTCCCTATTAACTTTTACAAAGCAGTAAACAGAAAAAATAACTTAGATTCATCGTTTTCTCCTCCACTACATGATGGTGATTGATCATCGTGAGGATATCGTTGTAAGCCGGCAATGAGAGAGGAGAATCTGACTGGTGTCTTAATAAAGGCCTTGTGTGTGTGTGATAAATGAAAAGTTTAGCCAAGTTATTTTTTTTTTTCTTTCGGATTAATTAAACAAATTGTGCTCATATATATATATGTAGTAATGTAGTTTGTTGTTCTGTTGGATATATGAATTCATTGTGGCATGTTCGTTGAAGTCGTGGTGGCCACAATGATCAGAGTGGTTTCAGGCGTGATTGGGATTACACAAAAGGACGAGGCATGTTAGATGTCACCACAGAGATGGCGAGAGAGCAAGTGAAGCCGACGCCGGTCAAGGTGTAGAGGGGTCTGTCAATCCTCGTGTCTCAAAGCGGACTAATCTGTTTGCGTAAGAAGGGGGCATACCCGACTTGTTTTTCGGACCCTTTTCCAGCTTTCCGGCGCCGACTGTAACTCACTCGATTTTATTTGTTACCTTGGCAATTACATATACATCTATACAATACATGGAGACATAGATATATATTGGAATATATTACAACATATACATACAACTAATGTTTATGGAATAAAAAATTTTGGGTTTTAAATAATCAATTCTAGATATGGGTCAATAATAAATATATAAATTATCAAAATATTTTTGTGAAAAAGCCATTGAATTGTAAATAAGAAAGTTTTAATAGAGAGAATATTGTTTTACAGGCTACTAACCAAAGTGTATGATTTTCGAGCCCAAAAATGAATGTAGCAAGCAGACGTAATGTACTATAGCAAAGTACCAAAAATTGATAGACACAAGAGACAATATGTTAAAGAGTGAAAAACATCCTTTTTTTATTGAATTCTTTTAATCTTGAAGATATGTGTGTGCAGGTATATATTTTAACAAACGTACAAAATTATGATGCATTTGTGCGCCATCTGTTATCAAAATTCGAAACTATTATAGACGCGTATGATTCTTTTTGAAATTAAACAATTTCTACTGTCCTTACTGCAATGGAAAAATTAATGGGAGGGCCTGCCTCATACCGCTGTTATACTGCATTTTTCGATGTTACTTTTATAGTGATGCTGATGCTAGACTCTTGGAATGGGTATTTTAGATGAACTATGAACATAAGCTTTGAGGACAGTAGAATTACATACATTTATAAATATATAATTTTTTCATTGCATAAAGGACAGTAGAAATTGTTTAATTTCAAAAAGAATTATACGAGTCTATAATAGTTTCGAATTTTCATAAACAATCTATATATATGTGAAAAATAGTACAAAAGTGAAAGTTTACTGGGATCAGGTGGATAAATTAAGGAAAAAGGCATCTTCTGATTGTGAAACTAAAATTTGCTTTGGCACAAGCCATCAGTAACTATTAGAACTCCTCCTTTGCCGGTCCCAAGCCCGGATGAAAAAGGAGGAGGGGGAGCAGTAAAAAGCTCACTAAAAAACCTGGGCTCAGCTGGCCCTGCTGATAGTACCCTGTAAGGGCTCCTAATCCAGGGATACAGGATGAACAGCGTTTGTACTCTATGTTAGGAGCGGCTGCAAATGGTGTCTATTTCTCATGTCATAGGCGGCCATTTCTTTTGGAGCTAAGTCGGCCTGCCACTGAGTAGTGCTCTCAGTCTTAATGGCAAAGGCAGACGCATTCTATTTCACCCAGTCATGATGGTTGTCAAACAGACACCATCAAGGGTCACAACTTGATATCCTAATATGATTGAGTGGAATAAGAAAGAAGAAGAAGTTATCTATTAGGATATGCTTCATTTCTCTTGCTCTACATTTAGTTTAGAAAATATTGGGCACTGTGTGTGTGTGAAATTCGAAAGATTTCAACCACATATCAAAAACATACAACTCAGACCAGAGTAAAGCAACCAACCTTATAACCAATTTTGCGTTACTTAGTTGTGAAAATTGACAGATTCTCTTAAATCTGGGATGTAACTGGTTCAGTTAAAATAATTATCTCTTTTTATTTCCACATTAAACTTTTCTTTCTATGTTTAGTTTACCTTTAAAGTGCAAGTGTTCCTAGGAGGACATAGCGCTTTAAGTCGATATTAAATACATTTAAATACATCTAGAAAAGAAAAATCGAAAAATGTAATATAACAGCGGTATGGTAGATTAAACTAGCGAAACCGCTGGGAGGGTTTACCACTGATGAGCTAGGTCCTCCAATTAATTTATCATTACAGTAAGGGCAGTAGAATTTGTTTAATTTTTAAAAGAATCATACGCGTCTATAATAGTTTCGAATAATACATTAAACTTTATAATATAATGCGGCTTGTGATTGTAAAGCGACATTTGAAAATCATCCCGCAGGTGTTTCTTTTGAACGAAAAATCAAAATTCATTCCAAGGAGAAATAACGATTATTTCTAACCTTAGGGATGAGGTATGAAAGGATGAATTGTGAAGAGTAATGATAAACGGAAAAACTTTAAGATATAATCTGGTGAAATAGTGAATAAAAAATATTAAAAATGATCTAAATTTACAAATTTGCGTGTTTTTTGCCTTTTTAAGGTGCTGTAATGTATTTAACTGGAAACTATGTACATCTTCCTTTCATAGCGCATGTCCAGTTAACAAGGCTGCTATTATTGCAGACAGCAGGATTGTTAGTCCTTGGAAGGGTCTGAAACTGATGTCTGGTGCATCTGACTTCACTCCAAGTCTGCTTCACACATAAAACCAACTTCTTAAGTACCACGTATTCATATGACTATTCTATTCATGGCCTAAATTTATTGCATATATATGTGAAAAATAAAGAAATTATATCCTGACCAGGAGCACATGTGTTTACAGAAGACAGAGCGCCATCTGGTGGAACAGAAATCATAAACATTGATTAATCCTGTTCCCTGATATTTGGCCAACCCAATTTCTTGATAAATCAAGAAGAGCCATCCACGAACGCGTTTCGCGCTGTTGGGTTGCCAAATATCAGGGAACAGACTAAATCAATGTTTAGTTGATTTCTGTTCCACCAGATGGCGCACTGCCTTCTGTAAAGCACATGTGCTCTGGTCAGGATATGCTGTCTTTATTTTTAAAGAACATTTTTTGTACAATTGTAAAGATATACATGTATGACGGCGTAAGTGTTCCTAAGGGGACATAACGCTTTAAATTGAAATAAATGAATAAAATTTATATAAAAGGACGTACCTGGATCTGTAAAGAAAAGAAAAACTAAATTTTTCTCAAAATATTTCGAGAGATTGCTCCCTCTTTATCAATTTATTGTACAGTTGATAAAGAAGAAGCAATCTCTCGAAATATTTTGAGAAAAAAATTGTTTTTTCTTTACAGATCCAGGTACGCCCTTTTATTCGATAAAATAATCCCTTAAATCAATATAAAAATAAGAACAGTAAGCATACAGTGAAAAGTTTCTTTTAATTATTATTATTAATAATTATTAATATATTAATTAAAATAAACTTTTCCCTGGATGCTTAATGTTCTTATATTAATTTTAACATCCTTTTATATATAAACTTAATTGATGGATCGGCTTTTGACTAAAAAAAAAAAGTACTAGGTATTCCATAAAACGTAAAACGTTGTAGTTAACACAATTGCATATTTTAGGCATCATTCCAGGCAGCATGTTGGCTATATGTAGATATTTACCTGGTTTCAGTAGAAGTGGATGAGGGTGCTGGCGTGGATGTCGTAGTGGAAGAGGTCGTTAGTGGCTTCGACGGCATCCTGCACAATCACAGTTGGAATTTTGAACCAATTTGGAACAAGAATAATATGTAATGGTCATCTTTATGAAATAGTGAGCGATATATCAATAATCATTTATTGGTGTCCAAAAAGAGAAAAGACGGAAGAGAGAGAGAGAGAAAAAAAAAAAGACTGGCAAGTGTAACAAGAGCCGATATGAATATAGAAGATATGTATGTAAAGACTATCAGGTATAACAAGAGCCAATATGAATATAGAAGGAAGGTATGAAAAGGCTGGTGAAATAGTAAGCGATATATCAATAATCATTTATTGGTGTCCAAGAAGAGAAAAGACGGTAGATGAAAAAAAGACTGTAAAGGGTAACAAGAGCCAATATGAATGTAGAAGATATGGATGAAAAGACTGTCAGATATAACAAGATCCAATATGAATATAGAAGGGGGGTATGAAAAGGCTGGGGTAAACAGTGCCGATATAAACATATGAATATAGAAGGGAGTTATGAAAATACTTTCAAAGGAATAAACCGTAATATCTGAACAAACAAGTAAATAGGAACTGTCACCCACCTGACCACGAGAGGGATGAGGACACAGAGCTGCTGACGGTCGTCCGTCTCAGCTAGGAATCTGACCTCCGCCGTTACGTTGATCTACACCATTAGCTTAGTTAGCAGTTTGGCTTGAATAGTGTCTACACAATACATATGGACTTAGACATGTTTATCTTAGAACAACTTATCTAAAAGACTTTGTGATGCTTGTCTACATAGGAAACATTTTTAATTCCATATTAATTACATACCTAAATATTAGATAAAATAAAAAGGTATAATTGTGATTATCGTAAAGATAGAGGCTGTCTGGTAGTCATTAATAGATCTTCAAATTAAAGATACTTCGGCTAGTAAATATTTTTATTATCTCGACGTTTTCCCAAAATTCTTTTGTCCTCGTCAGGAGCAAATAAAAGTTAAAGCATTTTATAAAGATTTGAAATTTATTCTATTATATTATATAAAAATAAAAAATATTTTGGATTGAATAAAAATATTGTGGCGCTTTACCCCTCCGGTTCTTTGCGACGTCGCCGCTTCCTACTTCGTGGTTCACCTACCCCTAGGCTCCGTTGCTCTCCTCTGCAGTCCACCCAAAGACCTTCCGAGAACCACCACTCAGGTGGATATCCTTTCCTCTGGCAGTATCTCTCGGCCTTACCACTGGTGGGGGGACACGAGAGACTTACCAGAAGAGTAAGGACTGTGGCGATGGCGAGAGTAACAACAGTAACCGGCACCAAGACTTCAAACATTCCTTCTTTATTGTAATTTCTACTACACATTACACATAACTGGAATAACAATCAACGGGTATTTACATTATTTTACATCCCAGAGCCAATATCAACAGATATTTACAATCATTTGCCCCAGGAAACAGGACCACAGCAGTCGGCTATTCCCACATTATTTCCAGACCGGAAATAGGCGAAAGCGCCATCTATTGGCGGAGGTTGTAGGTGTTTTGAAGGCTCATATACGCGACATTATATATTTTCAATATTTCGGTTGGCTGAACGCCAACTTTTGTCAAGGCATTACATTTTTATAAGCAATCTCAGCGCCACATAGCGTCATTAGATTATAGTTACAGTAGAACTCCTCAAATTCGGAAAGCTTGGGGCGCAAGGTATTCCAAATTTGAGGATTTTCCGAATTTGAGAGAGTTAGATTTGTGAATATTTATGTGGCATAAATAGGCATTTAGATGACTGAGACAAATATTTTGAAGCTTATGAACAATTTTAGGTTGAATATTATATGTACATTACATAATTTTAATTACGATTTTTAATCAAATGTTCCTTGACTTTTATGAGTTTTGAGCATGAAACCGATGAAAAATAGTAAAATATTTTATTATGTATGTAATGCAATTGATGGCCAAGTAAGTTATGGCTTGGCAAAGAAGTTGCTGATTGTTGTCTGTTTCTTTGGCTTGTTTAACAAAGCTTCTTCTTCTCTCATAAGCATAGTTCGAAGACTATTGATGGTGTTGTAGCTTGCAAGCATTTCTGGTTCAGTGCGCTTTTCCAAATATTTTAATGCAACATCCAAACTTTTCAACGCTTCGCATCTGGGAACATCCGGCTCCAAACTGTCTTCAGAAGTTGAGGAACTATCATTTTGCATTATCTTTGTATAGCTTAATCCTTTTTTAATGTCATTAAGAACATCTAACTTTTCACCAAGCTTAAGAATTCGGTACTTGCCTCGTTTTTGCCGCTCCTCTTTGGATGCCATTTTGTTGAAGAACAAACTTGTAAATGCAAAAAATTGAGAGTTGAATAAAAGAATTTGAAACTTACAATGTCTGAAAATGTTTGATAATTTGAACTTTAGGTGAATCAACTTTGCAATAAAAAATGCGTGAATGGCTTATGACGTAATAATGCTGCCTTCTTATTGGACAATATCCTAAACTAAGCACAAAGGTCAAATGAAACTGTTGATTTATTTAAGCTTTTAAAAAAGGGGATAAACCCCTAATTAGCGATTATAAATAATCGGTAAAAGTAAATTAATTAAACACTTAAATTAAAAATAAATTACTAATAAAAATTAAATTAAATAAAATAAAAGCAAAGCAAAAGTAAAAGTAAATAAAATAAAATAAAATAATGTTGAAATATCAACAAAATAAAAGCATGTGAAAATTGATTTTTTGTATGTAAAAAAAACATTACAATACTTTCCGAATTTGGGAGTTTCCGAATTCAGAATTTCCGAATTTGAGGAGTTCTACTGTATATAGGTTTTTTTAATATACAAGGGGGTAGGCTATATGACACTACGCGGTCCTGAATTTGCTTATACAAACTGTAAGGCCTTGATTAAGGTTGGCTTTCAACCAATCGAAATATTGGCAAATAAATCTTTTTATTCAATCCAATATATGCCTTTTTATTATCTAATTATTTAAATAGGGATTTCATTATTTTATATACCTAAAATATAAATATATATATACAAAAATAATATAAAAATGGAAAGGTAAGGTGTTGATATTGAAACAAACAAAAAAAGTTACCATCATCAGACGAAAAGTACTGAACGAAGACCAAATTCAAATAAATAGATAGTTTGTGACATTTCAGTAATAGCATTGTTATTATCTCTGACTCTTAAAAAAACAGACGACCGGCGATATCAAATAGAATCTACGAAGTTTTGTTCATGAATGTATATATATAGAATAAGCGAATAATTTGATCAGAGAATGTATATATGCAGCTATGGTAGATTGATACCTACAGGCGGCAGTCTAGGTGGCAAGGTATGAGGATACCACATCTGGTACTGGACACCTTTCAACATCCCTGAATGACAGGGATCAGGATTGATGTAGGTACAGGCATCAACTTTAGGCCCGTAACCAAAGGCGACAATTCCAACCCGCCCATAGAAGCGTAGGTAGAAATTGTCCAAATCTTGCAGAGGCTCTGAACCCATTAACATTCATTAAAAACACACTTTTGAAAGATTTAAAGAAAATTAAGTATTTATATATTGAATAGAATATATTGTCGCGTAGTAAATAAATTAAAGAGAAGAAGTCGATATTAAAATAAAGTTTTATTCTTAGTAAAAGAGTCTCGAACCACTCAACCGAGATGATCGAATAAATAGATAAGAACCAACAACAAGTATGTAAAACAGCCTGCTTTACATAAAACAAAAAAAAAAAAAAGAAAAAAAAGAAGGAAATATTTACATATATTGTTGCATCATGATTAATGCACCTATTTTAAAAAATATTTATAATATTATTTTCCATATATTTTAAATTTTATATTTATTTATTTTTATAAAACAGAATATTATTATGAAATATTATGTACTATAAAATCATTTGTATTTCGATACACTGAATACACAACCTGCTTTAAACTTTGATGTGATAAATAAAGAGATATTCTAGGTGTTACCTAAATATATAGTTGTCTTATTATTGACTGATTTAACCTTGTAGAATGGTTGAGACATGGTCTGGAAAGATAAAAGACGCGTCTGAGGAGAGAATCAGGACTGAAGAGTCTGTAAAACCGCAGCCTGGTGCAACAATAATCTATATACAGTAGAACCTCCATGAGAGGACACTCACGCTAGAGGACAACTCTCTACAAAGAAAAGGGTTTCATTTGCAATATTACCATTTTTACTATTTTGCAACTCTCCGGTAATGTTGTATATAGTATAATCTGTGCATACCTAAAGATCTGGCACAGAATGTAAACAATGGAGGCCTAATAAATATATAATTGTTCTCGCACTGCGCTCTATTAATTGTCTATTAACTCCGCCTTTGGCTGTCCCAAGCCCGGAAGAAAAAAAGGAGGGGGAACAGTAACAAGCTCACTAAAAAACTGGGCTCAGCTGGCCCGGCTGATAGTACCCTGTAAGGGCTCCTAATCCAGGGATACAGGATGAGCAGCGTTTGTACTCCATGTTAGGAGCGGCTGCACATGGCGTTTGTTCCTCATGTCAGAGGCGGCCATTTCTTTTGGAGCTAAGTCGGCCTGCCACTGAGTAGTGCTCCCAGTCTTAATGACAAAGGCATTCTACTTCACCCAGTCATGATGGTTGTCAAGATTGAGTGGAGATAAGAAAGAAGAAGAAGAAGATTTCTCTATTTATAAAGGTTGTAACTATTATAATATAAATCATGGGACGAGTGTCTTTTGTAGGAAGCTTTATTTTAAATCGCTCAAGCTTTCGGGCTGACCGGCCCTTCTACAGGAGATAAGTGAACAATGGCACATCAGGTACTATATAATAATCGGACTATTTACATATTCAAAAATTAAAATTTTTAAAAACTTTTTATAGGGATTTTGCATAACTAAGCAAAGTCGGGAGGAATAATTAACATAATAGTAAATTATGGACAGTAGAAATTGACATGTATGATAATAGATATTAGATATAGTAGAGCCTGTAATATCTTATACTGTCTATGAGAAAGGAGGGGGGGAATCTACACAGATGGAGGAAACAGGGCTATGGGAACAGAGATTGGTAGGATTCAGGAAGGTCGATATGTCTATTGATGGCGTGGAAGCCCTGGGAAACGAGAGCTTCCAAGGTGAGGCGCTGCTGCTTGTTGTGTATGCGGCTATAGTGCACAGATGGATTGGCCAGGTCGAAAGAGTGGTTGGTGGTTCGGATATGCTGGTATATGGCTGATTTCTCATCTTGTCTGGAGATGTTTTTTCTGTGTTCCTCGAGTCTTGTCCCTACGCTCCTGCCCGTCTCACCAACGTAGACAACATCGCAGTCAGCGCAGGGAATGGAGTAGACACAGCCAGACAAGAGAGATGGGTTAAATGGGCTATTGCTTTTAGTATCCGGGTTCCTAATGAGGGAACTGATGTTAGGGGAGTTGGAGTACAGGGTCCTGACTCCAAACTTGCTTAGGGCTCGGGCTATGGAGGAGCTAGTGGGGGAATATGGGAGGACACATATGGATTTATACACGGGGTTGGGAGCAGTGTGGTTGGGGTTGTGGAAATGGCGTAATATAAAAGACTTCGGGTATTGGAATTTTATGAGATTAGCTATGACTCTATTGGTTTCCATGGTTTTGAAATCAGAGGTGGAACAGTGGGTGTGAACTCGTTTAGACAGGGTTTTGACTGTGTTGATTTTGTGGCTAAGGGGACAGAAGGAGTTGAAGTGAATATAATTTGGTCTGAACGAGTTCTTATAATGTACTGTGGAGTGGTATCTGGTTGGGGTCCGGATGATTAGGAAATCTAAGAAAGGGAGGGCGTTGTAGGTCTCGGTTTCATGGGTGAAGGAAAGGTCAGGATGGTAACTAATGAGTTTAGAGAGGATATTTTCAACCTGGCTTTTTGTGCATATGCAGAACACATCATCTATGTATCTACGCCAAAGGCGGATATCGGATGGAAAATCTGAGGTGATCTGCATATCTATAGACCGCATAACAATCTCAGCAGCAGCTGAGGAAAGAGGGTTCCCCATTGGGGACCCTTTTATCTGTAGAAAAAACTGGGAGTTGAAGGAGCAGATTGAGGATTGTAAACAGAGATGGGTGAGTTCTATAATTTTGGATGAGGTATGGCTATCAACATGGGAATTAACTAGGAAGGATCTGAGGGAGTCTATAATTAAACCATGGGGTAGGCTAGGGTATAAGGAAACTACATCAAAAGAAACCATGACAAGGCTCGGACAAGGAGGGGTACCATGCACATCATTAATGAAAGTACTGGTGGAGGAGATGGAAGTAAGGGAAGGAGTACCTTTTAGGAGGGACGAGAGGAACGACGAAATGAACTTGGCAACTGGAGCCATGGGGGATAGGAAGTGGGCCACGATTGGTCTTAACGGGATTCCGGGCTTGTGGAGTTTGGGTAGGCCATATATATAGGATTCAGTGTTGGTATCGGGGAGAAAGGACTTGTGCTCTTCTGGTGTAATGATCAGGTTTCTTTTCAGACGGTTAAGTTCTTTTCGGACGGAGGAGTATATGGTGGACCTGTTTTGGGTAGAGATGGGTTTGAAAGTGGAGATGTCGGCGAGAACAACCTGTAATTTTTCTTTATAATCTGTAGTATTCATGATAACCGTTTGTGAACCTTTATCTGATTGCATAATGGCTAAATGGTTTTTCTGCCGCAATTTTCGGATGATATCGAACTCAAGAGGGGAGGCACGGGGTTGGGAGGACGGGAGGCTCAGTATGTTTGAGACTGTGTGGCGTATTTTATATTTTTCTGAATTATTGAGGCTGCGGATGCCAGCTTCTACCGCACTGATGATTTTCAGGGGATCTGGCCTAGAGACAGGTCTAAACTTGAGGCCTTTGCTTAGGAGGGTAGTTTCCTGGGGAGATAGAACCGTTGAGGAGAGGTTAACGAGATTGGAGGCATGGTCGGTGTCATGGAGTTGTAGCCGAAATTTAACTGACCAGTAGCGGAGTTTTTTATCGTGCCGGATTCTTATATTTTTCTGAAGATGCTTTACTTCTGCGGTAATATTGGATATGATGAGGGTCAGCTGGTTAGGGGGGATTGCCTGGGAGATGATGCATGCGAGCTGTTTGATGGTTTTTGACAGATAGCGTATGTTGGAGTGGCATCCCAGTATTCTGGCGTGGAGGAGGCGTTTCTGTAGATCGAATATAGCTCTCTGTGAATGCGAGTTGCCAACTGGGTCTTTTACTCTCAAGGACGGGGGAATGAAATCTAAGGCCACGCAACGTTTGTTGAAGTCGAGGTGGCATCTCCATGTGGCGAGCTTCAGAGACTTGCGGCGGAAGACAATCAAGTAGTGATCGATGTTAAAGGTAGGCGGGTTCATAACTTTGTATAGAACTATAAGTACTGGAATCCCATTCAATACAGTTAGAAAACAAATACGAGAATCATGGGACGAGTGTCTTTTGTAGGAAGCTTTATTTTAAATCGCTCAAGCTTTCGGGCTGACCGGCCCTTCTACAGGAGATAAGTGAACAATGGCACATCAGGTACTATATAATAATCGGACTATTTACATATTCAAAAATTAAAATTTTTAAAACTTTTTATAGGGATTTTGCATAACTAAGCAAAGTCGGGAGGAATAATTAACATAATAGTAAATTATGGACAGTAGAAATTGACATGTATGATAATAGATATTAGATATAGTAGAGCCTGTAATATCTTATACTGTCTATGAGAAAGGAGGGGGGGAATCTACACAGATGGAGGAAACAGGGCTATGGGAACAGAGATTGGTAGGATTCAGGAAGGTCGATATGTCTATTGATGGCGTGGAAGCCCTGGGAAACGAGAGCTTCCAAGGTGAGGCGCTGCTGCTTGTTGTGTATGCGGCTATAGTGCACAGATGGATTGGCCAGGTCGAAAGAGTGGTTGGTGGTTCGGATATGCTGGTATATGGCTGATTTCTCATCTTGTCTGGAGATGTTTTTTCTGTGTTCCTCGAGTCTTGTCCCTACGCTCCTGCCCGTCTCACCAACGTAGACAACATCGCAGTCAGCGCAGGGAATGGAGTAGACACAGCCAGACAAGAGAGATGGGTTAAATGGGCTATTGCTTTTAGTATCCGGGTTCCTAATGAGGGAACTGATGTTAGGGGAGTTGGAGTACAGGGTCCTGACTCCAAACTTGCTTAGGGCTCGGGCTATGGAGGAGCTAGTGGGGGAATATGGGAGGACACATATGGATTTATAAACGGGGTTGGGAGCAGTGTGGTTGGGGTTGTGGAAATGGCGTAATATAAAAGACTTCGGGTATTGGAATTTTATGAGATTAGCTATGACTCTATTGGTTTCCATGGTTTTGAAATCAGAGGTGGAACAGTGGGTGTGAACTCGTTTAGACAGGGTTTTGACTGTGTTGATTTTGTGGCTAAGGGGACAGAAGGAGTTGAAGTGAATATAATTTGGTCTGAACGAGTTCTTATAATGTACTGTGGAGTGGTATCTGGTTGGGGTCCGGATGATTAGGAAATCTAAGAAAGGGAGGGCGTTGTAGGTCTCGGTTTCATGGGTGAAGGAAAGGTCAGGATGGTAACTAATGAGTTTAGAGAGGATATTTTCAACCTGGCTTTTTGTGCATATGCAGAACACATCATCTATGTATCTACGCCAAAGGCGGATATCGGATGGAAAATCTGAGGTGATCTGCATATCTATAGACCGCATAACAATCTCAGCAGCAGCTGAGGAAAGAGGGTTCCCCATTGGGGACCCTTTTATCTGTAGAAAAAACTGGGAGTTGAAGGAGCAGATTGAGGATTGTAAACAGAGATGGGTGAGTTCTATAATTTTGGATGAGGTATGGCTATCAACATGGGAATTAACTAGGAAGGATCTGAGGGAGTCTATAATTAAACCATGGGGTAGGCTAGGGTATAAGGAAACTACATCAAAAGAAACCATGACAAGGCTCGGACAAGGAGGGGTACCATGCACATCATTAATGAAAGTACTGGTGGAGGAGATGGAAGTAAGGGAAGGAGTACCTTTTAGGAGGGACGAGAGGAACGACGAAATGAACTTGGCAACTGGAGCCATGGGGGATAGGAAGTGGGCCACGATTGGTCTTAACGGGATTCCGGGCTTGTGGAGTTTGGGTAGGCCATATATATAGGATTCAGTGTTGGTATCGGGGAGAAAGGACTTGTGCTCTTCTGGTGTAATGATCAGGTTTCTTTTCAGACGGTTAAGTTCTTTTCGGACGGAGGAGTATATGGTGGACCTGTTTTGGGTAGAGATGGGTTTGAAAGTGGAGATGTCGGCGAGAACAACCTGTAATTTTTCTTTATAATCTGTAGTATTCATGATAACCGTTTGTGAACCTTTATCTGATTGCATAATGGCTAAATGGTTTTTCTGCCGCAATTTTCGGATGATATCGAACTCAAGAGGGGAGGCACGGGGTTGGGAGGACGGGAGGCTCAGTATGTTTGAGACTGTGTGGCGTATTTTATATTTTTCTGAATTATTGAGGCTGCGGATGCCAGCTTCTACCGCACTGATGATTTTCAGGGGATCTGGCCTAGAGACAGGTCTAAACTTGAGGCCTTTGCTTAGGAGGGTAGTTTCCTGGGGAGATAGAACCGTTGAGGAGAGGTTAACGAGATTGGAGGCATGGTCGGTGTCATGGAGTTGTAGCCGAAATTTAACTGACCAGTAGCGGAGTTTTTTATCGTGCCGGATTCTTATATTTTTCTGAAGATGCTTTACTTCTGCGGTAATATTGGATATGATGAGGGTCAGCTGGTTAGGGGGGATTGCCTGGGAGATGATGCATGCGAGCTGTTTGATGGTTTTTGACAGATAGCGTATGTTGGAGTGGCATCCCAGTATTCTGGCGTGGAGGAGGCGTTTCTGTAGATCGAATATAGCTCTCTGTGAATGCGAGTTGCCAACTGGGTCTTTTACTCTCAAGGACGGGGGAATGAAATCTAAGGCCACGCAACGTTTGTTGAAGTCGAGGTGGCATCTCCATGTGGCGAGCTTCAGAGACTTGCGGCGGAAGACAATCAAGTAGTGATCGATGTTAAAGGTAGGCGGGTTCATAACTTTGTATAGAACTATAAGTACTGGAATCCCATTCAATACAGTTAGAAAACAAATACGAGAATCATGGGACGAGTGTCTTTTGTAGGAAGCTTTATTTTAAATCGCTCAAGCTTTCGGGCTGACCGGCCCTTCTACAGGAGATAAGTGAACAATGGCACATCAGGTACTATATAATAATCGGACTATTTACATATTCAAAAATTAAAATTTTTAAAAACTTTTTATAGGGATTTTGCATAACTAAGCAAAGTCGGGAGGAATAATTAACATAATAGTAAATTATGGACAGTAGAAATTGACATGTATGATAATAGATATTAGATATAGTAGAGCCTGTAATATCTTATACTGTCTATGAGAAAGGAGGGGGGGAATCTACACAGATGGAGGAAACAGGGCTATGGGAACAGAGATTGGTAGGATTCAGGAAGGTCGATATGTCTATTGATGGCGTGGAAGCCCTGGGAAACGAGAGCTTCCAAGGTGAGGCGCTGCTGCTTGTTGTGTATGCGGCTATAGTGCACAGATGGATTGGCCAGGTCGAAAGAGTGGTTGGTGGTTCGGATATGCTGGTATATGGCTGATTTCTCATCTTGTCTGGAGATGTTTTTTCTGTGTTCCTCGAGTCTTGTCCCTACGCTCCTGCCCGTCTCACCAACGTAGACAACATCGCAGTCAGCGCAGGGAATGGAGTAGACACAGCCAGACAAGAGAGATGGGTTAAATGGGCTATTGCTTTTAGTATCCGGGTTCCTAATGAGGGAACTGATGTTAGGGGAGTTGGAGTACAGGGTCCTGACTCCAAACTTGCTTAGGGCTCGGGCTATGGAGGAGCTAGTGGGGGAATATGGGAGGACACATATGGATTTATAAACGGGGTTGGAGCAGTGTGGTTGGGGTTGTGGAAATGGCGTAATATAAAAGACTTCGGGTATTGGAATTTTATGAGATTAGCTATGACTCTATTGGTTTCCATGGTTTTGAAATCAGAGGTGGAACAGTGGGTGTGAACTCGTTTAGACAGGGTTTTGACTGTGTTGATTTTGTGGCTAAGGGGACAGAAGGAGTTGAAGTGAATATAATTTGGTCTGAACGAGTTCTTATAATGTACTGTGGAGTGGTATCTGGTTGGGGTCCGGATGATTAGGAAATCTAAGAAAGGGAGGGCGTTGTAGGTCTCGGTTTCATGGGTGAAGGAAAGGTCAGGATGGTAACTAATGAGTTTAGAGAGGATATTTTCAACCTGGCTTTTTGTGCATATGCAGAACACATCATCTATGTATCTACGCCAAAGGCGGATATCGGATGGAAAATCTGAGGTGATCTGCATATCTATAGACCGCATAACAATCTCAGCAGCAGCTGAGGAAAGAGGGTTCCCCATTGGGGACCCTTTTATCTGTAGAAAAAACTGGGAGTTGAAGGAGCAGATTGAGGATTGTAAACAGAGATGGGTGAGTTCTATAATTTTGGATGAGGTATGGCTATCAACATGGGAATTAACTAGGAAGGATCTGAGGGAGTCTATAATTAAACCATGGGGTAGGCTAGGGTATAAGGAAACTACATCAAAAGAAACCATGACAAGGCTCGGACAAGGAGGGGTACCATGCACATCATTAATGAAAGTACTGGTGGAGGAGATGGAAGTAAGGGAAGGAGTACCTTTTAGGAGGGACGAGAGGAACGACGAAATGAACTTGGCAACTGGAGCCATGGGGGATAGGAAGTGGGCCACGATTGGTCTTAACGGGATTCCGGGCTTGTGGAGTTTGGGTAGGCCATATATATAGGATTCAGTGTTGGTATCGGGGAGAAAGGACTTGTGCTCTTCTGGTGTAATGATCAGGTTTCTTTTCAGACGGTTAAGTTCTTTTCGGACGGAGGAGTATATGGTGGACCTGTTTTGGGTAGAGATGGGTTTGAAAGTGGAGATGTCGGCGAGAACAACCTGTAATTTTTCTTTATAATCTGTAGTATTCATGATAACCGTTTGTGAACCTTTATCTGATTGCATAATGGCTAAATGGTTTTTCTGCCGCAATTTTCGGATGATATCGAACTCAAGAGGGGAGGCACGGGGTTGGGAGGACGGGAGGCTCAGTATGTTTGAGACTGTGTGGCGTATTTTATATTTTTCTGAATTATTGAGGCTGCGGATGCCAGCTTCTACCTGCACTGATGATTTTCAGGGGATCTGGCCTAGAGACAGGTCTAAACTTGAGGCCTTTGCTTAGGAGGGTAGTTTCCTGGGGAGATAGAACCGTTGAGGAGAGGTTAACGAGATTGGAGGCATGGTCGGTGTCATGGAGTTGTAGCCGAAATTTAACTGACCAGTAGCGGAGTTTTTTATCGTGCCGGATTCTTATATTTTTCTGAAGATGCTTTACTTCTGCGGTAATATTGGATATGATGAGGGTAAGCTGGTTAGGGGGGATTGCCTGGGAGATGATGCATGCGAGCTGTTTGATGGTTTTTGACAGATAGCGTATGTTGGAGTGGCATCCCAGTATTCTGGCGTGGAGGAGGCGTTTCTGTAGATCGAATATAGCTCTCTGTGAATGCGAGTTGCCAACTGGGTCTTTTACTCTCAAGGACGGGGGAATGAAATCTAAGGCCACGCAACGTTTGTTGAAGTCGAGGTGGCATCTCCATGTGGCGAGCTTCAGAGACTTGCGGCGGAAGACAATCAAGTAGTGATCGATGTTAAAGGTAGGCGGGTTCATAACTTTGTATAGAACTATAAGTACTGGAATCCCATTCAATACAGTTAGAAAACAAATACGAGAATCATGGGACGAGTGTCTTTTGTAGGAAGCTTTATTTTAAATCGCTCAAGCTTTCGGGCTGACCGGCCCTTCTACAGGAGATAAGTGAACAATGGCACATCAGGTACTATATAATAATCGGACTATTTACATATTCAAAAATTAAAATTTTTAAAAACTTTTTATAGGGATTTTGCATAACTAAGCAAAGTCGGGAGGAATAATTAACATAATAGTAAATTATGGACAGTAGAAATTGACATGTATGATAATAGATATTAGATATAGTAGAGCCTGTAATATCTTATACTGTCTATGAGAAAGGAGGGGGGGAATCTACACAGATGGAGGAAACAGGGCTATGGGAACAGAGATTGGTAGGATTCAGGAAGGTCGATATGTCTATTGATGGCGTGGAAGCCCTGGGAAACGAGAGCTTCCAAGGTGAGGCGCTGCTGCTTGTTGTGTATGCGGCTATAGTGCACAGATGGATTGGCCAGGTCGAAAGAGTGGTTGGTGGTTCGGATATGCTGGTATATGGCTGATTTCTCATCTTGTCTGGAGATGTTTTTTCTGTGTTCCTCGAGTCTTGTCCCTACGCTCCTGCCCGTCTCACCAACGTAGACAACATCGCAGTCAGCGCAGGGAATGGAGTAGACACAGCCAGACAAGAGAGATGGGTTAAATGGGCTATTGCTTTTAGTATCCGGGTTCCTAATGAGGGAACTGATGTTAGGGGAGTTGGAGTACAGGGTCCTGACTCCAAACTTGCTTAGGGCTCGGGCTATGGAGGAGCTAGTGGGGGAATATGGGAGGACACATATGGATTTATACACGGGGTTGGGAGCAGTGTGGTTGGGGTTGTGGAAATGGCGTAATATAAAAGACTTCGGGTATTGGAATTTTATGAGATTAGCTATGACTCTATTGGTTTCCATGGTTTTGAAATCAGAGGTGGAACAGTGGGTGTGAACTCGTTTAGACAGGGTTTTGACTGTGTTGATTTTGTGGCTAAGGGGACAGAAGGAGTTGAAGTGAATATAATTTGGTCTGAACGAGTTCTTATAATGTACTGTGGAGTGGTATCTGGTTGGGGTCCGGATGATTAGGAAATCTAAGAAAGGGAGGGCGTTGTAGGTCTCGGTTTCATGGGTGAAGGAAAGGTCAGGATGGTAACTAATGAGTTTAGAGAGGATATTTTCAACCTGGCTTTTTGTGCATATGCAGAACACATCATCTATGTATCTACGCCAAAGGCGGATATCGGATGGAAAATCTGAGGTGATCTGCATATCTATAGACCGCATAACAATCTCAGCAGCAGCTGAGGAAAGAGGGTTCCCCATTGGGGACCCTTTTATCTGTAGAAAAAACTGGGAGTTGAAGGAGCAGATTGAGGATTGTAAACAGAGATGGGTGAGTTCTATAATTTTGGATGAGGTATGGCTATCAACATGGGAATTAACTAGGAAGGATCTGAGGGAGTCTATAATTAAACCATGGGGTAGGCTAGGCATCTCTACCCAAAACAGGTCCACCATATACTCCTCCGTCCGAAAAGAACTTAACCGTCTGAAAAGAAACCTGATCATTACACCAGAAGAGCACAAGTCCTTTCTCCCCGATACCAACACTGAATCCTATATATATGGCCTACCCGAACTCCACAAGCCCGGAATCCCGTTAAGACCAATCGTGGCCCACTTCCTATCCCCCATGGCTCCAGTTGCCAAGTTCATTTCGTCGTTCCTCTCGTCCCTCCTAAAAGGTACTCCTTCCCTTACTTCCATCTCCTCCACCAGTACTTTCATTAATGATGTACATGGTACCCCTCCTTGTCCGAGCCTTGTAATGGTCTCTTTTGATGTAGTTTCCTTATACCCTAGCCTACCCCATGGTTTAATTATAGACTCCCTCAGATCCTTCCTAGTTAATTCCCATGTTGATAGCCATACCTCATCCAAAATTATAGAACTCACCCATCTCTGTTTACAATCCTCAATCTGCTCCTTCAACTCCCAGTTTTTTCTACAGATAAAAGGGTCCCCAATGGGGAACCCTCTTTCCTCAGCTGCTGCTGAGATTGTTATGCGGTCTATAGATATGCAGATCACCTCAGATTTTCCATCCGATATCCGCCTTTGGCGTAGATACATAGATGATGTGTTCTGCATATGCACAAAAAGCCAGGTTGAAAATATCCTCTCTAAACTCATTAGTTACCATCCTGACCTTTCCTTCACCCATGAAACCGAGACCTACAACGCCCTCCCTTTCTTAGATTTCCTAATCATCCGGACCCCAACCAGATACCACTCCACAGTACATTATAAGAACTCGTTCAGACCAAATTATATTCACTTCAACTCCTTCTGTCCCCTTAGCCACAAAATCAACACAGTCAAAACCCTGTCTAAACGAGTTCACACCCACTGTTCCACCTCTGATTTCAAAACCATGGAAACCAATAGAGTCATAGCTAATCTCATAAAATTCCAATACCCGAAGTCTTTTATATTACGCCATTTCCACAACCCCAACCACACTGCTCCCAACCCCGTGTATAAATCCATATGTGTCCTCCCATATTCCCCCACTAGCTCCTCCATAGCCCGAGCCCTAAGCAAGTTTGGAGTCAGGACCCTGTACTCCAACTCCCCTAACATCAGTTCCCTCATTAGGAACCCGGATACTAAAAGCAATAGCCCATTTAACCCATCTCTCTTGTCTGGCTGTGTCTACTCCATTCCCTGCGCTGACTGCGATGTTGTCTACGTTGGTGAGACGGGCAGGAGCGTAGGGACAAGACTCGAGGAACACAGAAAAAACATCTCCAGACAAGATGAGAAATCAGCCATATACCAGCATATCCGAACCACCAACCACTCTTTCGACCTGGCCAATCCATCTGTGCACTATAGCCGCATACACAACAAGCAGCAGCGCCTCACCTTGGAAGCTCTCGTTTCCCAGGGCTTCCACGCCATCAATAGACATATCGACCTTCCTGAATCCTACCAATCTCTTTTCCCATAGCCCTGTTTCCTCCATCTGTGTAGATTCCCCCCCTCCTTTCTCATAGACAGTATAAGATATTACAGGCTCTACTATATCTAATATCTATTATCATACATGTCAATTTCTACTGTCCATAATTTACTATTATGTTAATTATTCCTCCCGACTTTGCTTAGTTATGCAAAATCCCTATAAAAAGTTTTTAAAAATTTTAATTTTTGAATATGTAAATAGTCCGATTATTATATAGTACCTGATGTGCCATTGTTCACTTATCTCCTGTAGAAGGGCCGGTCAGCCCGAAAGCTTGAGCGATTTAAAATAAAGCTTCCTACAAAAGACACTCGTCCCATGATTCTCGTATTTGTTTTCTAACTGTATTGAATGGGATTCCAGTACTTATAGTATTATAATATATAGCATTGGCTAAAAAGGTTAAATAGTAACAGTATAAAAGATACAACAGGTAAGAGGACACCTCTCCCTAGAGGACACTTTGACTCTGCAATTAGGCGACCTTTACAAGGAGGTTCTACTGTATATATAAATAAAAATAATGAAGAGTAAAAGAGAAATATAATAAGTAAGATTTTTTTATATTATTATTTTTTAGGTGAATATTATGAATGTATCAATAAATATTTAAAATGTTCAACGACAATATTTTTTTAGCAACGAAACCAAGCTTATAAATCGGCTTTGACACGTCATACGCATGTTAAAGAAAAATAACTGGGGTAACGAACCAAATATTATTTAATCAGAAAGAATAAAGATTAATCTAATAAGTGCATTTTTTCTTCCATAAAATCTTTTTTATGAAAACTATTACAAAATCTATATATACATATATATTTGTACATATATTTGTAATAGTTTGGCATTAGATGGCGTTTTATTCGTTTATTTATGAGAATTTGAAACTATTATAGACGCGTATGATTCTTTTTTTAAATTAAACCATTTTTTTCTGTCCTTACTGCAATGGGAAAAAAAAATGAATTGGAGGGCCTGGCCCATCACTAGTGAACCCTCCCAGTGGTTTCGCTAGTTAAATCTACCATACCCATGTTATATTGCATTTTTCGATCTTCCTTTTATAGCGATACTGATGTTAGACTCTTGGAATGGGCATTTTAAATGAACTATGGACATAAGCTTTGAGGACAGTATATAGAAATACATACAATTATAAATATATAACATGCTTCAAGAAATCGCTATTCCACAAATATCAAATTGAGTCTTTTATTAGAACAATTATATTATGATACATTAGCGCACCATCTGTTATGAGAATTCGAAACAAATATAGACGCGTGTGATTCTTTTAAACATTTTCTAATGCCCTCACTACAATGAAAAATTAATGTGAGGGCCTGGTACATCAGTGTTGAACCTTCCCAGAAGTTTCGCCAGTTAAATCTACCATACCGTTGTTATATTGAATTTTTCGGTTTTCCTTTTATGCCGATACTGACCTCTTGAAAAAGGTATTTTGGATGAAATATATATTATGTTCTCTTGTAGAAGAACAGAGATGCCTGAAAGCTTGAGATTGCTTTAGATAAAATGAAAAGAAACTCATCTCCAGAAACTTGTGGTATTGTTTAATTCATACAAAATGAAAGGATTTAAAATCACGAATGTTTCTTTTATACAGTTCAGTGGTGAACCTTCCCAGCAGTTTCGCCAATTTAATCTACTAGACCGCTTCTCAGAGCTCTAATACTGTATTGGGCAATTCTGCTTATATACGCAGCACTGAAGGATTGAATCTTAGAAATGGGTTTAAAGAAACTATGGACACAAGCTTATAGGACAAGTAGAATACATATAAATATTTGCATCAAGCAATGCTCTTCCGCAAACAATAGGGAAAAGGTCAGTTAGGCATAAATTAACACAAAGCAATAATGCGCCATCCATATTTTTCATCGCAGTAAGAACAGTATTATGTATAAAAGAAACATTCGTGCTTTTAAATCCTTTCATTTTGAATATATGGATGGCGCGTTATTGTTTTGTGTTAATTTATGTTTAATTAATGTTCAGGAGATTTTTAAATCAATTGATATGGATAGTGTAGGTTCAGGAAACTTACGTAGGTGGACAGAGAAGTTGTAAGTTCCCCCACTCTCTACATAGCAGGGTAGGTCTTGAGGACAGTGTTCTAACTCCAGGCTGACCTCAGTATACAGGTGATCTCCCGGACCTGACCACAGGATATTTTTTACTGTTTTTTAATAGCTGTTATATTTATATATATAGATGGAAATTTTTACGGTAGGAAATTGATATAAAAAAACATAGAACTCCTTTCCCGTCAAATTAGATGATGTCTAGTTTTGACGTTTAATTTGACGGGAGAGAAGCCCTATGCTTTATATGTATATATATATATGTGATATGATCCTGTCGACTCTTCTGTGATATGATCCTGTCGACTTTCAATGTGGCAATATAGTGATAATAATGTGGTGAGGAGAGAAATAATCACACGAAGAGTTGGTAGAGGAATAACCCAGGCAGCCAGCGAGAGAGACGGGAGCGCGACCCGCACCGCCAGGCGGCCGGCCGTTTGTGTACCACCACCCCCCGACTCTCCAAAAATAGGTCTGAGGGTTCCAAGAAAAGCCCTGCGGTCGCCCCCTGGAATGTGGCCAGTGGTTCAAAATGGCCGTAACTTAGTTGCCTTCTATCGACTACGTCTCTCTCTCTCTGGTCGACTGTAGATTTACTTTATTATTCCTGGAGGAGCATATATTATGACATATGGCCCCCGTTGAAGAAGGCTGAACATGGTTTGAGTATACTTAAAGCTGGTGAAGCCAGGAATAGAGAAAATAATTTTACAGTTGAAATTAATTAAGGTTATGGTGACATAGTTTTATGTAAATAAAATATTGTATAGTACACAAGTAAATATTATTTACCAGCAGTTTTACAACACCGGAGAGTTTGATATTAAAGGGAATTTTGGATAATATCAAAGCTACAAAAGGCTATATACAATAACATCTAATCTATTATAAGGGAAATGTTATTGAGGAGTGTGAACAAGGAGAAGAAGAGTCACATACATATGATGAAATTCTGAAGATCATTAAGACTGGGGAACTCTACACTTTAAGATATTTTTCAGGCGGACATGGCAAGGGGAAACTTGTCATGGGCTTTCTATGCTATAGGTGTAGAGTACGAGAAATGAGATTGAGGTTGACAATTGTGTGAGCTCAGGACTGAGGTAAATATAAAACTACATACAATGTTAGAACCTTGGCGAACAGAGCGAGGGGAAACTTGTCCTGGGCCATTCTATCTTATCTATGCAGTTACTTGTGTAGCGAGTCAGAGGGGAAAAGTCCCGTGTTTAGGTGAGGAAGTCGAATGGACTTATATATAATTTGCGGAAAGTATGCGTGAACAGTGCCAAAAATTGGGACGAGGACTGCGTTGTCCGTTACAAGTGACAAGCTGCTCGGACACGAGGTGTTTGAACCTTCGTGGGAGCTTGTGCAAGGCGATGATTTCGCGGTGGGTTGACGTAAGACCCATGTCTGCGCGAAATGATGTCGGACCGGACAGAATCAGCGACGATGTTTAACGTACCTCCGTGGGAAATATCGAAGGTAGGCTATATCGTGCTGGTTTGGACAATGGACAAACATAGATTTGAAGACAGGGTCCGTGTGGCGAACGTGTGGCGCGAGAAGAAGGGGCGAACTGTGTCGCTCGATGCAGATTGTTCAAGTGCGAACAAAAAGGAGTTGATGAATATCTAGCAGTTAGACAATCTGCATCCTGTGACGAACACACCATTGGCTAGATGGTGTGGGTCGGTGGATATGCTAGAGATGAACTACGAAATATATTATCATAAATGAAGGGCGTAGATTAGGATTTTGAAATGACAATATAGAAGTTCGATAATTGATTAATCAATAATTTTATAAAAGGTCCTGAGCTGGTATAAGGTTGACAAGGTTGTAAAAATGAGTGGGACATTAAGGGGAAGATAGATAAGAGTCACCAAGGGTTGGTTGTAAGCAAGACTCACGTGGTGGTTGGAATTCTTCGACGTCTGAATTACAGGGTGAATTTTGAGTCGTTTAGGGAAAGAAATTATTTTTCGTGAGCCCTGCTTACAAGTAGGAGAGGTCATATACAAATAGGTATACAAAAGTTTAGGTGCTGGAGGCATATTTTTATAGATAAATTGATTATGAAAAATCTATTGTTAATAGTAAAAATCGTAAAACATTAATAGGTAGAATTCCTTTTTTTTAAGTTACGCTAAAATGGAAATTATTTAATTAAAATGGCGATTGTTAAATTCTACTGGTAAGGTAACTAATTAAATGAGTTACAAATATCTAGATAAATAATATGGAGAATAAAATCATTGTTAAAAGGCGTGGAGAGAATAAATGAAGCTAATTATGTAAATATTGGGACAATTTACAAGGAATGACTTATTTAAAGAATGGATGGTAGGAGTTAAAACAATTACACTCACGAGTTATGTTGGTTTAGGGCGCAGGTAAGTTCATTGAGCTTCGGGAGAGTTCTGTCTGTGACACTGTGCGTACCAGTGTTGTACATCACAGCAGCGGCAGGGACATGGCGGAGTCCTGTCCATGATGGAGGAAGGTGTCCTGCCCTGGCACGGCGATCGCTCTTGGGCAGATCTAGCGCTGGGAGAAGGGTGCGGAAGCTTCATCTCCGTCGTAGGCGATCACTTCTTCAGGGTAACGGTTCAAAAGTTGGCGAGGAAGGGGTTGAGGGCTCGAAGGGGAGTGGTTACAGTTGAGTTGGGTTTGGCCGATCATCGTGGCTTGGCTTCTTGTATCTTCATACTCCGGTATATGAGGGATTTGCTTCTCGGCCAGGTCTTATCCTGTCGACTCTTTATGTGATATGATCCTGTCGACTCTTCTGTGATATGATCCTGTCGACTTTCAATGTGGCAATATAGTGATAATAATGTGGTGAGGAGAGAAATAATCACACGACGAGTTGGTAGAGGAATAACCCAGGCAGCCAGCGAGAGAGACGGGAGCGCGACCCGCACCGCCAGGCGGCCGGCCGTTTGTGTACCACCACCCCCCGACTCTCCAAAAATAGGTCTGAGGGTTCCAAGAAAAGCCCTGCGGTCGCCCCCTGGAATGTGGCCAGTGGTTCAAAATGGCCGTAACTTAGTTGCCTTCTATCGACTACGTCTCTATCTCTCTGGCCGACTGTAGATTTACTTTATTATTCCTGGAAGAGCATATATTATGACATATATATATGTATTAATGTAGTTGTTGTTGCTGTAGGATGACTGTAGTGTGGCATGTTGGTTGCAGTCGTAGTGGCCACAATGTTCAGAGTGGGTTCAGGTAATTGGGATTACACAAAAGGACGAGCCATGTTGGATGTCACCCCAGAGATGGTGAGATAGTAAGTGAAGCCGACGCCAGTCAGGGCAGATCTGTTTAGAGGGGTCTGACAATCGTGTCTCAAAGCGGACTAATCTGCTTGAGTAAGAAAGGGGCACACCTGGGAACCCGACAGGTTTTTCGGATCTTTTTCCTCCGCTGGCGCCGGCTGTCACTCACTCGAAATTATATTTCTGATACATTGGCAATTATATTATAACCATACAACACATGGGGACATAGGTATATATTGGAATATATTATAACATATATATATGTAGCAATATATGTCAATATACACTATATTTTTTTTATGTACCATAATTATAAAAGTGTAACAGACCCAAAATGCTGATAAAATTCAACGCGCCGGTTTAGCCATCCTGTAATACAAAATATGATTAAATAGTTATATTGAGACAGCCACGTTCAAGGCAGGATGAAGGTCGGAGGAGTCGAATTTCACTTCCTCCCAGGAAACTACTAATATGTTTTACAACGTCACTGGACACCGACAAAAACATGGAGGGTGAGAGACGGGAAGCTTACTGAAATGCTTGTACAAGAGCTTGTATATAGAAAAAAAAAACACAACCACAACACAAACAACAATACACATAACATAGTGTGTTTATAGAGTATTTACAATGTAGTTGAAAATTTTATCAATACATAATTATGATTATTTTCTGTTCACAAAATTGGTATTTATTTCTCAAATTGATTTGGAAATTTTGGCATAAAATTCAGGAGTCGAATCTATTATAGTAATTTCTCTCAGACATATTTCCTGTTGAATTTGTCATTCAGATATGTTAAATATTGTGAGAACTTAGGCAAACAAACACATCTTATTCAAATTGTTGAACTCTTATTTGAAAAGTTTCATGTCTGTTTTATGGCTATGTCAGTGGCTATGATACATACCTAAGGTCCAGCAATGGCTGTGGTACTTACAGAAATTCAGGTCGGTGGCTGTAATACTTACAGAGGTTCCAGTCGTTTCTATGGTACTTAGAGAAGATGAATTTTATGGCTGTAGTACTTATACAAAAAGTCCAGTTGGTGGCTGTAGAACTTACAAAAAGTCCAGTTGTTGGCTGTAGTACTTACAAAAAGTCCAGTTGGTGGCTGTAGTACTTACAAAAAGTCCAGTTGGTGGCTGTAGTACTTACAAAAAGTCCAGTTGTTGGCTGTAGTACTTACAAAAAGTCCAGTTGGTGGCTGTAGAACTTACAAAAAGTCCAGTTAATGGCTATAGCACTTACAAAAAGTCCAGTTGTTGGCTGTAGTACTTACAAAAAGCTCAGTTGTTGGCTGTAGTACTTACAAAAAGCCCAGTTGGTGGCTGTAGTACTTACAAAAAGTTCAGTTGGTGGCAGTAGTACTTACAAAAAGTCCAGTTGGTGGCTGTAGTACTTACAAAAAGTCCTGTTGGTGGCTATAGTACTTACAAAAAGTCCAGTTGGTGGCTGTAGTACTTACAAAAAGTCCAGTTGGTGGCTGTAGTACTTACAAAAAGTCCAGTTGGTGGCTGTAGTACTTACAAAAAGTCCTGTTGGTGGCTATAGTACTTACAAAAAGTCCAGTTGGTGGCTGTAGTACTTACAAAAAGTCCTGTTGGTGGCTGTAGTACTTACAAAAAGTACAGTTGTTGGCTGTAGTACTAACAAAAAGTTCAGTTGGTGGCTGTAGAACTTACAAAAAGTCCAGTTGGTGGCTGTAGCGACGTTAATGAGTAGTGTCACCGTCAAAATGTTGAAAACGGCCATCCTGCCGAAATACATCGGTGTTAGAACTCGATTCAAAACGATCGAAAACTAAATTTAGAATAAATATTGCGGCTATATTATTGTATTTATTAATCAACAACTACCCCTGTACCACAGTGGAGCACTCACCTCTACATCCAGCCACTGCCCCTGTACCACAGTGGAGAACTCACCTTTACATCCAGCCACTGCCCCTGTACCACAGTGGAGCACTCACCTCGACATCCAGCCACTGCCCCTGTACCACAGTGGAGCACCCACCTCGACATCCAGCCACTGCCCCTGTACCACAGTGGAGCACTCACCTCGACATCCAGCCACTGCCCCTGTACCACAGTGGAGCACCCACCTCGACATCCAGCCACTACCCCTGTACCACAGTGGAGCACTCACCTCGACATCCAGCCACTGCCCCTGTACCACAGTGGAGCACCCACCTCGACATCCAGCCACTGCCCCTGTACCACAGTGGAGCACTCACCTCGACATCCAGCCACTGCCTCTGTACCACAGTGGAGCACTCACCTCGACATCCAGCCACTGCCCCTGTACCACAGTGGAGCACTCACCTCGACATCCAGCCACTGCCCCTCTACCACAGTGGAGCACTCACCTCGACATCCAGCCACTGCCCCCAATCAATTAAAACCCGTGTCACGATTGGCCCCGCTCTCAGACACCGGAATTAAACGTCATTCATATTTATTCCGATTTAAATTTCAGATTGGTCACACGGCATGGCAACCCTATTGATTCCATATCGAGACTTGAACCCAGTTAATTCTATTTAATTGATTTATGGAAGTTTTTTTCCAGGAAGCCTTCAGCACACACAGCTTAATTAGCTCTAGATAGCTTAGAAACATTGTTCTATACGTTAGAATGCCAATTAGCGACATATTAATTATTTTTATTTGGAAAAGTCTAACAGGAATCTTTATAATATGATGCACTAGCGCGCCATCTGTTATCAAAATCCGAAACTATTTTAAAGGCGAAAGATTCTTTTTGAAATTAAACAATTTCTACTGCCCTTACTGCAATGGAAAATTAATGAGAGGGCCTGGCTCATCAGTGGGGAACCCTCTCAGCAGTTTCGCCAGTTTAATCCACCATACCGTTGTTATATTGCATTTTTGGAACTTCCTTTTATAGTGATGCTGTTGATAGACTCTTTGAATGGGTATTTTAGAAGAACTATTGACATAAGCTTTGAGGACACTGTCTCTAAGCCCTCTTCTAACCGTGACCATGATTGCATAAATGGCTAGCTTGATTGACTCTATTTTACTGAAATACACGAGTATCGTTCGAATAAACTTTGCCTGAATAGACTCTTAGTATTTTTTTCTTGTATAAAAGCAAAGTTCACACCTCCCGTCAAAACAATATCTACCCTGGGCTGAAAAGAGCCATTAGCCTGAACCATGGTCCCCAGATTGACCCTTCTCAATTTGCCAAAACCTTTGTTATGGCTTTGTCAACGACCCAAGGATGCTAGCTTGAGGCGATGCTCAATAGATGGTGTCTATTCATGGTAAACGGATTGCGGATTTCGACAATTTAGAAAGAGGGAATCATATATCTCCGCAACTCTTTTTATTAACGCGATTAAGGAAGCTTTCGGGCAAGCCCTTCTTCAGCTAACTATAGTGTACAGCTTGCCTTGTTTGTACACTATAGTTAGCTGAAGAAGGGCTTGCCCGAAAGCTTCCTTAATCGCGTTAATAAAAAGAGTTGCGGCGATATATGATTCCCTCTTTCTAAGATAGTGTCTAGTTTTGACGGGTGAGTAAACCTTATCTTTTATAGATCAATTTCCTCTCAGCATAATTTCCATCTTTTTCAATGATTCCTAAAATTTAAAGATACGTTGATTATGGATTTATATTTTAATGCGCTAAAGTTCAACTCATGAAGTTTATTATGATGCATCAGCGCGCCATTTGTTTTGAAAATTCGAAACTATTATAAACGCGTTTGATTCTTTAAAAAATAAACAATATATATGGCTATTTATATAAAACTTATAATTATATAGCCACCTCTTTCTTAAATTATGTGTCTATAACCTTTTAATTGCGAAAAAATGGAATTATAAAACCTTTTGATCACCAAAATTTCTTATATTTTATTCGAACCAAAATTTCTATGTTTTAATGGCCATCTACTTATATAATTGCCTTATTCTGTCTGTGTGAAGTTCACTGTGTGAAGTTCACGGATAGATTTTGGTCAGAATGGATAAAATAAAAAAAGTGTCAAGGGATGGGAATCGAACCCACGACCTTCCGCTTACCGGGCAGATGCCATGACCACTAGGCGCCATGACCACAATTTATAATTGTAACAAATAGTATTTGAATCAAAACATTCAATCGGGTAAAACACGGGCGTTGCCCGGGTCATTCGGCTAGTACATTATAACAGCCCTTTCTGTTGATTTATTACTTTATCTTAATGTATCGGATATTGAAATTTCTTCTTTCTAAATTTCTGTACTAAATAAAAATAATGATTCAACAAGAGAAAACGTTTTTCAAAAGACATTTCATATTACAAATACTCCTTTCTTGGACTTCAGGATGAGTATTTGTAAGATAAATGTCTTTTAAAAGTCTGCTGTTTGGTAGAAACTTATAAAATGCACTCATAGACGAAACATATGGAAGTGGAAAGTCTGATTTTGCCGGTTATCTGTTTTTTTTTAAGGAGACATAAGCAATTTGTTTACACTTAGTTATATCGTGTGTCTTCAATAAAGATCTCTGTAATATCTTTCAGAGTTATTATCTGAATCCCGATATACATGCTAAAAGGTACAACTTCCTTAAGTTTTGTCCATGAGTGTGTCTTCAATAAAGGTCACCGTAATATATTTCAGTGTTATTGACTGGATCCCGATATAGATGCTAGAAGGTACAATTTCCTTAAGTTTTGTCCATGAGTATGTCTTCAATAAAGGTCACTGTAATATCTTTCAGAGTTATTGTCTGAATCCCGATATACATGCTAAAAGGTACAACATCCTTATGTTTTGTCCATGAGTGTATCTTCAATAAAGGTCACTGTAATATCTTTCAGATTCATTGTCTGATTCCCGATATACATGCTAAAAGGTACAACTTCTTTAAGTTTTGTACATGAGTGTGTCTTCGATAAAGGTCACTGTAATATCTTTCAGATTCATTGTCTGATTCCCGATATACATGCTAAAAGGTACAACTTCTTTAAGTTTTGTCCATGAGTGTGTCTTCGATAAAGGTTACTGTAATATCTTTCAGAGTTATTGTCTCAATCCCGATATACATGCTAAAAGGTACAACTTCCTTAAGTTTTGTCCATGAGTGTGTCTTCAATAAAGGTCACCGTAATATCTTTCAGAGTTATTGTCTGAATCCCGATATACATGCTAAAAGGTACAACTTCCTTAAGTTTTGTCCATGAGTGTTTCTTCAATAAAGGTCACCGTAATATCTTTCAGAGTTATTGTCTGAATCCCGATATACATGCTAAAAGGTACAACTTCCTTAAGTGTTGTCCATGAGTGTGTCTTCAATAAAGGTCACCGTAATATCTTTCAGAGTTATTGTCTGAATCCCGATATACATGCTAAAAGGTACAATTTCCTTAAGTTTGTCCATGAGTGTGTCTTCAATAAAGGTCACCGTAATATATTTCAGTGTTATTGACTGGATCCCGATATAGATGCTAAAAGGTACAACATCCTTATGTTTTGTCCATGAGTGTATCTTCAATAAAGATCACCGTAATATCTTTCAGAGTTATTGTCTGAATCCCGATATACATGCTAAAAGGTACAACATCCTTATGTTTTGTCCATGAGTGTATCTTCAATAAAGGTCACTGTAATATCTTTCAGAGTTATTGTCTGAATCCCGATATACATGCTAGAAGGTACAATTTCCTTAAGTTTTGTCCATGAGTATGTCTTCAATAAAGGTCACTGTAATATCTTTCAGAGTTATTGTCTGAATCCCGATATACATGCTAGAAGGTACAATTTCCTTAAGTTTTGTCCATGAGTATGTCTTCAATAAAGGTCACTGTAATATCTTTCAGAGTTATTGTCTGAATCCCGATATACATGCTAAAAGGTACAACATCCTTATGTTTTGTCCATGAGTGTATCTTCAATAAAGGTCACTGTAATATCTTTCAGATTCATTGTCTGATTCCCGATATACATGCTAAAAGGTACAACTTCTTTAAGTTTTGTACATGAGTGTGTCTTCGATAAAGGTCACTGTAATATCTTTCAGATTCATTGTCTGATTCCCGATATACATGCTAAAAGGTACAACTTCTTTAAGTTTTGTCCATGAGTGTGTCTTCGATAAAGGTTACTGTAATATCTTTCAGAGTTATTGTCTCAATCCCGATATACATGCTAAAAGGTACAACTTCCTTAAGTTTTGTCCATGAGTGTGTCTTCAATAAAGGTCACCGTAATATCTTTCAGAGTTATTGTCTGAATCCCGATATACATGCTAAAAGGTACAATTTCCTTAAGTTTTGTCCATGAGTGTGTCTTCAATAAAGGTCACCGTAATATCTTTCAGAGTTATTGTCTGAATCCCGATATACGCCAGCATCTTAACGGCGTTTATAAGTTTTTATGTACTCCTATAGAAGGTCAGAAATTCCCGAAAACTCGAGATTGAGATAATAAATATGTAGAGAAACTCATCTCCAGAAACCTGTTGCATTTAATACATACCGAAAAATATATATATATATCAAAAATAAAGAAGGCATATCCTGACCACGAGCACGTTTGCTTTTTAGATGGCAGAGCGCCATCTAGTGGAACAGAAAGCAACTAAACATTGATTTAGCCTGTTCCCTGATATTTGGCGAACCCAATTTCTTGATAAATCAAGAAAAGTCATCCACGAACGCGTTTCGCGCTGTTGATGCTCGTCAGCGTGGAGTAGACTGTAACCACTGCGACCAAAAAATATTTTGGTACCAGAGGCTTCTTGAGAAACCAAGAAATGGGAATTTAAGGCCGAATTTGCGAAAATACGCTTAACACATGAAAAAACAATAGAAAAAAAATGTTGTAATATATTTCAATACAGTAGACTCTCCTATAACGCGAGTTTTTACAACGCGATTTCGTACAACGCGATAAAAAAAATTGCGACAAATTTATTTATACAAAGCGAATTTTCGTATAACGCGTTATAAAATAAAGTGCGGAAATTTCCATATTGACAACTGTACAATACATTTAATTTTTATGCACACGCGTTTTTCATTTTTTTTTTGTTTTTGAATGAAGTAGTGTTGTATACTTTGTCAATTTAATTGCACATGTGTTTCTGTAAGTTAATTTTTTTAAATACGTAGTGTTAAATTGAGTTTTAAAGCTTAAAATAATATTTTTTAAAGCATATAAGGTATTAAATTAGAAGTTACATGTAAATATTTTGCAAATATAAAAAATTACGAAACTTGCTTACCAGGCATGCGAAATATAGTTGGAAAAGAAGAAAAATTGAAAAGGAGATATACTGTATCATGTAAAAATGTATTGTATAAAATGATGTATATAGGAAAATCATTATATACTAAAACAAAACTAAATGTTATATTATTTTATATGCAAATGTATATTAAAAAAAAAACAAATTACGTAGTGAATAAACTTTAATTCCTATAACGCGATTTCATACAACACGGAACACATTAATCGCGTTATAGGAGAGTTTACTGTATTTACTTATATCCCCATATGTAATATAACTATAGTGTAACAACCAAAACTGTAGACACAATACAATCACCAGTTTGGCCATCATGTAACAACAACAACAACAACAACAATAGCCTTTATTGGGCACACGTGCCATACAGGATTCTCTCTGTAGGACAAAATAAATAAATAACAAATTAGCATCGTAGTTATATACAAATATTGGGTATTGACCTCGACCAATTATCGAGTTGGATCCGGTGTCTGTGCTAAATATTTTGATTGAGCTGATTTCCAGTATTTATAAAAAGCGAATGCAAAGGGTCTGGATTTTACGACTTTTGCCATTAAAACATAAGGCGAATTGCTATTATAGCCGGTCTCTTGACGAAGAATTTCTCTTTCTTCTTCCATTGCCGTACAGTAGAACATGTAGTGTGGAAAATCGAGACTAAATTCACCGTTGCATAAGGTGCATTTTATGGTCTTAATTTTCAATAATGAAACATGATTAATTCTCTGTACTACAAAAAGGCTTCTTACTTGTACAATGATTCTCTTTAAGGTTAGGGGGATATTGTCATTCAGATAGCATTCCATTGTAGGTGATGAATGAAAGTATTTATAGTGAGAGTAGAGTATTGATTTTCTTATTCTTACATAATCCAGCTGCAAGGACTAATCGGTTGCCGTTCTAATAATTAGGGGGATGTATCTTTGTAGAATATTGAAGTCTGTACATCCAACAAGCCATGAGAAGCCGGTGTTATTAAGTAGCTCTGTTATACTTTTTACCAGTCCGATATTCTGTTTTGAAGAAATTGAAATGTCCCACAAATGGGCCAAACAAATTGAAGGTAGCCTGCTGCCGTCCATTTTCAGAATTCTAGTCCAGAATTTTAAAGTTAGTTTTTTCACTGTGATATCAAGAGAGTTTCTTCCTGTTTCGGCTCTCAAAATATAGCCCGGAGTATAGCTTGGAAGGCACAGAAAACGTCTGAGAAAGGTATCCTGGATTCTATCTAAGATTAAGGTTTGATCATGTGCCCAGATTGGAGCCGCATAGAGTAGGACTGTCAAGATCATAGAATACAACAATCTCATACTTGCATGGAAGGATTTGAGCTTGGACTTCAAAATAATCTCCCCCACAGCACCCATCGCGGCCATGGTCTTGCCTCTATAATTTAAGGCAACTTGAGTGAAAGAAATCGAAGGGGTTAGCGGGTAGCCCAGGTACGTATATTTTGATGTAACACTTAAAGGACTTTGGCCCCAATACCATCTTTCTGAACGCTCCACCTTTCCTCCATTACGGAAAACCATTATTCTTGACTTGTTTTCGTTAAGAGTTAGTAAGTTAGTTTCTAGATAGGTTTTCAGTATGTTGATTTTCAATTGAAGGTTTATTTTAGAATCACCGATCAAAACAATATCGTCGGCATATAGGAGGAGGTGTATGTTTCCGAAATTGGGTAAGTATATTCCTAACAACCCCGAGTCATCAAATATTTTAATCAAATCATTAATAAAGAGTAGGAATAGGCATGGGGATAGTGGGTCACCTTGGGTCATCATGTAACAAAATTTAATATTTGCCCTTTGCTCAAATGATGACATTGCAGAAACAGACGCGAGCTAAATAACTTACAACAAAAATATGCCTAAAATGAAAACTACGCATGCGCATTTACTAGCGTTGCTAAATTAAATTATAGTTTAGGATTTGTTCTTTACAGTTGAATTGATTTTACATTTTTCAAAAGTTGTTTTATATTTTATTTTTTAAAAGTTCGGGAACTTTTTGATCCTACCGTGTATATCTAAATAATTTTTATTTTTCATACATTTGTGATAACTTTCGTTTTATTAATTCTCACTCGGAGTCTTGAAAAAAAAAAAGAATGTATTCTCATTACCATATTAAACTCCATATAACCTCCTCAGTCCACTTCAGAGAAGATTGAGGATCTGTTTGAGATACTAGACGCTGACTCCTTCCTGACACCCCTATATAGGGATTATTACAGGTGCGAAGTAGAATTTGCTGTTGAATCCCTAACTAAGAGGGAGGACGTTCTCGAGTATCTCTCGCCCGAGCAGATCTCTACTCTGAAGAAATTCCTTGACAAGGCAATCGCCCATGTCGGGGACAAGGACTCCGACCTAGGCAAGATGCTGTCCGACTTCAGGGCAGAATGCGACATTGAACGAGACGACACCCAGTGGTATTCGTCTGATACAAATGATTTGTAATTATTTTGTTTTATACATTTTTTCCCTCTCTCTATATAATTAACCCTATATAATTTTATAAGTACATTGTAATAAATCAGTTTGAATCTCATATTAAACTCCAATGGTGAATACAACCTATACAAGCATGTATTCTCATAAAATGAAATAATTTGTGTATAATAAAAGATGTAATAAAGGAAAGATACACAAAAATTACTAGTAAAAGTTATAATTTTATTTGGGATTCATATTTATTTTAAAGAATTGTATAAAAACAAATATTAGAAAAATTTGTTCATCAAAATTTATTATTCTAACAAAGATAAACAGAAAATTAGGCACATACCTCAATATTAACTGATTTATTGTTCATATGGAAGCATTTTTGAGGATAACAAAGAATTTTTCACAATCTTCTTCAAATTAAAGATACTTAAGCCAGTAAATATTTTTTTTATTATCTCGAAGTTTTGACAAAAATCGTTTGTCCCTCGTCAGGAGCGAACAAAAATTAAAACATTTGGCAAAACGTTAAAAGCAAGCAAGAAATGATTCTTCTTTGAGTGTGAAAGCTTTTAAAAATAGGAACTTAACCTCTATTATTATTTTATTTTATTTTTTCTTTTTCGTCTGTTTTGCACAAGTTGAATCTGGTTAGAACGATGTATGTAAATTAGATGATTCTTTTGTTGCCTTAAATACGAGGTAATCGTTTCTATCTCTATATCTAAAAATGTTTAAAGTTTGTGAATTAAAAAAAAATATTTTATAAATCTGAGAGTCATCTTCAAAAACGATCCAACACTTTTACTAGTCGAAGTATCTTTAATTTGAAGAACTATGAATACCGGCCAGGCAACCTCTATCTTTACCATAATTTTAGTCATGTTTACTAGTATTCAGAGATAAAAAAGTTGAATTTTTGTCAAAGATTTTGGATATTTTTAATCAATTTATAAGTATAGATTCACATAATATTTCAGGCAGTTTAAAGTCAAAGTTAGGAAGACAAATCCTGAACAAGAAGATCGATCAAATACCTTTCTATACAGCCATATAATGAGCATATATTCTTAGTACGAATAGAGTGAGGAGGAAAGCACATTAAAAAACTTTATGAAAATGTAATAAAAATACAGCATACATATTAAAAATAAAAAGGCATATCTTGACCAGGAGTACATGTGCTTTTCAGAAGGCAGAGCGTCATCTGGTGGGACAGAAATCAGCTCGAGCTTTCGGGTTAACATGCTCTTCAACACGGAGATCCAGAAGTACAACTTCTAGCCAATTATAACACGCCATGAGAAAAGAAACCAAACTCTTGATTCTTTTTGATTGAATCATAAATCTTAATATACACTCAAATTTCCTTCTTAATTACTTACAATGCTCGCATAAAGAAGGCTTTATTTAAATTTAATTTCTTTGAGCAGTTATGTAAAAACAACATCAAACGATTGCTTATATATATTTTTTGAAAAAATAGAGCAATTCATAAATAAATATTTAATTAAAAAGGCATATATTGGATCAAATAATGATTTATTTTACCAATGTTTCAGCAATATACATTAAAATTATAAAACTATTTTAGTGGCGTATTATTCTTTTTTAAAATAAAACAATTTCTACTGTCCTTACTGCGATGAAAAAATTAAAGGGAGGGCCTGGCTCATCAGTGGTGAACCCTCCCAGCGGTTTCGCCAGTTTAATCTACCATACCGCTGTTATATTGCATTTTTGGAACTTCCTTTTATAGGTGACTGTTGTAAGAATCTTGGAATGGGTATTTTAGAAGAACTATGGACATAAGCTTTTAGGACAGCAGAATTAAATATAATTATAAATATATAATATGCTTCGAGCAATCGCTCTTCCGCAAATATAAAATTGTGTCTTTTATTAGAACAATAATGTTATGATGTACTAGAGCGCCATCTGTTATCAAATTATAAAACTATTTTAGTGGCGTATTATTCTTTTTTAAAATAAAACAATTTCTACTGTCCTTACTGCGAAACCGCTGGGAGGGTTCACCACTGATGAGCCAGGCCCTCCCTTTAATTTTTTCATCGCAGTAAGGACAGTAGAAATTGTTTTATTTTAAAAAAGAATAATACGCCACTAAAATAGTTTTATAATTTGATAACAGATGGCGCTCTAGTACATCATAACATTATTGTTCTAATAAAAGACACAATTTTATATTTGCGGAAGAGCGATTGCTCGAAGCATATTATATATTTATAATTATATTTAATTCTGCTGTCCTAAAAGCTTATGTCCATAGTTCTTCTAAAATACCCATTCCAAGATTCTTACAACGGTCACCTATAAAAGGAAGTTCCAAAAATGCAATATAACAGCGGTATGGTAGATTAAACTGGCGAAACCGCTGGGAGGGTTCACCACTGATGAGCCAGGCCCTCCCTTTAATTTTTTCATCGCAGTAAGGACAGTAGAAATTGTTTTATTTTAAAAAAGAATAATACGCCACTAAAATAGTTTTATAATTTGATAACAGATGGCGCTCTAGTACATCATACATTAAAATGTTATAATACCATGATAAAGGTTGGCGTTCAGCTAACTGAAATATTGGTAAAATAAATGATATTTTGATCCAATATATGCCTTTTTAATTAAAAATTGATTATATATTGAGGAAGTAAACTTCCAAATTTGATCTTCTGTATTCAAAAATGCAAATGCATGGAGAATATCTTTATTTACGGGGCTGCTAATGAGAATGGATGTTTTTTTGAGCTCCAAAACCAGAGCGTTAAATGCACATGCAATTGTCCATTCGCCGATGATAAGAAAGCATAATAGACAGAGTCTTATGATGCATACTATGTACATAACATCCCTATGTGCACAATAGAAAGTATATGTAATAATAAATAATAAAGAAACCTGCAATAAAAGCGTAAAAGAATCGAAATCGGTCATGTTTGATATCAAATGACAAAGCTGCAGGTCGCCTTGTTAGAAATCTACCTATGCAGCGAAATCGAGAATTTATTTGTTAGAAGCCATCCTTGTAAGAAAATTTCCTTATTAAATAAGAAAATAACATTTCTTAGAGAAGTCGTCTATAAACCACAGGAACCTAGGTGTTATTAAAAATATAACTTCCTTTTCTTAAGATGATTTAAAAATATAATTTAGGATTTTGATCGTTGATACTTGCCCATTGTTCAAATTAAGAGCAAAAGGTTACTTGTAAAAATTCTTATTATTAAGTTGTTAACGTGATAATCCTGTTGAAGGACTGACAAGTCCGAAAACTTGAAAATAAAAAGTTACACAAGAAATTTAACCTTGGAAGCTTCATTTATTTTATAAAAAATATCTCTGCAACAAGAGAGATAAGTTTTTGCTATATAAGATTTTGGGTTGATTAGTTTAAAAAACGTTGTCCTTCAGCCATATCCATCAGCATAAAGTGTAGATTTTTTCATATTGTAAGATAATTTAATACTTTTAATATTAAATTTGTAAAATATTCCGACAAATATTCAAATTTTTCCTTGCCAATGAAATTCAATTGCTTAATATTCTGAACAATTTTCATTATTAGCATTATATATAGATATATTCAAAAAAATATCCAGATATATTCACAAATATATAAAGGTTTTTGTTCAAATTGATTAACTTTACTATACAATGTATTCTATTTACAAATTCATAATACAAAAATAAGAAAACAATAACAAGTTAATAGAAAAAATCAAGTATTTACAAAGAATGACTATACAAGATGATATGGTAGAATTTTGGAAGAAATTGTTGTGAATTCTAGGACATGACGGATGATATTATGAGAGCATACATCCCCAAAGAAAAAGAGGAACAGTCCATTCTACCTCTAGCTTTGGAATAAAAGAGTGGATGTTTGGCCACTTTAACTCTTCAGAGCTCTATGTTGAGGAATAGCTTCAAAATCTTGATCGTTCTTAAGAGATGAAACCATCACGTGAATGCATCACATAAACTCTTCATAGCTATGTGTTAGAGTAATAGATTCATACTCTTGATTGTTCTTAAGAGCTAAAAGCATCACACAATCGTCTGGCACTGTATATCGGCAGGATATCAATACATCAACGCTCAGAAAGCCGTCCGAAATGAAGACAAACTAAAAGGAAGTCTACAGAACTTCCTACTTTGATGCTGACGTGTGGTTGTCATGTACTGTGCCTGAAAGGCCAGAACTATCAAGAGACATCTGTATAGTCTTCCAGATCCCTGTCAAAACCAAGGCTTGAGGCAGGTAGCAATATGGCGGAGAACAGATGTCCCACAGTATCACAATGTCATCCACAGTAGGGCCATCGCCCACCAGCCAATAGTCAACAGATAGGGAGCTCTTGCAGCGTTCCCCGTGTAGCTGGAGCAGTCTAGGCGGGTGGGCGTGAGGTCTAGCAGCGGTAGACTGGAGTTGGCAGCGAAAGGTAGCGTACAACGAGCTCGGCGTACCTGTCACCGCAGAATACATTATAGATGGCAGCAATAAAACTTGATACAATGTTACTCAATCTATGAACATCACACATATCTATTTATACATTTTAGATGGCAGCAGTTAACTCTGCCTTTGCCGGTCCCAAGCCCGGATGAAAAGGGAGGAGGGGAAGCAGTAACAAGCTCACTAAAAAACCTGGGTTCAGCTGGCCATGCTGATAGTACCCTGTAAGGGCTCCTAATCCAGGGATACAGGATGAGCAGCGTTTGTACTCAATGTTAGGAGCGGCTGCACATGGCGTCTGTTCCTCATGTCAGAGGCGGCCATTTCTTTTGGAGCTAAGTCGGCCTGCCACTGAGTAGTGTTTCCAGTCTTAATGACAAAGGCAGACGCATTCTACTTCACCCAATCATGATGGTTGTCAAATCTCTTTTTCAAAAGTCTCAAGCTTTACAAGCTTGATACCCTAATATGATTGAGTGGATATAAGAAAGAAGAAGATGGCAGCAGTAAAATATACTACAATGCTACTCAATCTATGAACATCACACATATCTTTTTATACATTTCAGATGGCAACAGTAAAACATAAAATCTTTTAAGAAACTGTTAATTTATATATTGCTTATTGTACATATTGACAGACACTTCTTTCTTTTGTATACAGTTCTTTTTTCTCGTCTTTGTCTCTCTTTCTCATTGTTAACATCATATGACTATTCACGGCCTAAAATTATTGTATATATATATATATATATATATATATATGTATAGACAAATGTAAAGGCATACATGTATGACAGCGCAAGTGTCCCTAGTGGAACATAGCACTTTAAATTGTAATAATAATTTAAAAATGTTACTACATCTATGAACATCACACATATCTATTTATACATTTTAGGTGGCAGTAGTAAAACATACTACAATGTTACCTCAAATAGGAATATCACACATATCTCTCTAAAAATCTATATAATATCTCAATTGCCTTGTTTATACGTTTTAGTTAGCTTATTAAGGTATTGCCCGAAATCGTCCTTTATTAATGCAAATTAAAAGGGTTACAGCGTCTTATATATATTTTTTTGAGATTTGTAAGATTGCACATAGTTCTGTTTTGACGATAGAAGCGACCTTTCTTTTTTATGGATAAACATTTTTGTTTCCAAATAAAACCCCATTTAGTATAATACACATGCAAATCTTTATTAAGACACCCAGTCTTTTACAGATTCTTCTTTCAAATTGCCAGCTTGCAATGATATCCTCACGATGATCAATCACCATCATGTAGTGGAGGAGAAAACGATGAATCCAAGTTATTTTTTCTATTTACTTCTTTGTAAAAGCAGCAAATCCTATTTAGTATAATACACACAAAGCTTTTATTAAGACACCAGTCTTATATAGATTCTCCTCTCTCATTGCCGGCTTACAACGATATCCTCACGATGATCAATCACCATCATGTAGTGGAGGAGAAAACGATGAATCCAAGTTATTTTCCCCTATTTACTTCTTTGTAAAAGCAGAAAAACACCTTTAGTATAATACACACAAATATTTTATCAAGGCACCAGTCTTGTACAGATTCTCCTCTCTCATTGCCGGCTTAAAACGATATCTTCACGATGATCAATCACCATCATGGAGTGGGGGAGAAAAATCCAAGTTATTTTTTCCTATTTAATGATTTGTAAAACTTATATTTCGCATAAAAGTTTACGAAATACACAGATGGAAATTCACACAATGGGCGTTCATGGAAAGAGGAATTCTATGATGGGGTCCCTTACACAGACCTACTGGGACTTAGCTTGGATGGTCTACTCATCCCTACGTCTCGGGAGGAGCCTTCACGTCTTGGGTGGCCCTACCGGGATCCTAGGATCCAGACGTACTTCGTCTCTTCCCTCCAGGAATACCCCCGTCGCGTTGAGGCACCCAGCTTGGATTTCAGGGGAGTATTTCACCGACACGCTTCGTGGACAAATTAAAAGAACTCACTGGCTTAACGGTCGCTGAGATGGTACATCGAGCTCAAGACAGAGATGGATGGCTTTGCATCGTGTTTGGGATGTAATACATACCGTGTGCCACAACGTTCGATCCCAAATAAAATGATATTACTACACATATGGAAGTTAGGCGATGGATAACCCACCTGGGACTCCACGAAGAGCGCAGCGTCGAAAGGCAGAGCGTGGGCACGAACTGTCTCCCGTAGCCACCGGCGCTGCCATGCCCCGAGCCATAGCAGCGAGCAGGAGCATCTCCAGGGGTTGTGATCGAGGAGTACACCGCCTGTACATCGCTTACACTGTCATTTCTGTGCGGGATGTTGAAACAGGAAATCTCTCAAGGGATATCTATATGGAAGATTCACCACTGATGACCCAAAACTTCCCAAATCTTTTCTTCAGCTCACTAATTATAGAAATTTATCCGTTGTGCTGAATATTTCTATCTACAACACTGTCAACTTATTTGATAAACATAAGCAATTTATTTCTATGAAAAATAGACACTTCGGCCAGTTAGAGTTTTTTTTTTCTCAACGTTTCGACAAAAATCTTTTGTCTTCGTCAGAAAAATGTGTAACGCCTTGCCAAATGCTTTATTTTATTTACTTCTCCTGACGAAGACAAACGATTTTTGTCGAAACGTGGAGAAAAATAAAAAAACTCTAATTGGCCGAAGTGTCTCTTTTTCATAGAAATATGAATGCCGGCCAGGCAACCTTTATCTTCAGGATAAGCAATTTGTCGTATGAGGGACAAGAGGAGTCTAGTTACATATACAGCGAGTGAAAGACGTGGGAAGTTGTCTCCGGGCCTGTGGATGATCCTGCAAGACGGTGCCAGGAGAGCCTGACATCGGAGCGGTCTACAAGGCGATGTAGTCCAGGCTGGACGTGTACAGTGTGAGCTGAACGTTTCACAAGAGTGACATCCACGGCGCCAAGGATTCTTCTGACGGGGATGTTGAAGGCAAGTCCCACTTATTGTATTCCTTCTGTTTAGTGCGACGTATAATAAAGCGATAACCTTTACTGCATCCCATACAAACTCACGTGTGTATCTTTGTGGCATCCTGATTAGACAGAGAACATGAACAATGTCTGGGTACGACGCATCAATATTGTAACAAAATATTTATTAATTTTATTATTTTTATTAACAGAGTGGTCATTTTTATGTTTATATTTTGCTACTCTGTAAATTTCCCACGTGGCTTATCTTTTGTTTACCATTCTCAGTTTTGTCCTTGCCTGAAATAAATTGTTGTCTCCTCCTGAAGATTTTGTTTTCCCTAATTTTCCACGTGGCAATATTATAAATTAAAATAGAGGTTGATACTAATATCTACTTGACAAAGATAGAGGTTTCTAACAAAAGTAGCATCGTGTATTTTTACCTCTTTTTTTTTTTTCTTTCAATATATTGTCGCGAGGAAAAATAATTAACTAGGCCTTCGAATTACTTTAAATATTTATTTAATGAGTTATATAAGAGATTTTAAATATAAAATAAGAGTTACATGAGCCAAATCAGCCGTTAAAGCCAGAGAGGAGAACTGAGATCTTCCCTCCTTTTTTCGTGGCGCCACTGTTTACCCCGACCGGTCGGTCCAGTCAAGATAAGACCAGGGAATACCAGGAAACTCTGTCCTCCTGACAATATGATTAATCCAAGAATCCAATAAAACAATCCAATGTATCATTATTAAGATGAAAACATCAGGTTTCACGTAATAAGTTTCTTACTGAAAATTTTCAATTCCAATCTCTAGCTTTCGGGAATGATAACCATTCTGCAGGAGATACACAATTGTTGAATCAGCTGCGTCTTCGCTTTCTTCATCCAAATATGTCCTCACTTCTTTTTTCTAGATTTAATTCATTTTGTCTCCTCTCTAATTGTAAATACGCTGCTGTATCACCTCATAAGCATATATAAATAAATAAATAAATAAATCCAAATGGATGGACCGTTTATGCGAAGTCTGTTAAACATAAATACAATACACCTATCCCCCGATTTACAGGGGGTAAATCGAAAATTAAAAATTTTCGCGAAATTTTTATGTGAATAAATACAGACACAGTGTGCGTGTGCAGCAAGTCAGCACATAAGTTCGGGATTCCTCGTGAAATGTGTACACAGCGCATGTGTTCAATCACAGTAGCATTTAGTATAGTGCGATAAAAACAACAAAAAAAAAACTTATTTGGAAAACCGTGTAAAAGCGAAAACGTGTAAAACATGTACCGTGTAAATCCGGGGATAGGTGTACTTAATAAGAAAAGGAAAAAAAAAGAAAGTTTCTTCTACATATAAAACAAACTTCTACTGTCCTTAATGCGACGAAAAATATATTGGGAGGGCTTGGCTCATTAGTGGTGAACCTTCCCAGCGGATTATGTCCATAGTTTGCCTAAAAACCATTTCTAAGATTTCAATTTTCAGTGTATTATATAAAAGCAGAATGATCCAATACAGTATTAGAGCTCTAAAGAAGCGGTCTGGTAGATAAAATTGGCAAAACCGCTGGGAGGGTTTACTACTGAACCAAATTATCCTAATATTTTTTTTTCGTCGCAGTAAGGGGACAGTAGAAGTTTGAAATATGTATAAAAGAAACATTCGCGTCTAAATGTTTTCATTTATTATATTGGATTATATTGTGTTTTTTTTTCTGTAGAAAGGCTATCGTTTCCGAAAGCTAGATATAAGAAATATATTTTTAAAAAAGAAACTTACCCCCCCCCCCCCCTTCCCATCTGGTAAAGCCTTGGAGCCGAAACAACCTCAACCTATTCTCAAAATTTAAATGGGTGAGAAGTGTGAAAGCTTTAATTAAGCAAGCACCACTAGCCCACCCTGGAAGCCTGATGTTTTCACCTTAATAGCCAAAGAATCCATCAAAGTGGTACCAGGAATATGCTGGGTGCCATGTGGACCTCCAGCCGATAGGACTTCAGGTCCCAATGCCGTTAGTCTGTTCCCCCGAAGGTCCAGTGTGAGGAAGCGGACGTCGGCGAGGTAGCGGAGCAAACCGTCTGGAAGCCGCCGTAGCGCTGTGCCGGAGAGCCTCAGCGCTAGCTCGGGAGCTGCTAGCCCGAGGAAGGCATCGGGCAGCACACGGCGTAGTGCCCGTCCCGTGACGGCCAGCTCACGGAGCCGCGGTCCGAAGGTCCATTGTAGCTGATGAGCCAACGTTGCCTCACCCACCTCAACCTCCGCCCGTCGCAGCCCCGGACTCCTCGCCAGCAGATGATGGAGTCGGAAGGCTCTCACCTCACCGTACGATCCTGTACGGAATGTCTGCAGAAACCTGTTTACACAGCACCGACATTATCCTTAATTACTATAAGAAATATAAAACTATTAACAATTAAAAAAAAAAAAATAAATGAAAGGATTTCAAAGCACGAATGTTTCTTTTTACATAATACAAACTTCTACTGATCTTAATGCGATGAAAAAATATATTGGAAGGGCTTGGGAAGCGGTCTGGTGGATTAAATTGGCGAAACCGCTGGGAGGGTTCACCACTGATGAGCCAAGCCCTCCCAATATATTTTTTCATCGCAGTAAGGGCAGTAGAAGTTTGTATTATGTATAAAAGAAACATTCGTGCTTTTAAATCCTTTCATTTTATATGTATAGATGGCGCGTTATTGCCTTGTGTTGAATTAAACAAATGCTACAGGTTTCTGGAAATGAGTTTTTTTTTAATCTTTATATATAAATGAACTCATCCCTAGAAACCTGTAGCATTTGTTTAATTGATATCTAAGAGCTTTAAATTAATTGATAAAACCATTTTCTCAATAATATACAGTTAAACCTGTCTAAAGCACTCCCTCTTGGGACTCACCAAAATAGGGTGCTATAGAGAGGGGGTGCTATAGACAGGTCACTTTTAATGTAAATATCGCATCGTACTACGTATTTAAAATCGGGCGCTATTGAAATGAAGGTGCTATTTAGAGGGGGCGCTATAGACAGGTTTAACTGTATTTAATACCTTATATCAATACTTAAGGTATAGGTAAGGACTTAAAGTAAAAATACTAAGTTTTCAGGGAAATTTTTCTTTTCAAAATCTTTAATCTCTAGATTTCGGGCACGACCGCTCTTCTACGTGTTTTAGTTGTACGATCCGATTTTTTTCACCTTTTATTTTGTTCATTTTAAACTGTAAGGCTGGGTCTATCCCATGAGAGATGGCCTAAAGCAAACAATGGCAAAACTCGGGTTTTCCTTGAGATATTCTCTTATCAAAGACTCTGTTTTGCTTAAAATACTCCAAATGACCTGTCTTGAAACGATAGACGCTCTGAAAACAGACAACTTTCTGAAAAGATCGAGTTTAGCCATGTTTTTAGGGTATGGTATCTTATGGAAGACATTACTGTATAAGAAAATGGTATGAGGTTGTTTCAAAAGTTCGTAAACACATTATGATTTATGAAATTTCTCGAAACTATTATAGAGGCGTATGATTCTTTTGACAATTAAACAATTTCTACTACCCTTACTGCAATGGATAAATTAAAAGAAGGATAAATATTATGATTTATATTCTGCAAGTGTTTACGAACTTTTGGGACAATATTGTAATTCTGAAACTTGGCCCACCTACTGATTAGCCTCCTTGATAGAGAACATCTTTATTTTTAATAAATTATTCTTATATAAGAATTCTAATAAATATTCTTCCCTGCTTTTACACCTCAATTTAATCAAAAGAGATCGAAGGATTTGGTTTCTTTTCTCATTTCTTTTATTTCTCGAGCTTTCGGTCTAACATGTCCTTCAACATGGAGATCCAGAAATATAACTTCTAGCCAATTATAACACGCCATGAGAAAATAAACCAAACTCTTGATTCTTTATTTATTGTGTCAAAATATAAGAATTCTGTTATAATTTTACCAAGTTTACCAATATTTTAAGGTTGTCCCAAAAGTTCGTAAACACTTGCAAAATATAAATCATAATATTAAAAATAATGAAGGCATATCCTGACCAAAAGCACATATGCTTTTTAAGATGGCAGAGCACCATCTAGTGGAACAGAAATCAACTAAACATTGATTTAATCTGTTCCCTGATATTTGGCCAACCAATTTCTTGATAAATCAAGAAAAGCCATCCACGAACACTACGCGCTGTTGGCGCTCGTCAGCGTGGATTAGACTGTACCACTGCAACCAAAAATATTTTTGGTCCCAGAGGCTTCTTGAGAAACCAAGAAATAGGTATTTAAGGCCAAACTTGCGTAAATACGCTTAACACTCGAAAAAACAATAGAAAAAAAAATAATAAAAAGGTCAGGTGTTGATATTAAAAACAATGAAGACATATCCTGACCAAATGCACATATGATTTTTAGATGGCAGAGCGCCATCTAGTGGAACAGAAACAGGTTTTGATATTAAAAATAATGAAGACATATCCTGACCAAAATCACATATGTTTACGAACTTTTAGAACAACCTTATATTATAAGTACGAACCTGAGACCATAGAGGACCCTGGAGTCCAGGAACTTGAGCGCGAGTCCCCGTAGATCCAGCTCGGTGAGATGATCAAGACCGGCGAAGCTTGCCATTGAGAGGACTTCGATTGGATTGTGAGAAAGGTCCAAAGTCCTAAGACGAGGCACCAATGACCATAGCTGTCGAGGAACTTCAGCGAAACGATTGCCTTTCAAGATCAGCTTTCTAAGACTGTTTGTTTGAGCAAATACCTCTGTTGTTAGATTCCCCAAGCGGTTGTTTGCCAAATGAAGATCTCTTAGACGTGGCAAAGGCAGAGGACCAAGATTCTCTAAACCTGTATTGTCTGCTTGCAGCGTTTCTACAGAACGGAGAGGCCTCAAAACACTTGCGTTGAATCGCCATAGAGGATTGTGGGAAATATCAAGGCTAATCAATTCTGGCACATCAGCAAATACCTCTTCCTCAAACACCAAGAGATTGTTCCAAGATAGGTTGAGATGATGAAGAGCTGGGAAATGGAAATAACGTTTTCCAGAAGGTAACTGTAAGTCAGTGTTCGATAAATCTAGAAAACCTATTCTTGGTAACTGACCATTTAACAAATTGGGTCGTATAATGAAATTGTTTGAAACATCAACTTCTTCCACTTTTGGATTCAGGAATTTGTTTTCATGAGATATTGTAATATTATTATCTGATAAATCAACTAACTTCAAACTTTTAAAACTCAGTAAAAATTCTTCTGGAAATTTCTGTAATCTATTTTTCTTTAAACTTAGAATTTGTAAATTGTTACCAATAAAACCTCCGTTTAAATGTAAAAGTTTATTATGATCTAAATGTAAAATTTGCAAATGAATTGTAACTTCAAATGTTGAAGTATGAATATAAGTAATTTCATTATGAGATAAAAATAATTTTTTCAAATATTCACCGATACATTTGAACATGTTGCGTGAAACAACTTTAAAGCCATTATGACTAAGATCAAGTGTCTGAATAGGTACTGTAAGATTGGATGAACATTCCACCGTATTGAGATAATTGCTGGTGACGTTGATGAAGAGTGGATTAAGAGGTCGTGCTGGCTCAAAGACAGACAGATCAAGATTAGCCAGAAGGTTATCCTGAAGGTAGATTGTGGTGAGAAGCGGTAGATTGTAGAAAGCCCCATGATGGATAGTCTCAACCACATTGTTGGTAAGGATGAGAGAATGGAGAACAGAGCAGTTAGCGAAGGTACCAGAGTAAATCTCGTTGATTCTGTTGTCATAAAGGTTGATCTGTGTTACTTGCTGCAGTCCTGAAAAGGTCAAAGGCTTGACAAAATCGATGTGATTGTGTGACAGGATAATATCCTTAACATGTCTCCAAGTTGAAAGCTCCAAGGGAACACGTGTGAAACTATTCCCTTCCATATTAAGATATACAATATGAGGAAGCGCTAAATGATCAATACAGGGATTTAATAGATAATTATGGTTTACCTCAAGCCATTCTAATTGTGTTAGATTGGAAAGAAATTCTAAATTTCCTTTATATTCAAGACTAAGTGCTGTACTCAGTTCAAGAACTTGTAATGTGTTTTTGATTGGAAATAAAACCTCGGCATCAATCTCCTTGAAGTGGTTGAAAGAAAGCTTCAGTTCTCTCAGCATGGGTGTATAGAGGAAGGTCCGAAGTTCCAGGGATTCTAAGAGGTTGTTCGCCAGACTGAGAGTCGTCAGGGAAAATCCCCACTTGTGGAAGTCCGATCCTACCATCGTACTTATCAGATTATCCTGAAGGCTAAGACGAGCTAACTTTTTGGTGATTTGAAGAGCATTCTTTGGAATCGATTTGAAAAGATTTTTCGAAAGGTCTAAAATTTCTAATGATCGCCTACATCCAACAAAATCATCTTCATCCAGTTCTTCAAGTTGATTTCCTCTCAGAAAGAGCTGCGCTAATGAGGAAAGATTTTTAATAGCAAATGAAGGGAATTTGGAGAAAAGATTGAAACTGAAGTCAAGGGCTTTGAGTCTCTCTTCGTGTCCTTGAAACAGTAGATCTGGAAGTGTGGTGAGGCGGTTATTTGAGAATGACACACGCTCCAGGAAAAGTCCATGAAGACTTCGCACAGACAGGGACTTAAGGAAGTTGTAATCCAGCCTCAGGTCTCTAACCACCAAACTCCCGTTAAAAAGTCGATCAGAAATTGTAGTGAGCAAATTATGACTTAAGTCCAGGTTGTCAAAGTGGTGTTTTAAAGTTGGCGAGCCGGTGTTCTGTATCAAATTTCCCGAGAGATTCAGCCAAGTTAGACGTGGAAGAGCCGCAATGGCTCGCCAAGGCACATGCTCAAGAAGATTGTTGGATATCGAGAGGGTAGATATCGCCGATGGGAATGGCTGCCCGTGAACCTCTCTCAAGAGATTGCCATCCAGATCGAGGGATGTGAGATTGACAAGTCTCGAGAAAGCATTATCATGCAGAATCGTCAAGCGATTTTGTCCGAGAAAAAGATTCCGGAGGGAAACAGGCCAATCTTCAGGAAGATCCTCCAGACGATTGTGATGGAGATTTAGCCATTCAAGAGAACGAAGATTAAAAAGATCGGGAAGATCGATCAAACGGTTGAAGCTGAGGTCAAGAGAAGATAGTTGACGTTCTGATGCTGCCAGAGCACGAGGATGTAGGTGGATGAGACGGCCATGGGTCAGTCGTAGGGATGCAAGCCTTGCCCCACGGAGAGCATCGTCTCTCAGCACCTGCATGGCTGGTGTGGGTCGTGCCACAGCCAGTTGGCGTAGCTCCGACCCCGGGGGTAAGTCAGGGAAGGGGGAGCCCACACACGTGACATCATGCGGTGAGCAGGTACAGAGCGCCGGACATGTCCTGACAGCAGAGATGTGCAGCAGAATGAGCAGAGCCACGCCGAACTGCCATCATACCATCATTGTTAGATTGGTCACCATATGTAAGCTTTTTATAAGTTGTTTTTCATAGATTAATTAATATATTTTTGACCAGATGACCGGACTACTTTGCATGTATATATTTGGTTTTAGAAATGATGTAAATGAGTTAGTTAAGAAATGAAAATTAAAAGTATTAATTTCTTCGTGGTGTTGGTGATTACTCCGCTCGATGATAGAATAGGAAAGTCTTAGCTCCCAACACCATAGATACAGGGTGGGCCAGAAATTCTCATTGTAGAAGGAATCACAGAATATCATTGCTGAGAAGAGACTAAAGGTAAAAATCAAAGAGTTTCTTTATGAATACAATAAATAAACTCGTTGCTTTTATCTTTGGTCTCTCTTCTTAGCCTTAAATCTTCTCTTCAAAAAGCTTATGTCCATAGTTTGCCTGAAAACCATTTCTAAGATTCCACCCTTCATTGCAGTATATAAAATCAGATTCTTAAAACAATAATAAACAATAAGAGGAGCTTACACAAGAAGCTCCTCTTATTGTTTATTATTGTTTTAATGATCGTTTTAAAGAGTTTAATTTCTACAAAAATCAGATTCATCCAAGACAGTATTGGACTTCTAAAGAAGCGGTCTTGTGGATTAAATTGGTGAAACCGCTGGGAGGGTTCACCACTGATGAGCAAGCCCTTTCATTGTTTTTCATCGCAGCAAGGACTATAAGTTTGATTTATATTTAAAAAGAAAGTTTGTTACTTCAATAGTTCCATTTCTTTAACATTTATTTATTATAAAAATCTGCCGAAAAAGCTTAAAGAACAATATAAAATACACAAATGGTAAAATTAAATAGTCCGTACTCTGTAAATGAAAAAAAAAATATTGCGTATATATCTATTTATTTTTAAAGGATATGAATAAGTAATTCACACAAAATGTATGAAGTCTATACATAATATATAATGGATTTATAAATAAATGTGGAGATAAATAGCTGGGGTTTCTACGCAGGTACAATTTGATGTTTCTGATAGACCTCTTTTATGTAAGTATTTCTGGAATTTTACGTGTGATGTGACAAATTAGTGACTATAAAATTTAGATGGAAGTGTATGTTCGGAAAAAAATAGTACGAATTGTATAATTAACTACAAGAATTACAATTCTAGCATCTACAGCAAACGATGCTACAGCTGTAGTAAGTATCTCTACCATTTAGAAATGCAGCCGAACAATGTTCAATCGATGCCAAACGATGCTTTTCACTATAGGAAAGAAAAACGGCCTGTAAAAACCATCGTCAATTTACATGCACCCCCCAAGACAACAATTTCCTCTGATACATTAGAAGCGAGGAGTGAAATGGCTAATTGACGGGGGTCTCGCTAATAACTCCATTAAAGTTCACGGCTTGTTGACATCTTAGATAATGGCGCCATTCCCGAAATAGGCCTCGTAAATATGGCTGCCTAGATATTAGAATGGCATTTAACCCCCTCCCACGAAGTTTGGAATGTCTGGAAGCTTGCTACAATCAATGTCTTGACACTGGATTTAACTAATATTTAGACACTCTGTTGTAAGCTCTTGTTTCAATTTGACTTTGACAAAGCTTAGTTTATCTTTAAGATTAAGTTTGCCTGGCCGGAATTCATATTTATGTAAAAAAATAGTACAAATATCTTAGTTTTTGTGTATACAAGAATTGTTGTTGCAAATAAATTAGTGAATTCTGTGATCAAATTAATCTGTAGACTATTGTTATTAACAAATGTAGCCGTATGTATATTTCGACTATTAGCCATTTGATATCTTGTGGCAGACCCTAGATATATTGCCTCCTCGTTCATTATATAAGGTTCCTGTAATAGGACTATATCTGCTTCTTTGATTTCATTGGATGTGTAAAGTTCGCTCAAGCTTGTATTTCGGCCAGTTAAAGTTTTATTTTCTTAGTGTTTCAACAAAATTCTACTAAATTCGAAAAATCGCGTAAGAACGCCCTTGAAACCTCAGAATAAATTTTTAACGTCTCGCCAAATGCTTTATTTTTATTTATTTCTCCTGACGAAGACAAAATACTTTTGTTGAAACGTTAAGAAAATAAAACTTTAACTGGCCGAAGTGTCTATTTTTACAGAAAAAGCTTAGTTTGTTGATTTTTTAATATAATTTATTAACAGCCGGTAAAATCTGACAAGAATGGATGAATACTCTCTGTTTTAAACCAAACAAGCCTCAAAACAACGTATCCAGTGTATTTACTGTTTTCAAATACCTTATATGATGATCTAGCATCAATGAGCCCTATATTTATTCAAAATATTCTATGATATTTGATATTTATTTGAAACAGATTATTTAGATTATCATCATTTCTTGTGTAATATTTTATTGTACATATATCTTGATTGGTTATTGGAGGGAGAGAGGACCTAGACCAAGACTGCGGATCACGACCTACGAGGAAGACAACGAATAAATAAACACAATAACTTTAAAAGGTAATTTATTTACTTTTCTTTATTTGCTTTGAGTATGGAAACCCGCTCGGTGTAAAACACCAAGAAGGAGGAAACCAAGGTCGACGACCCTACAAAGGTACAACTTGGTGCAACAATACTGATAGAATGCTAGAAATAATTAAGTGATCAGAAAAGATTGATGCTTGAACCTGTTCAAAATTCTCTCCTATATAAATGGTATACACCCAGGCTGGATGTGAACAGGGGGAACGGTGACAAGAAAGATCCTTCTGATGTCGTACATTTGAGACAAGTCATCTACCTTGTTCCCCATTCCATTAACAGCTCCTAGCTGTATATCGAACTGAGCTGTATCCACAACGAACCTACATTGAACCTTGTACATCGACCGCTGAAAAGCGTCGTAACAATATTTTCCCAGTAAATGCAATCGCCTACCTCAATGGTGACATTGGTATATTTGGTGAGAATAAAATTGACGAGTTTAACAACTTTAAGAGAACATCAATATCTTTACCGTAATAAATTATTCAATATTTAGAGGTACCGTTTGGTATATATATTATGATTATTTTCTTTTGTTGTTGAAAAAGATAGAGAATTGAAGGTGCAGTCGTAAAAACAGGAAAGATAGTTATTTACCTTTCAAGTAGTCTTTATTTTCATTTACTTGAAAATAATTACACATTAATTATTTTTCACAGTAATATAGAATTTATAAAATGAATTCTATATTCGTGAATTAAAGAAATAGGTAGCTTAACTATACATATTTACAACAAATATTCAAAGTACTCTAAATCTATGGTCAAAAATAAAACAATAGTCAATGATGAAAATAAAATACATGTTTTTGAAAAATAAAATATTTGCATTTTAGATTATATAATATAGATATAAGAAATGGAAGCATCAAGAATGCTTCTTTTAAATATAAAACAAACTTCTACTGTCCTTTTTGCGATGAAAAAATATTGGGAGGGCTTGGTTTCTCAGTAATGAACCCTCCCAGCGGTTTCATCAATTTTTAATCTACCAGACCGCTTCTTTAGAGCACTAATACTGTATTGGATCATTCTGCTTATATATGCTATAATGAAAGGTGGAATCTCAGAAATGGTATTTAAGCAAACTATGGACATACGCTCTTAGGACAGTAGAATTACATATAAATATTTACATCAAGCAATGTTCTTCCACAAATAATAAGGAAAAGACCAGTTAGGTATAGTTAATTATAAGGTGATAACGTGTCATTCATTTATAAGAAATGGAAGCATTAAAACATTAATGTTTCTTTCAAACATAAAACAAACTTCTACTTTCCTTACTGCGACAATTCTTGGAATATACACGTGTATATGTTATATAAAAATATTATTTTAAATTATATTTCATAGATTCAAATATTATGTTAAGTATACCACCAGATATCGCGACTTCCTTTTATATTACCTATTGTTGTTGTTTCCCATTGGCAGGCTCAAACTTTTGTAATTATGTAAATAAGCCTTTCATTTTTTTATTCTCACGCCTTAAGTCAGGCATACCTTTCTCAAATTATGTTTTCAATATTCCATAAGCTCAATTAAAGCTATTTCTAATCTTCACTATTTTTATTATACTTTCAAGATTTTAACCACGACTGCATTACCATAGCATAATCCACAAGATAATAAAAAAGTTAACAGAAATCTCATTATTTTTATATACAACACATATACAGGAAAACTTTATATGAAAACATGAAGCAAAAGAAAAATATTTTATATGAGTGAATAAACTCTTGATTATGCCTTTTTGTCAAGCTTAATAAAGAATATTTCAACACATACATTTTTTATGTTTATAAGTATAAAAAAAAAATCGAAAGCGATCAATTGAATTAATTACAATTTTAAAAAAAGTTAACCTTGCCACACACAAATTTAGTTTTAAGAGATTACAGCTGTCACAAAGTTTTAAAATTAATTAAACAAAAGATTATGATAATTTCAAAAATGAAATTCTTATCTTTCATAATTTATTTTTAATGGGGAAGTGTTATTTGTGTAGAGAGATATTATAAAAATCATTGAGAAAAATCTATTTCATCTTAGAAAGGTAACCAGAGGAGTTTTCTCTTTTCCGCAATTTTTTTTTGTTTTTTTTTTTGTCATTACTTCAATTGATTGATATGAATGAGAAAATCATGATTTATTTTATATTTTGACTGTAAAGGAATTGAATCAGTTCTCTGTTTATTATAATGGATTATCTGTAAATTATAATGGATCTTTTTAACAATATGTTTCCTTTTTCATTGACAAAAAGTCAAGTTTTTTCTACATGTTCATATCAAGGTTATTTTCAACTTTTTCTTAGCAAAGAATTTTGCATGTGTCATAGTTGATAAATAGTTAGTATTTCTCATATTTTGTATATAAGAGAGAGTTTATATAGACGAGCGATTTTCATTTGAAAGCTTGTGTATTTTAATAAAAAATTGAAACATCATTATATATTTGCACTCATTAACAAAAATTAAGGGCGTTAATGGTACAATTCAGCATGTATAACGGGATTCAGACAATAACTCTGAAAGATATTACAGTGACCTTTATTGAAGACATACGAGATAACCAAGTGTGAACAGAATTGCCTCTGTCTCCTTAAAAAAAAAAAAAAAAAAACAGACATCCGGCTTTATTAAAATATGAAATTTCCCTAAGTTTTGTCCATGAGTGTATTTTTAATATTAATACCTTTTACAACACTTCATCTCATATCTTTCTATTGTTTAATGGCTTGGACGTGAAGTTCAGATGATGGACTAGCAATAATCTACTTATACGAGGGCCATCCAATAAATAGGTTTCCCTTATTTTTAACAAATAAACCACATTATTTTCAATTATGCAGTTATTTTATTTTCATTATACAACTCATAGACTACTTCTCTAAATAATCACCATTTCTGTCCAAACATTTTTGGTACCGTTGTAGCAATTTTTAGATACCACTGTTGTACCAAGCCGTGTCCTGTCTTCGTAGCCAGTGGTTCGCCTCTGCCTGCACTTCGTCATCATTCGCAAAGTGCTTGCCTCCAAGGTGCCACTTGAGTGCTGGATAAAGATGGAAGTCGCTTGGGGCAAGTTCCGGAGAATAAGGTGGATGTGTGAAAAATTCCCATTTGAAGTTTTGCATAGCCATAACTTTGCCTGCAGAGATTGTGACCTTCGCCTTTTTTGGTGCACTTTCCTCAGGCTTCTTCCACACCATGCTTTGTCGTTTTGTTTCTGGAGTTGAATGATGCACCCAGCTTTCATCTCCAGTGACAATACGGGAAAACAGTTGATATCCATCTCTTTGATGCATTTCCAAGAAAGCTCGGGCTGCCTCCATCCGTTGTTGCTTGTGATTTTCCAAGAGCAAACGCGGGACCCATCTTGCGCAGACTTTGAGAAAATTCAAAACATCTGACATGATTGTTCCAATCTAAGAGCGTCTAATTTCGATTCCAGAAGGCAGTCGAATCATTATTTCGTCAATGGTGACGCGGCGATCTGCTTCCACCACATTCCGAACAGCAGCAACGGCTGCATTGTCCATAGCAGTAACGGGGCTGCCGCTTCGCTCGTCATCATGCACGTTTTGCCGTCCTTCTAAGAACCATGAACGCCATCGGCAAACCATTTGGATGCTCATACATTCTTCACCATACACTGACACTGAATTGCGATGACTTTTGACCGCAGTTTAATTTTTCGCCGTGAAAAAACGAATTACAGAACGGAGTTCGCAAGTGGACACGTTCACCAGTGGTAGCTCCATGGAAACTGAAGCGCTACGGACTTGCGCGTACGAGTAGCGTGATTTTGAAGGTCACCAGCTTCCAACGCATCCTAGTGACCATTTCTTCTATACTAACTAATTTTTACAACGTTTCGTTCGCAGAAAAAAAAATAGGGAAACTTATTTATTGGATGGCCCTCGTATATTTGCCTTATTCTGTCTGTTTGTCTGTTTGTCTGAAGCTCACGGATAGAATGCGCGCCCATTGGCCGCCAGCGAACACGTGGCCTCCCTGCCCCCCTCTAGACAACCCTGTTATTCAAAAACCATACATCCAATCGCCATGAAATTCTGGGATATTATTAGGTATATCCCCGGAAAGGTTTTCGAAAAATAATTTCTTGAATATCTTGAATATCCTTAGAGTTATTTGCAGAATTGTAGATATAACTCGCAAGCAGCGCCGCCAGACGGTGATAGACTTAAGCTTGCTGCTCCACCCCTGTTGACCTTGGGTCGTCGTGTGAGTCACAGCATGATGCAACAAAAAACACTCTCTCTGCGGATTGCGGCGTCAACAACCTGTAAGTTTGTGCCTCTCTCATAAACCTGTCTATACAGACCACCCTGTCTATAGCGACCACTCTAGACAACCCTGTTATCAGCTGTGTGATACATCCACCTGTCTATACAGACCACCCTGTTAATAGCGACCACCCAAGTCAACGTTTTTAGAATATATTCGCACTCGGGTAAACCCCGGGCGTTGCCCGGGCCATTCGTCTAGTGATTAAAAATAGCCTTTGATATTTTGATTGAATGTTATCCTAATAACAGATAGGATCGGAAAGGTTATTGGTTTTGTCCGAAAGAGATTAGAGACAGATCTTCTGGTTCTAAAATATTGATATGTTAGAATTAAAAAGTACAATTTTCTTAAGTTTAGTCCATGAATGTAGTTCATTCCTACCCATAAGTCATATTTATGACAAACTGTATAAGAACGGCGACTTTCCTCTAAACCTATTTGTTTTCATAAAGAATAAACTTATTGTTAATTTTCTATATATATAATAGAAAATAATAAAGAATAAAAGATAAATATAATGATAAAGATAGGTTTATATTATTATTTTTGAGGTTAATATACTGAATGTATCAATAAATATTTAAATTGTTTAACAGCAAGATTTAACAACGGAGCCAAACTTATAAATCGGCTTTGACACGTCATGTGCTTGTTTAAAAAACAACTGGGGTAACGAACCAGATAATTCTTCAATCAAAAATAATAGAGTAATCTAAAAAGTGAACTTTTCTTTTAATATATATATGTAGTATAAAAACCTCCCCATTTACATTGAATTCTACCAATAAAGCCAACCTACAGACAACCCAGAGAGAGACGGGAGGGTAAAGTCCGGTCACTACCAGCGACATTCCAAGGGGCGACCACACGTTAGTTAACACCTCGGGACTTTCAAGACAGTTGGGGATTGTGTGCGACACGAACGGCTGCCCGGCTGTGCCGTCTCTCTCAGGTTGCCTGGGTATTTCTTTCAACTTGTGGTGTGATTATTTATTTTCTCACCACCTCATATTACCACATATATATAATTAAAAATACATATATTGGATCAAAATATTATTTATTTACCAATATTTCAGTTGGCTTAACGCCATATTGGTAAATAAAATATATTTTGATCCAATATATGCCTTTTTAATTGAAGATCTATTTATTGTTTGCTCTATTAAAATATATATACTGTATATAAGTGAAAAATAAAAATATATTTATTTATATTATAAGTTTCTCATAAAATACTTTACAAATTTTAACCACTATTGTTCTTAGTATTGTTTTAAGTGCAGTCAATAATTTTAAAAATTGAAAACACCAAAATTATTTACTTAAATTTCCAAAAATTAAACCCTCTTAGAAATAATCCTTTTTTAAACAAAAATATATCTTTAAAAGAGTATTCGAATTTATTCGGCGATGCATGTGACTGGGAAAATTTTCACACAAAAGTTTTATTGATCTTCTGAAAGCATTTTCAATTCCCGTTTCAATGAAGCAAAAAAGGAATGGACAGAACTTAGCTGCATACTGATGTGGTTTAAAGTATAGCGTGCTGCTGTGTGCAAATCATTCTAGTTTAAGAAGGGCAGTAGTGGAGTTGAAGGAACAAAAATACTGTTACGACACTTTTAAGCGGTCGTTGTACTAGGTTCAGTGTAGGTTCGTTGTAGATATAGCTGATATACTTTGGAGCCAGTAGATTTTAATGGAATGGGGAATAGGTAGATGGACTTGTCTACAATATCCGACATCAGAAGGATCCTCCTTGTCTAGGGGCCATTACACATCTAACAGAGCCTATTGCCCTCTCATCATGGAATACAGAGAAGAATTACTGGGCGATTCCTTTATGTTCCAACATAACGCTCAACAAATGTACAACTGGCTAAATACTGCACTGACTAACCAAAAATTTACTTTTAAATATTTGAAATGTTATAAAGCTGAGAGTAATATTTTAGTAACTTAATGAATCTGGTGGCTTCTACTGAACAACTTGATGGTGATGTCTTGTCCACTCCATGGAATGGGGGAGGGTGCCATTACCCTGTTAGTCAGCCACATTTCAGAGTTCCCTGTTCACGGTTACTGTAGCGGCTCACGACACCGTACTTCACCCTACAGAGAAGTCCCTTACTTGTGCTACTTCTCACGCCCGCCACGTAGAGGAGGAATTCTGGGCAGGGAACAACTGGGTGAATAGACTGATTAACTCCTAAGACTTTATATTCCGACTTTAGATAATTCTCTACCCTTGATCCATCCATGTATAAAGCTATAAAGATGTCTGTTAATTACGTATATTTCTGTTAATTCTACTAATTATTGTTCTTTAAGAAAAATAACTGCTTGTTCTCGATTGCTTGTATATAAGTTTATGCTAAGCTCTTCCATTCTTTTTCCCTCTTATTTGATACACTGTAAATAACATCGCTGAATACTTGTATTATTACTGTTATATTCCTCTATGTACCCTACATTTCTGCTTGGAGAATCTGTATAAGACCAAAGCTTTCTGTTGTTGTTTTTGGATAACAAGGGACAACAATATCTTTATTAATAAACACAATGAGTGAAACTGCTTTTCACATATGTAGACATGTAGTGCACTTATAGTAAAAGCAGTCGCCTACTTCTACCCATCAGGTTAGCCTAGTGGACATGACATCTGCCCGGTAAGCGGAACACCGTGGGTTCGATTCCCATCCCCGAACACTTTTATTTTTCCGTTTATCATTACTCTTCACAATTCATCCTTTCATACTTCATCCCTAAGGTTAGAAATAATCGTTATTTCTCCTTGAGATAAATTTCGATTTTTCGTTCAAAAGAAATACATGCGGGATAATTTTCAAATGTCGTTTTACAATCATAAGCCGTATTGTATTATAATATAATACTTCTACCCGCCGTGATTATCATGGCCTGTACCACGTGTACTAGGGATAAGCAAAAAATAAACAATGGGTGAATTGATTATCTTGATTATGAAGAGCTACCAAAACTCCATTGTCTGTAGCTGCCACACACAATTCCACTGTCCTTCATTTTCAATGCCCCTTACCTCATTTGCATATGAAGAAGTTTATTAAAATCGACAGAATCCAGCCTTAGATTGTTCTTTTAGAGTCGGACCTCTTTAATTAAAAGAATAAACGGATCTTTTTTTAGAATACATGGGTCTTTATTTAAATCTAATTTACCCTTTAATCTTACCAATATAAAAAATAACCCAAAAGATTCCTTTAAATTTATCTTTCTACACGCCTTAATTAAAATTGATTTTTTTAAAAAACACTTTAGAAAAACACGTGTAAGCCTTATTATTTGCGTTATCTTTCTAGCCAGTTTTAAACTTCCTTCAGAAAATATTTTCGGAAGATTTTTTAAAAATAGGTTATAGATAAAGCCAGAAGTTTTTTTTGAAGAGTTTTATATTAAAAAATGTATAAAATCAACAAGAAATCCAGGATTAGGTTTTCTTTAACTATTTTTATTAGTTTTCGGGGGGCAACATACCCTTAAAATACTGTTTGCGATTCTCTCTTAATCTTTCTTATCTCCACTCAATCATATCAGGGTATCAAGCTCGTAGAGCTTGTTTATGGTGTCTGCTGGGGATGTGTCTTCTTCTTTCTTATCTCCACTAAATCATATCAGGGTATCAAGCTTGTAGAGCTTGTTGATGGTGTCTGTTCATGTTCTTATCTCCACTTAATCATATCAGGGTATCAAGTTGTAGAGCTTGTTGATGATGTCTGCTGGGGATGCGTCTTCTTCTTTCTTATCTCCACTCAATCATATTAGAGTATCAAGCTTGTAGAGCTTAATGGTGTCTGCTGGGGATGTGTCTTCTTCTTTCTTATCTCCACTCAATCATATTAAGGTATCAAGTTGTGACCTTTGATGGTCTCTGTTTGACAACCATCATGACTGGGTGAAGTAGAATGCGTCTCCCTTTGTCATTAAGACTGGGAGCATTACTCATTGGCATTAGCTCCTGAAATATCAAAACATCAAAGAATGCTAAATGAAGAGACATTTTTATCTTAAAGATAGAAGTTGCCTGGCCGGCTTTCATAGTTCTTAGAATTAAGAGAAATATTGTATGAGATTTACATTATAAACTTTTACAAACCTTTTTACAATTGTAGAGGAAACATTTTTACATATTTTATGAAAAAGTCATCTCCTTATCGTGCAACTGAGATGCATTTCTAGTAATTTATGTACCTTATCCCAGTACAATATCACATTTGTACTATTTTTTCACATTTTTACATATCTTATAAGAAATACTATTGTTAATGAGACACTACACAACAACAACAGTGAAAAGCTTTATTAAGATATTTTAGTCTTATACAGATTCACCGAGTAGAAATGTAGGGTACAGGAATAACAGTAGTAATACCAGTGTGTAGTATAACAACATTGTTATTATTATAATTTTTATAAAGCTGTTCACATTCAATAGTATAATATGGAATTTATATATAGGAAAACTTATTGTAAGATTATAAACTCAAAAGGAGCCAAGATTGGCTCTCAATGTACGTCTATATAATTACACACATCTCACATCACACCTTGTTTTTACGCCCGTTGAAGAACGGTGTCGTTTGAAAGCTAGCAAAATAAACATGTTCTATAGAAGAAACCCCTTTTGAGTTTATAATCTTTCAACATAGTTATGGTAATGTTGATGTTTACATACAGGAAAACTTAATTAAGACAATCACAAGCTAATAAATAGATTATTCTGGGTAAATTGGAGGAAAATAAATTAATTTTCTTGTTCCAAAATCACTTTACTAGCTACCGCTCAAAAAGAACAACCTAGTTTATGATATTTACAACAATGAATAATATGTGAAGGCTATTAACATATAGAAACAAAAGGTCCAACGCGGGATTAAATCCCGGTTCATGGCTAGAGGGAATCGAGGGTGTTACCCACTCGTCCACCGACTCTTCTAAGAAATTAATGGAACACAAACATACTTTAACCTTTTTTTTTATTATTCAGCACAACGTTTCACTAGTAATAAAAAGTAAAAATTATATCCACTGCAGGATTTGTGGAAATATAATATCTGACGAAATCTCCCACTATATCATAGAATGCAAATATTTAGGTGAAGAAAGAGAAGAAAAAAAACTCTTAAAAACACCTTCTGGAGATTTAGCAACCCACTGAAGACGCTGAGAACTATTTCAGAAAAGAGAAATATAGCAATAGAACTCTATAATTTCTACAGATCAATTGTAAATAGATTCATAGGCAAAAGATGTAGTAAGGAAAGTTTTTAGAGCAGATGTGTAAATAAATCCCTTTTCAAACAAAGGCTCAAGTGCACATGGGGAAAGAGAGAAGAATTACTGAATTATTTTGTTGTTGTATGGCGAATCCATACAGGGCAATGTGCCCTAATAAAAGCCTTTTTGTTGTTGTTGTTGTTGACATTATAAAAAATAGATTACTTTGAGAATGACAATAGCGGCTCGGCGAGATGTCGGAATAAACTATAAGAAAATCGGGGTCAGTGGAAGGATGGTCTAAACAAAGGATCAGCAAACTTTTAAGTCGGAAGAGCCAAAAATTTTTAAAGAGCCAAAATATTTTTTCTTGCCAACAATAAATAGTACTCACATAAAAATATTTACGTATGGAACTATATAGAGAGCTTCACATCCAAAGAGCCGCATGTGACTCGCAAGCCGCAGTTTGCCGACCCCTGGTATAGACCACTGGTTTTCGACCGCTATAACCCGGGTTCGATTCCCGCATTCGGCACTTTTTTCTAATTTAACAATGCTCCAATGGCCTCCGATTCTTGCAAAAGTCCAACCCCGCCAACGAATGCAAGTAACCAAACGGCGCTCTGAGAAATTTGTCAGTGCAAAATGGAACTGCTTTTCATATGTGTAGACATGTGGTGCACTTACAGTAAAAGCAGTCGCTTACCTCTACCTACCATGATTATCATGGCCTGTACCACGTGTACCAGGAATAATAAAAATAACTATAAGAAAGGTGTATTATTAACAATATTTTCGTAATTGCAAATTATTTAGAAGAAATGTATAGTAAAAGTCAACTGAATTAGCAAGTTCTCCTAATGGTCTTCCTCCTTTTTCTTATATTTTATTGATCAGAAGATTTAGAATGTCACAATGCGCTGTAAAACATTGTCTTGATAACATCAATAGACAAGCTGTCCCTTTCATTTATATGCAAATTGGAGATTTACGAAATTTTACATCGATTTTGATGTATGTACTCAATTATTGGATTGGTTATTTATTTTGATTTTTACTTCTTGTATATTCAAGTAAGACGATACATTTTTTTCGGTTAGGTTCCAAAATCACTTTATTAGGTACAGCTCAAAAAGAACAACCTAGTTTATGATATTTATAACAATGAATAATATGTGAAGGTTATTCACATATTAAACAAAATGTTAACGCGGGATTCGATCCCGGTTCATGACTGTCGGGTATCGAGGGTGTTACCTACTTGTCCACCGACTTCTTATATTTAAATTTATTTATAGAGTTTCTTTGTTCATTTTCGGAAGTTTGATTTAGTTACTTGAAGTTTTTGACGTGACAACGTCTTAAATTAGGTTGCGGCTGGGAGTCACTTATGAAAAAGTGTAACGCCCGGTAACGTTACGATGAGTCATCGAACGAGAGTGCTGCGCGCGCAGCGCTAGAGAATTAGGCGCATTGAATCGGCGCATGCTTGTCTCTGTCTTTGTCTTTCTCGAACGTTATTGGCGTTGGAAAAACAAGAAAGCGTCATAATACAAGTTCACACGTGTGGTTAAAGTATCGTCAGCTGTGTCTGTAGTGAAAATGTGGAGTGCTTAGATTCGTCATTTACAACAACTACAACAATAAAGGTAAATAATTGTACACTGATATTTCATTATCGTAAACTATGATTGATTGATTAATTGTTAGATTGACACAAAAGTTGAGAAACTGAGTTATTAGGTTATGTCATACTATTGATAAATGTTGATAGTGTTAAGTAAATTATTAGTTTAAAATTAATTAATTAATTAATTATTATTTTACAAATTTTAAATAGTTTCAAATATATTTAGCAAAAATTTGAACCTTCGATCTGAATAAATGTTTTGATTTTCGAATTGATTCTTTAAAATTACAAATATTAAGAAAAAGTGGCAGATATAAGAAAACTTTATTTAAACTGTGTTGAGCAAGAATTTTAACATCTAATTTAAGTAAATGTTTTAATTTTCAACTTCATCATTTACAATTACAAATTTTATTTAATTTCAAATTTATTTAGCAAAAATTTGAACCTTCGATCTGAATAAGTGTTTTGATTTTCAAATACCAACGCGGCTGGTGGAGTGGCGATCTATCGTAAATTATCATCGACATCTACGGCGGAAGTGTTCCAAGTTGCGATTACAGACGTAACTCGTGTCATTAAAACCAAGGGTGACATGTGCATGACTGAAGTTACTTGCTTCGCCGCTAATACTAGCTTCAAGTTTATACTCGGTGCTGTATATATTCATCCAGGAGCTAGTATGCAGGATATTGGAATGTTACTATGGCAAGGACTCGGTCCGTACATTCACAACAGCCAGTACGTGCCACCGTTCGTGCAAGTTGATTCTAGTATACCGATTCTTCTGTGTGGTGATTTTAACAAAAACGTAAAGCCTGACAACTCGTTTCTTAAATTCATGAAAAATACGTATAATCTTGATTGCGTATCAAACGTTTCTAAGTCAACTACGTTAAAAGGAACAACTATCGACTTGACTTTCGCAAGACACATTACAGCAGAAACACTTCCTTTCATTTCATATTTCTCCTATCATCGTCCTATCCTCAACAAAATCACTCAAATAGGAATTAGTTAAGTTTAAGTTTACATGTACAATGTTTTAGTAAACAAAATATATTTCTATAGTTAAAATTTGTGCAATTCTTATTTTCATTCAATTCCTTGTTCCTATTGTGCAATTTAATTATATTCATATCAATAAATATTCTACCGTTGTCACGTAAAATCTTCGCCCGTAAAACCGACTTTACAGGCAACCATTGTTTTATTAGAATCTTTTTAAAACATGAAGACTCTTTGCATATTGAATAAATCGTTACTGAAATCATTTAGATTATTAATACTTATGATGTTATATGAAAATGGACATATTCTGATTGTTAAACTAAAAGTTTCTGAGGAATTGCGCCATCTGTCGGAATAAATATCAACTAATTGTTGATTTTTAATTATTCTAGAATTGATCAAATATAATTTATTGTTAATCAAGAAAAACTATCCACGTAACTGTTTCGGGCTCTTGGCTCTCATCATTGTATAGAGAAAGTCTTATTGAAAAATTTATCCATAAAGAATGACAAAGGAATTCCTACAAATAAAACGACATCGAATGCTAAATTAGAACGAAGCCGTGATTAAATATGCAGAAGATGTTTAACTCTTATGTAGAAATTTGACCAATCAATAGAAAAGGAAATAAATGAACCAAAAGAGTTCATGTAATTTGAAAGCTGAACGCTGGTTTGATTCTATCTTGAAGATCGACGTCCTCAATGCCATTTCTTCTACAAATTTCTACAATTAGTGAATTGAAGATGAAAGGAAAAACATGGCTCATCAGTAGAGAACCTTCCAAGTAATTTCGTCAATTTATGCTATCAGATCGATACAATTATAGACGCGTATGATTCTTTTAAAAATAAAACAATTTTCTTTCTGCCCTTATTGCAATGAAATATTAATGGCAGGACCTGGCTCATCAGTGGTCAATAATAGTTTAGAATTCTCATAACAGATGGCACGCTAATGTATCAAACTATTATAGTGTTTGTGGCGACCACACTTTGCTTCAGCAAGCGCGAACTGGGACAAAGCTTCACTACACATACGGGCAGTAGTGTGGCGACCTGACTACGCCTCGGCAAGCGCAAGCTGGCAGAACACGTCACTACGCATGCGCGAGCGTAATCCGGGACTTTTCTGGTCACGGCGTCGTAAACAACAAGGCTTGCTTCCAACGGCTGTTACTTCTTTTCTCTTTATATATTTCTGGTTTAAATAAATTAATTTATAAAAATGATTATAATTTTATCAGCGGCCTTTCCACAAGCCACACCAAAACGCACGCAACCATCCCACATGCTCATTCTGTTTAAATTTGCATATTGTTTTATAATTTTTTTATTTACTAATGTTTTCACCTTGGTAACAAGGGTCGGCAACCTACGGCTCGCGAGCCACAAGTGACTCTTTGGATGTAAAGCTGCGTGTAGTACTTGCATAACTAAAAACTTTATTTATACAAGTACTATTTATTGTTGGCAAGAAAAAATGTTGTGACTCTTTAAAAACTTTGAAAATGTTTACATAGTAATTTTAAAATCTTCTGACTCAAAAGGTTGACAACCCCTGACATAGGTAGATCTGTAGTGTAATTACAACGTTAGACATTTAAAATTTTTATTGATACATTCAGAATAATCACCTTAAAAAACTCAACTCATTTTTATTCACTACCAATCTCTAAGTAGCTCCTTTATGACGGAGGACTACTTACTATCAAACCTCCCTTTGAAAATAAAACGATTTATAGCCCGTCAAAGGATTCTTTGGCTACTTTTTCCCGAGGATATCACGGGATTTTGGAACAGCGACTCTTTAAATTGCTACTTCTGCAATGCTGTTATCCAAAACAATTTGGTCCATTATCTATTCCATTGCCAATTTCTACAGAAAATGAGACTGGAAATTCGTGAAATTTCGGGGCTAACTCACTATAATGAACAACATCTATATAAAATTTTTACTACTCTCCTACTGGATAAAACATTTGTTTATAAATATTTAAAATTTTTCAAGGCGATTGATAAAATGAGGAAAGAAGTGCTCAACTCCACAGACAACGGCTGATTGCTCCCCCTCCCCTCTAAATTGCTTTTCCTCCTCACTCATGTACATATATAACCTTTTAGGGGAATCCCCTTGTAAGACAATAGTGTCTTAATAAAGGTTTTGTTGTTGTTGTTATAATATTCACCTTAAAAATAATAACATAAACTTATCTTACTCATTATATTTCTCTTCTACTCTTCTTTATCTTTAGTTATATATATATATATATATATATATATATATATACTAGACGAATGGCCCGGGCAACGCCCGGGTTTTACCCGAGTTCGAATATATTTTAAAAACGTTTTAATTCAAATACTATTCGTTACAATTATAAATTGGCGCCATGGATGTCACTCTTGTGAAACGTCCCGTTCCAAACTGTGTGTTTTTAAAATGTTTTAACTATATATAATATAACGGTATAATAACGGTATAAAGAAATAATGAGCCTATAGCCTAGTGGTCATGGCATCTGCCCGGTAAGCGGAAGGTCGTGGGTTCGATTCCCATCCCTTGACACTTTTTTATTTTATCCATTCTGACCAAAATCTATCCGTGAACTTCACACAGTGAACTTCACACAGACAGAATAAGGCAATTATATAAGTAGATCTTCATCTTGTCTACACCTTGTATACATCTTGCTTCCTAGGGTTGCCTAGAGTGGCCGCTATAGACAGGGTGGTCTGTATAGACAGGTGGATGTATCACACAGCTGATAACAGGGTTGTCTAGAGTGGTCGCTATAGACAGGGTGGTCTGTATAGACAGGTGGATGTATCACACAGCTGATAACAGGGTTGTCTAGAGTGGCCGCTATAGACAGGTGTATGTATCACACAGATGATAACAGGGTTATCTAGAATGGCCGCTATATACAGGGTGGTCTGTATAGACAGGTGGATGTATCACAGCTGATAACAGGGTTGTCTAGAGTGGTCGCTATAGACAGGGTGGTCTGTATAGACAGGTGTATGTATCACACAGCTGATAACAGGGTTGTCTAGAGTGGCCGCTATAGACAGAGTGGTCTGTATAGACAGGTGGATGTAACACACTGCTGATAACAGGGTTGTCTAGAATGGCCGCTATAGACAGGTGTATGTATCACACAGCTGATAACAGGGTTGTCTAGAGTGGACGCTGTATACAGGGTGGCCTGTATAGACAGGTGGATGTATCACACAGCTGAAAACAGGGTTGTCTAGAGTGGCCGCTATAGACAGGGTGGTATGTATAGACAGGTGGATTTATCACTGCTGATAACAGGGTTGCCTAAAGTGACCGCTATAGACAGGGTGGTCTGTATAGACAGGTGAATGTAACACACTGATGATAACAGGGTTGCCTAAAGTGACCGCTATAGACAGGGTGGTCTTTATAGACAGGTGGATGTAACACACTGCTGATAACAGGGTTGTCTAGAATGGCCGCTATAGACAGGTGTATGTATCACACAGCTGATAACAGGGTTGTCTAGAGGGGGGCAGGGAGGTCACGTGGTCGCCGGCAGCCAATGGGCGCGCATTCTATCCGTGAACTTCAGACAGACAGAATAAGACAATTATATAAGTAGATATATACATATTTATAAAGAGGAACAAAAGCTAACGGAGACGATATCCTTTATTAAAGAGATATAATCTTGGCAAACTTACGTACTATGACATCCTTCAACAGATTATTACATGAATACAAGAAACTAGAGAGAAGATATAAAATATATATGTTATAATATATTCCAATATATACCTATATCCCCATGTATTATATAGTTATAGTGAAATTGCCAAGGTGACAGAAATAAAATTTCGAGTGAGTGACAGCTGGCGCCTGTAGAGGAAAAAGGTCCCAAAAACATGTCCGGTTCCCAGTTGTGCCCCTTTCTTACTCAAACAGATTAGTCCGCTTTGAGACACGATGATTGACAGATCCTCCTGGACAGATCTGTCTTGACCGAGGTAGGCATCACTTACTCTCTCGCCATCTTTATGGTGACATCTAACATGTCTCGTCCTTTTGTGTAATCCCAATCACGCCTGAAACATTGTGGCCACCACGACTGCAACCAACATGCCACACTACAGTCATCCAACAGAACAACAATGTGTATATACAATATACAATATGTATGTAGGATGGTTGTTGATGTGCTGTGTTGGTGTGGCTTGTGGAAAGGCTGCTGATAAAATTATATTTAAAATTAATTTATTTAAAGTAAGAAATTATAAAGAGAAAAGAAGCAACGGTAGAAATAACGGCCGCCGCACTAGCCTTGTTGTTTACCGCTAAGTCGCCAGCGTCTCTGATGACGTCCCACGCGCATGCGTAGTGAAGTGTTGACGCCCGCCGATGCCGAGGCCGTCTTAGTTCGGCTCGCTGAAGCAAAGTGTAGTCGCCACATGTATATATAATACAATATAATGCGGCTTATGATTGTAGAATGTTGTTTGACAATTATACCGCAAATGTATATTTTGAACGAAAAATCCCTGTACAATTAATTTTCCGTTTATCATTACCCTTCACAATTCATCCTTTCATACTTCATCTCTAAGGATAGAAATAATCGTTTTTCTCCTTAAAATAAAATTCGATTTTCTATTAAAAAGAAACATTGTGATATAATTGTCAAACATCGTTATACATTTATATATATATATATGGTAATTTAAGCCAACAACCCCATGTATATAACTTATAACAAGATTTTAATGTTGTATAATAGAAACACAGCTGTTAATGATTATACGTATTATTGACATGTGTCTTTACATCATCATATGTAATGTAATTTGTACAAAGTGGATAAATAAATAAAATCTGTAATAGATTTAAAAGTTGAGCTAAGCAAGAGATGGAAGTCATAACGTCAAAATCTGATAGATTTACAATTCCCACGACAAGACCACCCACACTGTCACATGTGGTGGAATGCAGAGACCCCTCTCACACCTGGACATGCAAAGCCCCCTTTCTCAGAAACGGCCCCCTGTCACATAAGGCCCCCCGTCTTTAACCTATAAATACAATCACTTTACAGTCACTTGACAGTTTAGTTCACCCTTAGTGCAAGCCCGCGTCGGTCGTATGTCATGTCGATCTCATCCATCATGTAGACGAGTAAGAAACTTCTATCTCCATCTTTCGCTCCTAGCTCAACTTTTATCTGTTAACGGAACTTTCTTAGTGCAATTGTGTCTTCGTTTTTTGTGTGGACATTCCCAAACTTTCCACTCTGCCTCGACCACGACTGCCTGTATTTTGTGAGAACTTTTAAAGGTCTTCCAAGGTGCAGAGAGGTACTGGAAAACTCTACATCCTGACTGTTCCTCTAGGTTAACACAGTATAGCGAGAGTCAACACTTCATCATCACAAAGTTAATCGACAGGATTCTCTCTACACAGGAGTCACCAGAACTTCAACTTATTTCAGTACAACAAGAGCTACCAGGACTTCAACATTACATATATATATATTTTTTGAAAACATTTTACTTTCATCATTGACTATTCTTTTATTTTTGACCATAGATTTAGAACATAACACTTTGAATATATTTGTTGTAAATATGTATAGTTAACCTACCTATTTTTTATTCACGAATATAGGATTCATTTTATAAATTCTAAATTACTGTGAAAAATGATTAATGTGTAATTCTTTTCAAGTAATTGAAAATAAAAACTACTTGAAAGGTAAATAATTATATTTCCTAATTTTACGACTGCACCTTCAATTCTCTATCTTTTTCAGTAACAAAACAAAATATTGTAACATAGTATTTATTAATTTTATTATTTTTTATTAACAGAGTGGTCATTTTTATGTTTATATTTTGCGACTCTGTTAATTTCCCTAGACTTATCTTTTGTTTACAATTCATAGTTTGTCCTTCCCTGAAATAAATTGTTGTCTCCTCCTGAAGTTTTTGTCTTCCCTAATTTTCCACGTGGCATTTTGGTGGAGATGCTGGGTAGGTTAGGGAAGACAAACTGAAGACCGCCGAGAAGAATTTGAAGCCATGGGTGCTGTAATCCACATTTTTAGAGACTGGCTCCAGGATTCCACCGCCGTGTCAAACCCAAGACTTCCTTCCAAGATGACGATGTCCCTATAGACGACGATACGACGACAAAGCCGCTCTTCACGCCGCAAGAAAATGGACGCAAAGGTACTAGGGACAAAGTTCCAAGACTTCGATGGAATCCTTGGCATAAGCACGCCAAATCCACGTCAGTATCTACAATAATTGCTAGCTGTGGGTCACAGCTCCCATAGGGAAGAAGCTATGTAACAAAGTATTTATTAATTTTATTTATGTAACATAGTATTTATTAATTTTATTGTTTTTTATTAACAGAGTGGTCATTTTTATGTTTATATCTTGCGACTCTGTTAATTTCCCTAGACTTATCTTTTGTTTACAATTCATAGTTTGTCCTTCCCTGAAATAAATTGTTGTCTCCTCCTGAAGTTTTTGTCTTCCCTAATTTTCCACGTGGCAATATCATAACATGTATATATCTGCATAACTATAAATATTTTATAAAATGAACGATTATTATTTAAATATTTTCGCATACAAATAATTTGTGAAAACAGGATGAATATTAGGAATATAGAGAAAGACAGAAATATATATTTTATAGATGAAAATTTGCTAATTCTATCTATATATTGTAGAACGCCATTCAAAAATTATCCCGCATGTGTTTCTTTTGAACGAAAAATCGAAATTTATTTTAAGGAGAAATAACGATTATTTCTAACCTTAGGGATGAAGTATGAAAGGATGAATTGTGAAGAGTAATGATAAACGGAAAAATAAAGTGTCCAGGGATAGGAATCGAACCCACAGTGTTCCGCTTACCGGGCAGATGCCATGTCCACTAGGCTACCCTGGACATATTTTTCCATTCGTAAGTATTATATGAGGAAATTTATTAAAAATAAAAAAGGCATATCCTGACCAGGAGCACATGTTCTTTTCAGAAGGCAGAGCGCCATTTAGTGGAAGAGAAATCAACTAATCATTGATTTAGCCTGTTCCCTGATATTTGGCCAACCCAATTTTTGATAAATAAAGAAAAGCCATCCACGAAAGTAATTTATAATACAATATAATGAGGCTTATGATTGTAGAACGACATTTGAAATTTATTATTCTGTGTAATATTTGTTGTTTCTAGAGAAATTAAATAAGATTTATAACAGGCTGAATTAGCTAGATATTCCAGCATTGAGTCTATACAATATGAACAAAATACAATTCCATGGTAGCTAACGAGACTGCCCGCAAGGGACCCTGTCATCATTATTCAGAAGGTAAAGGAGGAAGGTCTTGAGGGAGGTTGATCTGAATTCTCTTATATAGACTTATTCTGATAGGATGTATTGCCACGCCATCTATAATCGGAAATGTGAACTATTAATAACGTAACCGTGTTTATAACGTAAATGATTCTCTACTCTCCTTACTGCAATGATAAGTACCAATATTGTTTATCATTATATATATAAGTAGAATTAAATATAATTTATATAAAAGATAGTTGTATTAGAGAATAAATAATGATAATTAAAAACAATTATAAAAATATTACTTTAAGGGTATCAAAAAGGTTTTTTATTTTAAGTAACAACATAGGGTTATAACAGGTTCACGCTGTAACTTCGGTAGTTACGCGTC
>CP092863.1:63230031-63333435 GCA_030710605.1 Cordylochernes scorpioides
CGAATAGCAATAATGATATTATGAATTTATTAATATATTCCATTAATAAACCAAAATCGACAAGCTGTTGAATACAAAGTAATATTAGATAGTAAAAATATATATATTGGATTGAGAGAGAAAATAAAATATTTATTTGCCAATATTTCGGCTGGCTGAACGCCAACCTTTATCGAGGCATTGCATTTTTGTATACACAAACTCAGTGCCGTTTTATATTATGCATTTTATATTTATATTTTATGAAGTTATACATGTATTTTAAAATATAAGATAGACCTCATTACTTTTCCTTTAATATTTTAAGATATTTAATTTATTCTGATTGTAATTTTTATACTATTTTTTTGATGCACATATTTTTTCCCCACCTACTTTGTATTTTAAATGATTTCAACACGGCGGTGATATTATGCGGCGCTGAGTTTGTGTATACAAAAATGTAATGCCTCGATAAAGGTTGGCTTTCAGCCAGCCGAAATATTGGCAAATAAATCTTTTATTCAATCCAATATATGCCTTTTTAATATCTAACGATTTAAGTATGGATTGCTCTATTTTCAGAACAAAGTAATATATGAATAAACTTACTCACTTTGAGATATTCCAGTAGGCTCCAGAATTCTTCACAGTTGAGGCTTTGTAAGAGCTTCTAAGTCAATTATAACAACCTGAGAAAGAAAGTTGAAAATAGAACGCCGTTTAGAATATGTTTTCATCACGTCCTATACAATCAGTTGCATGCTGACAAAACTGTGACATAAGTTACACTTATAGACAAAACTTAAGGAAGTAGAAAATCTTTGTTGTCCACGGTCGTCTATTTTTTTTTAAGGTGTCAGTCAATTTTGTTCACACTTGGTTATCTCGTGTGTCTTCAATAAAGGTCACTGTAATATCTTTCAGAGTTATTGTTTGAGTCCCGATATACATGCTAAAAGGTAAAAATTTCTTAAGTTTTTTAAGGGGACAGGCAATGTGTTCACACTTGGTTATCTAGTGTGTCTTCAATAAAGGTCACTGTAATATCTTTCAGAGTTATTGTCTAAATCCCGAAATACATGCTAAAAGGTACAACTTCCTTAAGTTTTGTCCATGAGTATGTCTTCAATAAAGGTCACTGTAATATCTTTCAGAGTTATTGTCTGAATCCAGATATACATGCTAAAAGGTACAACTTCCTTAAGTTTTGTCCATGAGTGTGTCTTCAATAAAGGTCACTGTAATATCTTTCAGAGTTATTGTTTGAATCCCGATATACATGCTTAGAGGTACAAATTTCTTAAATTTTGTCTCCATTAGTGTGTCTTCAATAAAGGTCACTGAAATATCTTTCTGAGTTATTGTTTGAATCCCGATATACATGCTTAAAGGTACAACTTTCTTAAGTTTTGTCTCCATGAGTGTATTAATAAATACTTATCTAGAGAAGGATTTTAAACAAGATTATCAGATTTTTTCCCAGAGAAGTTTTGAACATTTGGAGAAAACACGGCTTAATTCAAATTGAGATATTGCGGTTTTGACACCTCGATATCGTTTACCAAGTGTTCAATCATAAGGGTAAAATATATCAGCCCATGATTGCCCAAGAGTTGTCAATTCGACTTACGCAAAAGGGCTGATATTTCAGCCCTGGGGTCTTTAAAAGTTTACCATGAAGCCTATATCGATGACAAGATCAAACAGCCCTGGACCAACAAAATATTTTCATTTGGAAAATGCTAAAAGTTAGATTCTGCAGCTCTTACAACCGCCCAATAGGGATCCATTCGGCCTATGCTAACAACTATATAGTACAGTTTTGATGCTGCGATATAGAATTCTAAGGGGCTTAAGCCTAGAACCAGATCTTGAAATTGATGTAATAGCGGTCTCCAGCGACCTATAACATGAGCCAGATTTTCCATTTCTGCCATCAGGTTATAGATTTCCAAAGCCAAATATGTTGGGATTATTGACCATGCCATAAGCCAGATTTGGCAGCTTTGGCGCCTTTATTTAGCTTTCCAAGTGTCCCATACTGATGGCCGTTTATCTACGCCAAAGAGTCTGCTAAAGATGGTCCCATGTGGCCAGAAATAGAACGAGATTTTTTAACTTTAGTGCGTCGATATAGCTTCCAGAAGGTTCTATGCCAAGATGTCGCTCAAGAGAATCCCATTTCTCCTAATATCAAGAAGCCAGATTTTGCAGCTACGGCGATGTGATATAGATTTTAAAACAACTTATTTAAATGCCAAATATTGTATTCTTTGGCCTACAAAGAGGACCCCATTGTGGAAAATGATAAGGGCCAGAATTTTCAGGACTACCACTTGAATTTGAATTTAGTTTTTCAAAGACCAACTACTGCAGCTGTGGATCTCCAAAGAGTGTTCCAAACAATAAAACTTTTCAGTCTGTCAAAGGCCAGATTTTGCAGCCCAAGCGCGGATTTCTTATTTTTCCATATATGTTATATATATTCTCCATATATTATTATTATATTTTCATTGGCGAAATATCTATTTTGTATATACCAACATAGTAGTGATTTCATATTGAATAAGTTTTAAAATGACGTTCATTATTTGATAACATTTCTAATCAGAGCAAGAAGTATTAATACCTCAGAACACACGAACCCTTTTAAGACGAGAGAGATCGAATTAATATATTATTATTATATTTTTATTGGCGATCTATCCATCTTTTATATAATCAAAAATGCATTCATTTCGTATTGAAAAGTTAAAAATTGATTTTCTCCGTTAGAAAGCATTTATAATTAGAACAATAAGTAGATTTTTATCAATAGAAATCGTAACATGAACTCTCTTAAGACGATCAAATCTGGACCCTTTTTTTTTATTTTTTTTTAACTCAAATTATTTGATTAACCCTTTAAGGACAATATCTAATCATAATAATTTTAAATAGTACTGTATATTTCAGGTATTGATATTTCATTTCGCGGATCATTTTGACAATCCAAGTGTCATCCAAGCCTTTCTTTAAATTAGATCATCCAGGTTTTTGGCTTCAAAAAGACATGATTTGTACGATATATTCCGAGAGGCTCAATATTATACTTGAGAATAGTATTAGAATTTCATCTAAATTGTCTGCAAAATTGAGCTGAGTTTATATTAGGAGTTAGTAGAACGATGTTTGATAAATTTTACCGCAAATGTTTCTTTTCAAACGAAAAATCGTAATTTATTGATTTCAAGGAGAAATAACGATTATTTCCCAACCTTAGGGATGAAGTATGAAAGGATAAATTGTGATTAGTAATGATGAACGGAAAAATAAAAGTGTCCAGGGATGGGAATCGAACCCACAGTTTTCCACTTACCGGGCAAATGTCATGTCCACTAGGCTAACCTGGACATATTTTCTGTTCGTAAATAAGGAATATAAGGAGTTAGTATTTGATTCATAGCTGGTCGAATTAACGACAGTTCATTTCAAAAGATAATCTCCAACATTTTGAGATAGCGATGGCGTAAACAAAATTAGATTTGAATATCAGTTTATCTCTTCTGAAATTGTTTGAATTTTGAATTGAATTGCTTGTAAAATTTCGGCCAATTATAATCCAGAAAATTTGATGAACTCTTCATAAATTGGAGGAATATTTTGGTGCGATTTTGTCAGCATATTGAATTTCGCATTATTTGATAGTAAGCAATAAGTAAGTAGTTGGTGTAACTTTGGTGAATTCTCTACAAGTAGAATAAAGACGAGTTTGAACGTTTTAAAGCGATTTTCTCGCAAATCTCTTATCAAATCAATCCTATTATATCATCTTATCATCCTATCAAATCTCTTAAATGATAGATAATGCCATCTTGATGTTGCTTCGTATACTTGGACAGCGTGTAGGACATCAATACTATCACAACTATTGATTTCGGAAGAAGACCGACTTCTGTGTATAACGGAATTGTTTGAGATTCTTGGGTCACATCTCACTACACAGGGGAATGGAGTACACCATACTGACTGGAAAGGTGTCTGGGCAACACATACCTGGACGCCCACTGACACGCTTCGTGGACCAATTAAAGGAACTCACTGGTTTAACGGTCACCGAGATGGTACATCTAGCTCAAGACAGAGATGGCTGGCATCGTATCATGTTTGGGATGTAATACATACAATGGGCCACAACGTTCGATCGCGAATAATATGATATTAATAATTTTGAGAAGTTTGTAAAGGTGAATGAAAAGATAATTAATTAATGACTTTTAAAAATATATATCAATTGTTATTACTATGGATTTATATTTTGAATATAATTTTTTAGCTATAAAATTTCTATAAATTAAAATTTATAATAAAACGCACATTCACACATATTATAAGTTCATTTAGGTTTTAAAATTAAACACCTATAAATTACTAATTGCTTACTCACGATGGCAATCCATTTAATTTGCGAGGCAGCTCTTTTTTAGAACATTTTATATAATAAAACGACGGCCGAGTTATTTAAATGTGGTTGTGGTGGTGTCTTGTTCATAAAAAAATTGTCCCTCCATGGAAAGGGCGGGTACCATTGCCCCGTTAGTCAGCCATATTTCAGAGTTCCCTGTTCACGGTTACCGTAGCGGCTCGGGGCTCATGACACCGTACTTCGCCCTACAGGGTAGTTAGTCCCTTACTAACTAGTATTTATTATATGCACAGATTATTATATATTTTTAATTTTTATTTTGCTACTCTGGAAACTTCCCTCATTTCTTATAAATGTTGATTTTGTGCTTGCCTTAAATAAATTGCTGTGTCATCCTGAAATTTGTCTTTCCTAATTTTTATGTTGCATTTGGTGGAGATGTTGGGTAGATAGGGTAGAAAAATTGAGGATCGCAGAGACCACCTCGAGGCCTTGGGTGCTGTGATCTACATTTTCCAAGACTGGCTCCAGGATTCCACCGCTGTGTCAAAGTCAGGGCTTCCCTACAAGAAGACGATGTCCCTATTAACGATATGGCGCCGAAGCCACTCTCCATGCCGCAAGATAAAAGATGTGAAGCTACTAAGGACAAAGTTTCAAAACTAAGGGGATTATGGACAGAATCACGTTAGATCCATGTCAGTAACTACAATATTTGAAAGCTGTGGGTCACAGCTCCCATAGGAAAGGAGCTATGTAGCAGAGAATTTATTTTATGTACAGATTATTATTATTTTTTGTATTTTTATTATTTATATTTTGCTCCTCTGGAAACTTCTCTCATTTCTTATCTTATAAATGTTGACTTTGTGCTTGCCTTAAATAAATTGCTGTGTCATCCTGAAATTTGCCTTTCCTAATTTTTATGTTACAATGTCGCAGCATTGTTAGATTGTTGTAGTTGGCTTGTGGTTATTGGATAGGGAAGGCCGTTGATAGACGTGAGCTACTGGTGTATATATAATTCTATCAAGTTCAATTTCTTTAATCTCTTGTCCTTCCTTATTGCTTATTAAATATCTTTAAGTAACAGATGATCTTCGTAATTATCAGCCTTCTTTCTCTTATACGAATCTATAATTTTTCCCAACAAGATCAAAGGAGATGTGGCTGTACTGGACAATCTACTTGAACCATGTCAGCACTTCTTTTCTAGAAACATAGCCTTACATATCGCAAAGTCCCAAGAGTTTCAGAGTCCATTATTGATCTCCCGTTAATCAACCATACCGGTCCAGAGTCAACCTTTCCCTGAAAATTAGCATATACTATGCTATTTAAAAACTACAAATATGTTCTCACAATGAGTTTATTTTTTATTTTATACTGAAAGCTTTCAAGCGATAATCCCTCTTCAACGGGATTAATTAAAAACAATTGACTATATCTTACAAGTAATTGCTGTCTTTAAACTCTTTATATAAAATTTAGAAAAACATTATATAGGTCAAGCAAATGCTACAGGTTTCTGGAGATGAGTTTCTTTATATTTATTAAATGTAATCTCAAGCTTTCAGGAATCTCTGTCCTTCTACAGTAGAGAGAGAGAGTACATAGAAACATTATATAGGTAAACATAATGAAGAAAATTAAAGATGCCAACTACGTGATACTCTGTCGTTTTAATCTGCAAAGATTGAATATCTGGGAGCTACCGACTGCCTCAGAACATCATGCTCTAGGAGGCAGCCTTCTTTCCCCGGACAGAAGATCCTCATCAAGATTTCGAGTATCCTAAGACGATCGGATTCGTCAAACACCAGTCTGGCTACATAATTGCCCGTCATGCCACCAATGAACATGACAGAAAAGGCCAAAACCTGGTTAAACCATCGCAAATACAGTTATACCAATTGGGAAAGTATATACAGTAGAACCTCTATGAGAGAACTCCCAGGCTTAGAGGACACCTCTCTACAAAGGAAAGCTTTCATTATCAGAATTACCATTTTTACTATTTAAAAACTCTCTTGTAAGAGGTCACCTTTTCGTAAAGGACACTTTTGCTCTACAACTAGGTGTTGTCCTTTACAGAGAGGTCTTACTGTATATTAAAACCTGTCTTATTCAGGATATTATATACAGTTAAACCTGTCTATAGCGCCCCCTCTAAATAGCGCCTCTCTTTCTATAGCGCCCGATTTCAAATACATAGTACGATGCGATTTACATTAAAAGTGACCTGTCTAAAGCACCCCCTTTCTATAGCACCCTATTTTGGTGAGTCCCAAGAGGGGGCGCTATAGACAGGTTTAACTGTATATAGAATACATTTTATATAAATTGTATAAGATTTAAATCCATATAAAGTTATAATATATGATAAATATTGCACAGCAGAAAATACTCCATTTATTTTTTACAGGAAAACCATATCAAAATTTTCAGTGAAGGGGATACAGGATGCCATCTTTGCAAAGAAAACATAGAAATATCTCATTACATCTTTGAATGCCTGTATATTAGTGAAGAAAGAGATGTTTTTCTCAAAATTAAACAACAGCCCACTTACGTCAGTACAAAGTATTTTAACCAGCACCATATCAAGTCGAATGGTTGTTCTGTCCCTATATAACTTTTACAAAGCTGTAAGTAGGATCTCTTCCACTACAAGATGGTGATTGATCAGTGTGAGGATATCGTTGTAAGCCGGCAATGAGAGAGTAGAATCTGTATAAGACTGGTATCTTAATAAAGGCTTTATGTGTGTGTGTGTGTGATATATGACAAGTTTAACCAAGTAATTTTCATTTGCCTTTCGGATTATTTAAACAAATTGTGATCAAATATATATACATACAACTAATGTTTATGGAAAAAAATAGTTTGGGTTATAAATAATCATTTTATGGATTTAGGTTGAAAAAATATATATAAAGTATCACAATATTTTTGTGAAAAAGCCATTGAATTGTAAATAAGCAAGTTTTAATAGAGAGAATATGGCTTTACGGGCTACTAACCAAAGTGTATGATTTTCGAGCCCAAAAATGGATGTAGCAAGCAGACAAACCGCAATGTACTGTAGCAAAGTACCAAAAATTAATAGACATAAGAGACCATGTGTTAAATAGTGAAAAACATCCTTTTTTATTGAATTCTTTTAATCTTGAAGATATGTGTGTGCAGGTATATATTTTAACAAACGTACAAAATTATGATGCATTAGTGCGCCATCTGTTATCAAAATTCGAAAATATTATAAACGCGTATCATTCCTTTTGAAATTAAACCATTTCTACTGTCCTTACTGCAATGGAAAAATTAATGGGAGGATCTGGCTCATACCGCTGTTATACTGCATTTTTTAATCTTCCTTTTATAGTGATACTGATGCTAGACTCTTGGAATGGGTATTTTAGATGAACTATAAACATAATCTTTGAGGACAGTAGAATTACATACATTTATAAATATATAATTTTTTCATTGCATAAAGGACAGTAGAAATTGTTTAATTTCAAAAAGAATTATACGAGTCTATAATAGTTTCGAATTTTCATAAACAATCTATATATATGTGAAAAATAGTACAAAAGTGAAAGTTTACTGGGGTCAGGTGGGTAAATTAAGGAAAAAGGCATCTTCTGATTGTGGAACTAAAATTTGCTTTGGCACAAGCCATCAGTAACTTTTAGTTATCTATTAGAACTCCGCCTTTGCCGGTCCCAAGCCCGGATGAAAAAGGAGGAGGGGGAGCAGTAACAAGCTAACAAGTAAGGGCTCCTAATCCAGGGATACAGGATGAACAGCGTTTGTACTCTATGTTAGGAGCGGCTGCAAATGGTGTCTATTTCTCATGTCAGAGGCGGCCATTTCTTTTGGAGCTAAGTCGGCCTGCCACTGAATAGTGCTCTCAGTCTTAATGGCAAAGGCAGACGCATTCTATTTCACCCAGTCATGATGGTTGTCAAACAGACACCATCAAGGGTCACAACTTGATATCCTAATATGATTGAGTGGAGATAAGAAAGAAGAAGAAGTTATCTATTAGGATATGCTTCATTTCTCTTGCTCTACATTTAGTTTAGAAAATATTGGGCACTGTGTGTGTGTGAAATTCGAAAGATTTCAACCACATATCAAAAACATACAACTCAGACCAGAGTAAAGCAACCAACCTTATAACCAATTTTGCGTTACTTAGTTGTAAAAATTGACAGATTCTCTTAAATCTGGGATGTAACTGGTTCAGTTAAAATAATTATCTCTTTTTATTTCCACATTAAACTTTTCTTTCTATGTTTAGTTTACCTTTAAAGTGCAAGTGTTCCTAGGAGGACATAGCGCTTTAAGTCGAAATAAAATACATTTAAATACATCTAGAAAAGAAAAATCGAAAAATTTAATATAACAGCGGTATGGTAGATTAAACTAGCGAAACTGCTGGGAGGGTTCACCACTGATGAGTCAGACCCTCCCATTAATTTATCATTGCAGTAAGGGCAGTAGAAATTGTTTAATTTTTAAAAAGAATCATACGCGTCTATAATAGTTTCGAATAATACATTAAACTTTATAATATAATGCGGCTTGTGATTGTAAAACGACATTTGAAAATCATCCCGCATGTGTTTCTTTTGAACGAAAAATCAAAATTCATTCCAAGGAGAAATAACGATTATTTCTAACCTTAGGGATGAGGTATGAAAGGATGAATTTTGAAGAGTAATGATAAACGGAAAAACTTTAAGATATAATCTGGTGAAATAGTGAATAAAAATATTAAAAATGATCTAAATTTACAAATTTGCGTGTTTTTGCCTAATTAATGTGCTGTAATTTATTTAACTGGGTACTATGTACATCTTCCTTTCATAGCGCAGCTCCAGTTAACAAGGCTGCTATCATTGCAGACAGCAGGATTGTTAGACCTTTGTAGGGTCTGAAACTGATGCCATGTGCATCTGACTTCACTCCAAGCCTGCTTCACACATAAAACCAACTTCTTAAGTACTACGTATTCCATCAAACGTAAAGCACATTGTAGATAACATAATTACATATTGCAAAGTAGGAAATGATAGATAACTCAAAATATCGGAGAACGAAAACTATATTGTATTTGCGAAGAAAATACAAAAATAACTCAAACAAAAAGAACGATGTTACCAATTTTCCTATTGCTAAATCATTTGCAAAATTTTTGATAAGGAATAATTTGTATTATAGATTAGAACTTGATTTGGTCTTATTACCTTGTAGTGAATATACTCATCATTTACATCCCACAATATTGTAAAATGGATGACAAGCTATCCGGGAGGCCAAGATTCCAAAGTAAAGTTTGGGTAAGATGGGTGGACTTCAGCTGCTATATGTATGAGGCGTTAAAACAGCGTTCCTGTGTGGGGGAGGGCAGAGTCTGGTGACATCTGCGACAAGGAGAAGACGTGGCGACTTGCCTCCGGGCGTGTGGATCATCCTGTAAAGCGGTGCCAGGAGAGCCTGACATCGAAGCAGCCTACAAGCCGGTGTAGTCCAGGTTGGACCTGCATAGTGTGGAGCGGAACGTTTCACAAGAGTGACATCCACGGCGATTCTTCTAACGGGAAAGTTGAAGACAAGTCCCACTTATTGTATTACTTCTGTTCAGTGCCACGTATAATAAAGCGATAACTTTTGCTGCATCCTTACAACTCAGGTGTGTATCTTTGTGGCATCCTGATTAGACAGAGAACACGAACAGTGTCTGGGTACGACGTAACAATATTATATTGAAGTACATCTTTTTGATTACTCGTAATATGAAAGTTTTGTAGAGCTATTTACGTAGCTCAGAAGAACAAACAAAATATCGCTCTCTAAGAATGAGTGAAATATACAGATTAATACATATGAATTTTTGTAATATGGCATAATAAAAGTTATATATTAATAACATGCCACATTGTGTAAAAGATTCCACATGTCACTTAGTGCTATTGATTATATAAAAGGTACAAAATATAAATGTTTAATTATATATACCATATAAGAAATGAGCATTAAAGCATGAATAATTCTTTTGCACATAAAATAAAATTATACTGTTCTTACTGCGATGAAAAATATTGGAAAGTCTTGGCTCATTAGTGGTGAACCAACGGGAAACAACAACAGGTTTATATGGGGAAAACGGCGACATCCGGCGGTCGACTTTACAGAGTAGTTTGTTTTAAAAGTTATGATTTTAAATTAAAATAATTTTTATATAACATTAATTTATCTTGAGGCAGTATATTTAAGTAATTTTGTCTTCTCATAATTTATAAGATCAATATTTTTTGAGCGAGTGTTATATTTTAAGAAGTAAATTTAACAAAAAAACATATTCAAGTCATCATTTCAGGCAGCATGCTGGCTATATGTAGATATTTACCTGGTTTCAGTAGAAGTGGATGAGGGTGCTGGCGTGGTGGTCGTAGTGGAAGTAGTCGTTGGTGGCCTCGACGGCATCCTGCACAATCACAGAATTTTGACCCAATGTGGAACAAGAACTATATGGAATGGTCATCTTTATGAAATAGTAAGCGATATATCAATAATCATTTATTGGTATCCAAGGAGACAAAGACGGTAGAGAAAAAATACTATCCGTGGGGTAAACACAGCTGATATGAATATAGAAGATATGGATAAAAACACTGTTAAAGGTGACAAGAGCCGATTTGAATATAGAAGGGAGGTATGAAAAGTCTGGCGAAATAGTAAGCGATATATCAATCGTCATTTATTGGTGTCCAAGAAGTGAAAAGACGGTACAGAAAAAAAGACTGTAAAGGGTAACAAGAGCCGATATGAATATAGAAGATATAGATGAAAAGACTGAAGGGGTGACAAGAGCCAATATAAATATAGAAGGGAGGTATGAAAAGACTGGCGAAATAGTAAGCGATATATCAATAATCATTTATTTGTGTCCAAGAAAAGAAAGACGGTAGAGAAACAAAGAAGACTGTCAAGTGTAACAAGAGCCAATATGAATATAGAAAATATGGTAAAAACACAGTTAAAAGTGACAAGAGCCGATTTGAATATAGAAGGGAGGTATGAAAAGGCTGGCGAAATAGTAAGAGATATATCAGTCATCATTTATCGGTGTCCAAGGAGAGAAAAGACGGTAGATGAAAAAAAGACAGTCAAGTGTAACAAGAGCCAATATGAATATAGAAGATATGGATGAAAAGACTGTCAAGAGAGAGTGACAAGATTCAATATAAATATAGAAGGGAGGTATGAAAAGGCTGGTGAAATAGTAAGCGATATATCAGTCGTCATTTATTGATGTCCAAGAAGAGAAAAGATGGTAGAGAAAAAAAAAGACTGTAAAGGGTAACAAGAACCGATATGAATATAGAAGATATAGATGAAAAGACTGTAAAAGGTGAAAATAATCAATATGAATATAGAAGGGAGGTATGAAAAGGCTGGTGAAATAATAAGCGATATATCAGTCGTCATTTATTGATGTCCAAGAAGAGTAAAGACGATAGAGAAAAAAAGACTGTCAAGTGTAACAAGAGCTAAATAGAAGATATGGATGAAAAGACTGACAGGGGGGTGACAAGATTCAATATAAATATAGAAGGAAGGTATGAAAAGGCTAGTGGAATAATAAACGATATATCAATCATCATTTATTGGTGTCCAAGAAAAGAAAGATGGTAGAGAAAAAAGAAGACTGTAAAGGTAACAAGAGCCAATATGAATATAGAAGATATGGATGAAAAGACTGTTAAAGGTGACAAGAATCAATATGAATATAGAAGGGAGGTATGAAAAGGCTGTCAGATGTAAACAGCGCCGACCTGAACAAATGACTAGAGAAGGGAGATACGAAAAGACTGTAAAGGGTAACAGGAGCCAATATGAATATAGAAGATATGGATGAAAAGACTGTCAAGAGCCGATATGAATATAGAAGGGAGGTATGAAAAGGCTGGGGTAAACAGTGCCGATATAAACATATGAATATAGAAGGGAGATGTGAAAAGATAGTCAGAGGGGGGGGGGGGGGGGGGGGGGGGGGGGGGGGGGGGGGGGGGTAAACAAAGCCGATATAAACATATGACTAGAGAAGGGAGATGTGAAAAGACTGTCAGAGGGGTAAACGGAGCGATCTGAACAAACAAGTGTATAGGAGCTGTCACCCACCTGACCACAAGAGGGATGAGGACACAGAGCTGCTGACGGTCGTCCGTCTCAGCTAGGAATCTGACCTCCGCCGTTACGTTGATCTACACCATTAGCTCAGTCACAGGGTTAGCAGTTTGGCTTGAATAGTGTACATTACATATGGACTTATACATGTTTATCTTAGAACAACTTATCTAAAAGACTTTGTGATGCTTGTCTACATAGGAAACATTTTTAATTTCATATTAATTACATACCTAAATATTAGATAAAATAAAAAGGTATAATTGTGATTATCGTAAAGATAGAGGCTGTCTGGTAGTCATTAATAGATCTTCAAATTAAAGATACTTCGGCTAGTAAATATTTTTATTATCTCGACGTTTTCCCAAAATTCTTTTGTCCTCGTCAGGAGCAAATAAAAGTTAAAGCATTTTATAAAGATTTGAAATTTATTCTATTATATTATATAAAAATAAAAAAATATTTTGGATTGAATAAAAATATTGTCGCGCTTTACCCCTCCGGTTCTTTGCGACGTCGCCGCTTCCTCCTTCGTGGTTCACCTACCCCTAGGCTCCGTTGCTCTCCTCTGCAGTCCACCCAAAGACCTTCCGAGAACCACCACTCAAGTGGAACTCCTTTCCTCTGGCAGTATCTCTCGGCCTTACCACTGGTGGGGGGACACGAGAGACTTACCAGAAGAGTAAGGACTGTGGCGATGGCGAGAGTAACAATAGTAACCAACACCAAGACTTCAAACACTCCTCATTTATTGTAATTTCTACTACACATTATACATAACTGGAATAACAATCAACGGGTATTTACATTATTTTACATCCCAGAGCCAATATCAACAGATATTTACAATCATTTGCCCCAGGAAACAGGACCACAGCAGTCGGCTATTCCCACATTATTTCCAGACCGGAAATAGGCGAAAGCGCCATCTATTGGCGGAGGTTGTAGGTGTTTTGAAGGCTCATATACGCGACAATATATATTTTCAATATTTCGGTTGGCTGAACGCCAACTTTTGTCAAGGCATTACATTTTATTAGCGTCATTAGATTATAGTTATATAGGTTTTTTAATATACAAGGGGGTAGGCTATATGACACTACGCGGTCCTGAATTTGCTTATACAAACTGTAAGGCCTTGATTAAGGTTGGCTTTCAACCAATCGAAATATTGGCAAATAAATCTTTTTATTCAATCCAATATTTGCCTTTTTATTATCTAATTATTTAAATAGGGATTTCATTATTTTATATACTCATAAAATATGAATATATATATACAAAAATAATATAAAAATGGAAAGGTAAGGTGTTGATATTGAAACCAAAAAAAAAAAAAGTTGCCATCATCAGACAAAAGTACTGAACGAAGACCAAATTCAAATAAATAGATAGTTTGTGACATTTCAGTAATAGCATTGTTATTATCTCTGACTCTTAAAAAAACAGACGACCGGCGATATCAAATAGAATCTACGAAGTTTTGTTCATGAATGTATATATAGAATAAGCGAATAATTTGATCAGAGAATGTATATATGCAGCTATGGTAGAATGATACCTACAGGCGGCAGTCTAGGTGGCAAGGTATGAGGATACCACATCTGGTACTGGACACCTTTCAACATCCCTGAATGACAGGGATCAGGATTGATGTAGGTACAGGCATCAACTTTAGGCCCGTAACCAAAGGCGACAATTCCAACCCGCCCATAGAAGCGTAGGTAGAAATTGTCCAAATCTTGCAGAGGCTCTGAACCCATTAACATTCATTACAAACACAACAACACACTTTTGAAAGATTTAAAGAAAATTAAGTATTTATATATTGAATAGAATATATTGTCGCGTAGTAAATAAATTAAAGAGAAGAAGTCGATGTTAAAATAAAGTTTTATTCTTAGTAAAAGAGTCTCGATCCACTCAACCGAGATGATCGAATAAATAGATAAGAACCAACAACAAGTATGTAAAACAGCCTGCTTTACATAAAACAAAAAATAAAGAGAAAAAAAGAAGGAAATATTTACATATATTGTTGCATCATGATTAATGCACCTATTTTAAAAAATATTTATAATATTATTTTCCATATATTTTAAATTTTATATTTATTTATTTTTATAAAACAGAATATTATTATGAAATATTATGTACTATAAAATCATTTGTATTTTGATACACTGAATACACAACCTGCTTTAAACTTTGATGTGATAAATAAAGAGATATTCTAGGTGTTACCTAAATATATATTTGTCTTATTATTGACTGATTTAACCTTGTAGAATGGTTGAGACATGGTCTGGAAAGATAAAAGACGCGTCTGAGGAGAGAATCAGGACTGAAGAGTCTGTAAAACCGCAGCCTGGTGCAACAATAATCTATATACAGTAGAACCTCCATGAGAGGACACTCACGCTAGAGGACAACTCTCTACAAAGAACAGGTTTCATTTGCAATATTACCATTTTTACTATTTTGCAACTCTCCGGTAATGTTGTATATAGTAAAATCTGTGCATACCTAAAGATCTGGCACAGAATGTAAACAATGGAGGCCTAATAAATATATAATTGTTCTCGCACTGCGCTCTATTAATTGTCTATTAACTCCGCCTTTGGCTGTCCCAAGCCCGGATGAAAAAGAAGGAGGGGGAACAGTAACAAGTTCACTAAAAACTGGGCTCAGCTGGCCTGGCTGATAGTACCCTGTAAGGGCTCCTAATCCAGGGATACAGGATGAGCAGCGTTTGTACTCCATGTTAGGAGCGGCTGCACATGGCGTCTGTTCCTCATGTCAGAGGCGGCCATTTCTTTTGGAGCTAAGTCGGCCTGCCACTGAGTAGTGCTCCCAGTCTTAATGACAAAGGCATTCTACTTCACCCAGTCATGATGGTTGTCAAGATTGAGTGGAGATAAGAAAGAAGAAGAAGAAGATTTCTCTATTTATAAAGGCTGTAACTATTATAATATATAGCATTGGCTAAAAAGGTTAAATAGTAACAGTATAAAAGATACAACAGGTAAGAGGACACCTCTCCCTAGAGGACACTTTGACTCTGCAATTAGGCGACCTTTACAAGGAGGTTCTACTGTATATATAAATAAAAATAATGAAGAGTAAAAGAGAAATATTATAAGTAAGATATGTTTATATTATTATTTTTTAGGTGAATATTATGAATGTATCAATAAATATTTAAAATGTTTAACGACAATATTTTTTTAGCAACGAAACCAAGCTTATAAATCAGCTTTGACACGTCATACGCATGTTAAAAAAATAACTGGGGTAACGAACCAGATATTATTTAATCAGAAAGAATAAAGATTAATCTAATAAGTGCATTTTTTCTTCCATAAAAAAAATTAAATGAAAACTATTACAAAATCTATATATACATATATATTTGTACATATATTTGTAATAGTTTGGCATTAGATGGCGTTTTATTCGTTTTTTTTGTGAGAATTTGAAACTATTATAGACGCGTATGATTCTTTTTTAAATTAAACCATTTTCTACTGTACTTACTGCAATGGAAAAAAATGAATTGGAGGGCCTGACCCATCACTAGTGAACCCTCCCAGTGGTTTCGCAAGTTAAATCTACCATACCCATGTTATATTGCATTTTTCGATCTTCCTTTTATAGCGATACTGATGTTAAACTCTTGGAATGGGCATTTTAAATGAACTATGGACATAAGCTTTGAGGACAGTATATAGAAATACATACAATTATAAATATATAACATGCTTCAAGAAATCGCTATTCCACAAATATCAAATTGAGTCTTTTATTAGAACATTTATATTATGATACATTAGCGCGCCATCTGTTATGAGAATTCGAAACAATTATAGACGCGTGTGATTCTTTTAAACATTTTCTAATGCCCTCACTACAATGAAAAATTAATGTGAGGGCCTGGTACATCAGTGTTGAACCTTCCCAGAAGTTTCGCCAGTTAAATCTACCATACCGTTGTTATATTGAATTTTTCGCTTTTCCTTTTATGCCGATACTGACCTCTTGAAAAAGGTATTTTGGATGAAATATATATTATGTTATCTTGTAGAAGAACAGAGATGCCTGAAAGCTTGAGATTGCTTTAGATAAAATGAAAAGAAACTCATCTCCAGAAACTTGTGGTATTGTTTAATTCATACAAAATGAAAGGATTTAAAATCACGAATGTTTCTTTTATACAGTTCAGTGGTGAACCTTCCCAGCAGTTTCGCCAATTTAATCTACTAGACCGCTTCTCAGAGCTCTAATACTGTATTGGGCAATTCTGCTTATATACGCAGCACTGAAGGATTGAATCTTAGAAATGGGTTTAAAGAAACTATGGACACAAGCTTATAGGACAAGTAGAATACATATAAATATTTGCATCAAGCAATGCTCTTCCGCAAACAATAGGGAAAAGGTCAGTTAGGCATAAATTAACACAAAGCAATAATGCGCCATCCATATTTTTCATCGCAGTAAGAACAGTATTATGTATAAAAGAAACATTCGTGCTTTTAAATCCTTTCATTTTGAATATATGGATGGCGCGTTATTGTTTTGTGTTAATTTATGTTTAATTAATGTTCAGGAGATTTTTAAATCATTTGATATGGATAGTGTAGGTTCAGGAAACTTACGTAGGTGGACAGAGAAGTTGTAAGTTCCCCCACTCTCTACATAGCAGGGTAGGTCTTGAGGACAGTGTTCTAACTCCAGGTTGACCTCAGTATACAGGTGATCTCCCGGACCTGACCACAGGACATTTTTTACTGTTTTTTTAATAGCTGTTATATTTATATATATAGATGGGAATTTTTCCGGGAGGAAATTGATATAAAATGCATAGAACTCCTTTCCCGTCAAATTAGATGATGCCTAGTTTTGACGTTTAATTTGACGGGAGAGATGCCCTATGCTTTATATGTATATATATGTAGTAATGTAGTTGTTGTTGCTGTAGGATGACTGTAGTGTGACATGTTGGTTGCAGTCGTGGTGGCCACAATGATCAGAGTGGGTTCAGGTGATTGGGATTACACAAAAGGACGAGCCATGTTGGATGTCACCACAGAGATGGTGAGATAGTAAGTGAAGCCGACGCCAGTCAGGGCAGATTTGTTTAGAGGGGTCCGACAATCGTGTCTCAAAACGGACTAATCTGCTTGAGTAAGAAAGGGGCACACCTGGGAACCCGACAGGTTTTTCGGATCTTTTTCCTCCGCTGGCGCCGGCTGTCACTCACTCGAAATTATATTTCTGATACATTGGCAATAATATTATAACCATACAAGACATGGGGACACATAGGTATATATTGGAATATATTATAACATATATATATGTAGCAATATATGTCAATATACACTATATTTTTTTATGTACCATAATTATAAAAGTGTAACAGACCCAAAATGCTGATAAAATTCAACGCGCCGGTTTAGCCATCCTGTAATACAAAATATGATTAAAGAGTTATATTGAGACAGCCAAGGAAGGACGAAGGTCGGAGGAGTCGAATTTCACTTCCTCCCAGGAAACTACTAATATGTTTTACAACGTCACTGGACACCGACAAAAACATGGAGGGTGAGAGACGGGAAGCTTACTGAAATGCTTGTACAAGAGCTTGTATATAGAAAAAAAACGCAAACAACAATACACATAACATAGTGTCTGTATAGAGTATTTACAATGTAGTTGAAAATTTTATCAATACATAATTATGATTATTTTCTGTTCACAAAATTGGTATTTATTTCTCAAATTGATTTGGAAATTTTGGCATAAAATTCAGGAGTCGAATCTATTATAGTAATTTCTCTCAGACATATTTCCTGTTGAATTTGTCATTCAGATATGTTAAATATTGTGAGAACTTAGGCAAACAAACACATCTTATTCAAATTGTTGAACTCTTATTTGAAAAGTTTCATGTCTGTTTTATGGCTATTTCAGTGGCTATGATACATACCTAAGGTCCAGCAATGGCTGTGGTACTTACAGAAATTCAGGTCGGTGGCTGTAATACTTACAGAGGTTCCAGTCGTTTCTATGGTACTTAGAGAAGATGAATTTTATGGCTGTAGTACTTACAAAAAGTCCAGTTGGTGGCTGTAGAACTTACAAAAAGTCCAGTTGTTGGCTGTAGTACTTACAAAAAGTCCAGTTGTTGGCTGTAGTACTTACAAAAAGTCCAGTTGGTGGCTGTAGAACTTACAAAAAGTCCAGTTAATGGCTATAGTACTTACAAAAAGTCCAGTTGTTGGCTGTAGTACTTACAAAAAGTCCAGTTGTTGGCTGTAGTACTTACAAAAAGTCCAGTTGGTGGCTGTAGTACTTACAAAAAGTCCAGTTGTTGGCTGTAGTACTTACAAAAAATCCAGTTGTTGGCTGTAGAACTTACAAAAAGTCCAGTTAATGGCTATAGTACTTACAAAAAGTCCAGTTGTTGGCTGTAGTACTTACAAAAAGTCCAGTTGGTGGCTGTAGTACTTACAAAAAGTTCAGTTGGTGGCTGTAGTACTTACAAAAAGTTTAGTTGGTGGCTGTAGTACTTACAAAAAGTCCAGTTGGTGGCTGTAGTACTTACAAAAAGTCCTGTTGGTGGCTATAGTACTTACAAAAAGTTTAGTTGGTGGCTGTAGTACTTACAAAAAGTCCAGTTGGTGGCTGTAGTACTTACAAAAAGTCCTGTTGGTGGCTATAGTACTTACAAAAAGTCCAGTTGGTGGCTGTAGTACTTACAAAAAGTCCTGTTGGTGGCTGTAGTACTTACAAAAAGTCCAGTTGGTGGCTGTAGCGACGTTAATGAGTAGTGTCACCGTCAAAATGTTGAAAACGGCCATCCTGCCGAAATACATCGGTGTTAGAACTCGATTCAAAACGATCGAAAACTAAATTTAGAATAAATATTGCGGCTATATTATTGTATTTATTAATCAACAACTACCCCTGTACCACAGTGGAGCACTCACCTCTACATCCAGCCACTGCCCCTGTACCACAGTGGAGAACTCACCTTTACATCCAGCCACTGCCCCTGTACCACAGTGGAGCACTCACCTCTACATCCAGCCACTGCCCCTGTACCGCAGTGGAGCACTCACCTCGACATCCAGCCACTGCCCCTGTACCAAAGTGGAGCCTTCACCTCTACATCCAGCCACTGCCCCTGTACCAAAGTGGAGCCTTCACCTCTACATCCAGCCACTGCCCCTGTACCACAGTGGAGCACTCACCTCGACATCCAGCCACTGCCCCTGTACCGCAGTGGAGCACTCACCTCGACATCCAGCCACTGCCCTGTACCACAGTGGAGCCTTCACCTCTACATCCAGCCACTGCCCCTGTACCACAGTGGAGCACTCACCTCGACATCCACCCACTGCCCCTGTACCACAGTGGAGCACTCACCTCGACATCCACCCACTGCCCCTGTACCACAGTGGAGCACTCACCTCGACATCCACCCACTGCCACTGTACCACAGTGGAGCACTCACCTCGACATCCAGCCACTGCCCCTGTACCACAGTGGAGCACTCACCTCGACATCCAGCCACTGCCCCTGTACCACAGTGGAGCCTTCACCTCGACATCCAGCCACTGCCCCTGTACCACAGTGGAGCCTTCACCTCTACATCCAGCCACTGCCCCTGTACCACAGTGGAGCCTTCACCTCTACATCCAGCCACTGCCCCTGTACCACAGTGGAGAACTCACCTCGACATCCAGCCACTGCCCCTGTACCACAGTGGAGCACTCACCTCGACATCCAGCCACTGCCACTGTACCACAGTGGAGCACTCACCTCGACATCCAGCCACTGCCACTGTACCACAGTGGAGAACTCACCTCGACATCCAGCCACTGCCCCTGTACCACAGTGGAGCACTCACCTCGACATCCAGCCACTGCCACTGTACCACAGTGGAGCACTCACCTCGACATCCAGCCACTGCCACTGTACCACAGTGGAGCACTCACCTCGACATCCAGCCACTGCCACTGTACCACAGTGGAGCCTTCACCTCTACATCCAGCCACTGCCCCTGTACCACAGTGGAGCACTCACCTCGACATCCAGCCACTGCCACTGTACCACAGTGGAGCACTCACCTCGACATCCAGCCACTGCCACTGTACCACAGTGGAGAACTCACCTCGACATCCAGCCACTGCCCCTGTACCAAAGTGGAGCCTTCACCTCTACATCCAGCCACTGCCCCTGTACCACAGTGGAGCACTCACCTCGACATCCAGCCACTGCCACTGTACCACAGTGGAGCACTCACCTCGACATCCAGCCACTGCCACTGTACCACAGTGGAGCACTCACCTCGACATCCAGCCACTGCCACTGTACCACAGTGGAGCCTTCACCTCTACATCCAGCCACTGCCCCTGTACCACAGTGGAGCACTCACCTCGACATCCAGCCACTGCCACTGTACCACAGTGGAGCACTCACCTCGACATCCAGCCACTGGCACTGTACCACAGTGGAGAACTCACCTCGACATCCAGCCACTGCCCCTGTACCAAAGTGGAGCCTTCACCTCTACATCCAGCCACTGCCCCTGTACCACAGTGGAGCACTCACCTCGACATCCAGCCACTGCCCCTGTACCACAGTGGAGAACTCACCTCGACATCCAGCCACTGCCCCTGTACCACAGTGGAGCACTCACCTCGACATCCAGCCACTGCCCCTGTACCACAGTGGAGCACTCACCTCGACATCCAGCCACTGCCCCCAATCAATTAAAACCCGTGTCACGATTGGCCCCGCTCTCAGACACCGGAATTAAACGTCATTCATATTTATTCCGATTTAAATTTCAGATTGGTCACACGGCATGGCAACCCTATTGATTCCATATCGAGACTTGAACCCAGTTAATTCTATTTAATTGATTTATGGAAGTTTTTTCCAGGAAGCCTTCAGCACACACAGCTGAATTAGCTCTAGATAGCTTAGAAACATTGTTCTATACGTTAGAATGCCTATTAGCGACATATTAATTAATTTTATTTGGAAAAGTCTAACAGGAATCTTTATAATATGATGCACTAGCGCGCCATCTGTTATCAAAATTCGAAACTATTTTAAAGGCGTAAGATTCTTTTTGAAATTAAACAATTTCTACTGCCCTTACTGCAATGGAAAATTAATGAGAGGGCCTGGCTCATCAGTGGTGAACCCTCTCAACAGTTTCGCCAGTTTAATCCACCATACCGCTGTTATATTGCATTTTTGGAACTTCCTTTTATAGTGATGCTGTTGATTGACTCTTTGAATGGGTATTTTAGAAGAACTATTGACATAAGCTTTGAGGACACTGTCTCTAAGCCCTCTTCTAACCGTGACCACGATTGCATAAATGGCTAGCTTGATTGACTCTATTTTACTGAAATACACGAGTATCGTTCGAATAAACTTTGCCTGAATAGACTCTTAGTATTTTTTTCTTGTATAAAAGCAAAGTTCACACCTCCCGTCAAAACAATATCTACCCTGGGCTGAAAAGAGCCATTAGCCTGAACCATGGTCCCCAGATTGACCCTTCTCAATTTGCCAAAACCTTTGTTATGGCTTTGTCAACGACCCAAGGATGCTAGCTTGAGGCGATGCTCAATAGATGGTGTCTATTCATGGTAAACGGATTGCGGATTTCGACAATTTAGAAAGAGGGAATCATATATCTCCGCAACTCTTTTTATTAACGCGATTAAGGAAGCTTTCGGGCAAGCCCTTCTTCAGCTAACTATAGTGTACAGCTTGCCTTGTTTGTACACTATAGTTAGCTGAAGAAGGGCTTGCCCGAAAGCTTCCTTAATCGCGTTAATAAAAAGAGTTGCGGCGATATATGATTCCCTCTTTCTAAGATGGTGTCTAGTTTTGACGGGTGAGTAAACCTTATCTTTTATAGATCAATTTCCTCTCAGCATAATTTCCATCTTTTTCAATGATTCCTAAAATTTAAAGATACGTTGATTATGGATTTATATTTTAATGCGCTAAAGTTCAACTCATTAAGTTTATTATGATGCATCAGCGCGCCATTTGTTTTGAAAATTCGAAACTTTTATAAACGCGTTTGATTCTTTGAAAATTAAACAATATATATGGCTATTTATATAAAGCTTATAATTATATAGCCACCTCTTTCTTAAATTATGTGTCTATAACCTTTTAATTGCGAAAAAATGGAATTATAAAACCTTTTGATCACCAAAATTTCTTATCTTTTATTCGAACCAGAATTTCTATGTTTTAATGGCCATCTACTTATATAATTGCCTTATTCTGTCTGTGTGAAGTTCACTGTGTGAAGTTAACGGATAGATTTTGGTCAGAATGGATAAAACAAAAAAAGCGTCAAGGGATGGGAATCGAACCCACGACCTTCCGCTTACCGGGCAGATGCCATGACCACTAGGCCCCATGACCACAATTTATAATTGTAACAAATAGTATTTGAATCAAAACATTCACAATCGGGTAAAACACGGGCGTTGCCCGGGTCATTCGGCTAGTACATTATAACAGCCCTTTCGGTTGATTTATTACTTTATCTTAATGTATCGGATATTGAAATTTCTTCTTTCTAAATTTCTGTACTAAATGAAAATAATGATTCAACAAGAGAAAACGTTTTTTAAAAGACATTTCATATTACAAATACTCCTTTCTTGGACTTCAGGATGAGTATTTGTAAGAAAAATGTCTTTTAAAAGTCTGCTGTTTGGTAGAAACTTATAAAATGCACTCATAGACAAAACATATGGAAGTGGAAAGTCTGATTTTGCCGGTTATCTGTTTTTTTTTAAGGAGACATAAGCAATTTGTTTACACTTAGTTATATCGTGTGTCTTCAATAAAGATCTCTGTAATATCTTTCAGAGTTATTGTCTGAATCCCGATATACATGCTAGAAGGTAAAATTTCTTTAAGTTTTGTCCATGAGTGTGTCTTCAATAAAGGTCACTGTAATATCTTTCAGAGTTATTGTCTGAATCCCGATATACATGCTAAAAGGTACAGCATCCTTATGTTTTGTCCATGAGTGTATCTTCAATAAAGGTCACTGTAATATCTTTCAGATTCATTGTCTGATTCCCGATATACATGCTAAATGGTACAACTTCTTTAAGTTTTGTCCATGAGTGTGTCTTCGATAAAGGTTACTGTAATATCTTTCAGAATTATTGTCTCAATCCCAATATACATGCTAAAAGGTACAACTTCCTTAAGTTTTGTCCATGAGTGTGTCTTCAATAAAGGTCATCGTAATATCTTTCAGAGTTATTGTCTGAATCCCGATATACATGCTAAAAGGTACAACTTCTTTAAGTTTTGTCCATGAGTGTGTCTTCAATAAAGGTCACCGTAATATCTTTCAGAGTTATTGTCTGAATCCCGATATACATGCTAAAAGGTACAACTTCCTTAAGTTTTGTCCATGAGTGTGTCTTCAATAAAGGTCACTGTAATATCTTTCAGAGTTATTGTCTGAATCCCGATATACATGCTAAAAGGTACAACTTCCTTAAGTTTTGTCCATGAGTGTGTCTTCAATAAAGGTCACCGTAATATCTTTCAGAGTTATTGTCTGAATCCCGATATACATGCTAAAAGGTACAACTTCCTTAAGTTTTGTCCATGAGTGTGTCTTCAATAAAGGTCACTGTAATATCTTTCAGAATTATTGTCTCAATCCCAATATACATGCTAAAAGGTACAACTTCCTTAAGTTTTGTCCATGAGTGTGTCTTCAATAAAGGTCATCGTAATATCTTTCAGAGTTATTGTCTGAATCCCGATATACATGCTAAAAGGTACAATTTCTTTAAGTTTTGTCCATGAGTGTGTCTTCAATAAAGGTCACCGTAATATCTTTCAGAGTTATTGTCTGAATCCCGATATACATGCTAAAAGGTACAACTTCCTTAAGTTTTGTCCATGAGTGTGTCTTCAATAAAGGTCACTGTAATATCTTTCAGAGTTATTGTCTGAATCCCGATATACATGCTAAAAGGTACAACTTCCTTAAGTTTTGTCCATGAGTGTGTCTTCAATAAAGGTCACCGTAATATCTTTCAGAGTTATTGTCTGAATCCCGATATACATGCTAAAAGGTACAACTTCCTTAAGTTTTGTCCATGAGTGTGTCTTCAATAAAGGTCACTGTAATATCTTTCAGAGTTATTGTCTGAATCCCGATATACATGCTAAAAGGTACAACTTCCTTAAGTTTTGTCCATGAGTGTGTCTTCAATAAAGGTCACCGTAATATCTTTCAGAGTTATTGTCTGAATCCCGATATACATGCTAAAAGGTACAACTTCTTTAAGTTTTGTCCATGAGTGTGTCTTCAATAAAGGTCACCGTAATATCTTTCAGTGTTATTGACTGGATCCCGATATACATGCTAAAAGGTACAACTTCCTTAAGGTTTGTTCATGAGTGTGTCTTCAATAAAGGTCACCGTAATATCTTTCAGAGTTATTGTCTAAATCCCTATATACATGCTAAAAGGTACAACTTCCTTAAGTTTTGTCCATGAGTGTGTCTTCAATAAAGGTCACCGTAATATCTTTCAGAGTTATTGTCTGAATCCCGATATACGTCAGCATCTTAACGGCGTTTATAAGTTTTTATGTACTCCTATAGAAGGTCAGAAATTACCGAAAACTCGAGATTGAGATAATAAATATGTAGAGAAACTCATCTCCAGAAACCTGTTGCATTTAATACATACCGAAAAAAAAAATATATATATATCAAAAATAAAGAAGGCATATCCTGACCACGAGCACGTGTGCTTTTTTAGATGGCAGAGCGCCATCTAGTGGAACAGAAAACAACTAAACATTGATTTAGCCTGTTCCCTGATATTTGGCCAACCCAATTTCTTGATAAATCAAGAAAAGTCATCCACGAACGCGTTTCGCGCTGTTGATGCTCGTTAGCGTGGAGTAGACTGTAACCACTGCGACCAAAAAATATTTTTGGTCCCAGAGGCTTCTTGAGAAACCAAGAAATGGGAATTTAAGGCCAAATTTGCGAAAATACGCTTAACACATGAAAAAACAATAGAAAAAACCGTTGTAATATATTTCAATACAGTAGACTCTCCTATAACGCGAGTTTTTACAACGCGATTTCGTACAACGCGATAAAAAAATTGCGACAAATTTATTTATACAAAGCGAATTTTCGTATAACGCGTTATAAAATAAAATGCGGAAATTTCCATATTGACAACTGTACAATACATTTAATTTTTATGCACGCGCGTTTTTCATTTTTTTTTGTTTTTGAATGAAGTAGTGTTGTATACTTTGTCAATTTAATTGCACATGTGTTTCTGTAAGTTAAATATTTTAAATACGTAGTGTTAAATTGAGTTTTAAAGCTTAAAATAATATTTTTAACGCATATAATGTATTAAATTAGAAGTTACATGTAAATATTTTGCAAATATAAAAAATTACGAAACTTGCTCCCCAGGCATGCGAAATAAAGTTGGAAAAAAAGAAAAATTGAAAAGGAGATATACTGTATCATGTAAAAATGTATTGTATAAAATGATGTATATAGGAAAATCATTATATACTAAAACAAAACTAAATGTTATATTATTTTATATGCAAATGTATATAAAAAAAAAAAACAAATTACGTAGTGAATAAACATTAATTCTTATAACGCGATATCATACAACACGGAACACATTAATCGCGTTATAGGAGAGTCTACTGTATATACTTATATTCCCATATGTAATATAGCTATAGTCTAACAACCAAAACTGTAGACACAATACAATCACCAGTTTGGCTATCATGTAACAACAACAATAGCCTTTATTGGGCACACGTGCCATACAAGATTCTCCCTGTAGAACAGAATAAATAAATAACAAATCAGCATCGTAGTTATATACAATATTGGGTATTGACCTCGACCAATTATCGAGTTGGATCCGGTGTCTGTGCTAAATATTTTGATTGAGCTGATTTCCAGTATTTATAAAAAGCGAATGCAAAGGGTCTGGATTTTACGACTTTTGCCATTAAAACATAAGGCGAATTGCTATTATAGCCGGTCTCTTGACGAAGAATTTCTCTTTCTTCTTCCATTGCCGTACAGTAGAACATGTAGTGTGGAAAATCGAGACTAAATTCACCGTTGCATAAGGTTCATTTTATGGTCTTAGTTTTCAATAGTGAAGCATGATTAATTCTCTGTACTACAAAAAGGCTTCTTACTTGTACAATGATTCTCTTTATGGTTAGGGGGATATTGTCATTCAGATAGCATTCCATTGTAGGTGATGAATGAAAGTATTTATAGTGAGAGTAGAGTATTGATTTTCTTATTCTTACATAATCCAGCTGCAAGGACTGATCGGTTGCCGTTCTAATAATTAGGGGGATGTATCTTTGTAGAATATTGAAGTCTGTACATCCAACAAGCCATGAGAAGCCGGTGTTATTAAGTAGCTCTGTTATACTTTTTACCAGTCCGATATTCTGTTTTGAAGAAATTGAAATGTCCCACAAATGGGCCAAACAAATTGAAGGTAGCCTGCTGCCGTCCATTTTCAGAATTCTAGTCCAGAATTTTAAAGTTAGTTTTTTCACTGTGATATCAAGAGAGTTTCTTCCTGTTTCGGCCTTCAAAATATAGCCCGGAGTATAACTTGGAAGGCACAGAAAACGTCTGAGAAAGGTATCCTGGATTCTATCTAAGATTAAGGCTTGATCATGTGCCCAGATTGGAGCCGCATAGAGTAGGACTGTCAAGATCATAGAATACAACAATCTCATGCTTGCATGGAAGGATTTGAGCTTGGACTTCAGAATAATCTCCCTCACAGCACCCATCGCGGCCATGGTCTTGCCTCTATAATTTAAGGCAACTTGAGTGAAAGAAATCGAAGGGGTTAGCGGGTAGCCCAGGTACGTATATTTTGATGTAACACTTAAAGGACTTTGGCCCCAATACCATCTTTCTGAACGCGCCACCTTTCCTCCATTACGGAAAACCATTATTCTTGACTTGTTTTCGTTCAGATTTAGTAAGTTAGTTTCTAGATAGGTTTTCAGTATGTTGATTTTCAATTGAAGGTTTATTTTAGAATCACCGATCAAAACAATATCGTCGGCATATAGGAGGAGGTGTATGTTTCCGAAATTGGGTAAGTATATTCCTGACAACCCCGAGTCATCAAATATTTTAATCAAATCATTAATAAAGAGTAGGAATAGGCATGGGGATAGTGGGTCACCTTGGGTCATCATGTAACAAAATTTAATATCTGCCCTTTGCTCAAATGATGACATTGCAGAAACAGACGCGAGCTAAATAACTTACAACAAAAATATGCCTAAAATGAAAACTACGCATGCGCATTTACTAGCGTTGCTAAATTAAATTATAGTTTAGGATTTGTTCTTTACAGTTAAATTGATTTTACATTTTTTTAAAGTTGTTTTATATTTTATTTTTTAAAAGTTCGGGAACTTTTTGATCCTACCGTGTATATCTAAATAATTTTTATTTTTCATACATTTGTATTCCTGGATCAGCTCCGATATCCCAAACAAGAACCTCATCACAAGCCCAAGTGTCAAGATCCCAGGTTTTTCCCTCCCTCGACGAGAATGGGTGCTTCTAAACCGCTTTAGGACAGGTCAGGGAAGGTGTGCAGAGCTGATGAAGTTATGGGGCTACACCAAAGATCCAAATTGTGCCTGCAACGTCCCACAATCAATGTCCCATATACTAGATGACTGCCCGCTGTACAAATTCAATGGAGGAATCTCCAATCTCCATTCTGTCACCCCGGAAGCCCTGAACTGGCTGAAGGCCTTGCCTCTCAGACTTTAATGACCGATATGTCTTCACTTCTTTTTTCTAGATTTAATTCATTTTGTCTCCTCTCTAATTGTAATACGCTGCTGTATCACCTCATAAGCATAAATAATACATTTGTGATAACTTTCGTTTTATTAATTCTCACTCGGAGTCTTGAAAAAAAAAAAGAATGTATTCTCATTACCATATTAAACTCCATATAGCCTCCTCAGTCCACTTCAGAGAAGATTGAGGATCTGTTTGAGATACTAGACGCTGACTCCTTCCTGACACCCCTATATAGGGATTATTACAGGTGCGAAGTAGAATTTGCTGTTTAATCCCTAACTAAGAGGGAGGACGTTCTCGAGTATCTCTCGCCCGAGCAGAGCTCTGCTCTGAAGAAATTCCTTGACAAGGCAATCGCCCATGTCGGTGACAAGGACTCCGACCTAGGCAAGATGCTGTCCGACTTCATGGCAGAATGCGACATTGAACGAGACGACACGCAGTGGTATTCGTCTGATACAAACAATTTGTAATTATTTTGTTTTATACATTTTCCCCCTCTCTATATAATTAACCCTATATAATTTTATATGTACATTGTAATAAATCAGTTTGAATCTCATATTAAACTCCAATGGTGAATACAACCTATACAAGCATGTATTCTCATAAAATGAAATAATTTGTGTATAATAAAAGATGCAATAAAAGAAAGATACACAAATATTACTAGTAAAAGTTATAATTTTATTTGGGATTCATATTTATTTTAAAGAATTGTATAAAAACAAATATTAGAAAAATTTGTTCATCAAGATTATTATTCTAACAAAGATAAACAGAAAATTAGGCACATACCTCAATATTAACTGATTTATTGTTCATATGGAAGCATTTTTGAGGATAACAAAGAATTTTTCACAATCTTCTTCAAATTAAAGATACTTAAGCCAGTAAATCTTTTTTTATTATCTCGAAGTTTTGACAAAAATCTTTTGTCCCTCGTCAGGAGCGAACAAAAATTAAAACATTTGGCAAAACGTTAAAAGCAAGCAAGAAATGATTCTTCTTTGAGTGTGAAAGCTTTTAAAAATAGGAACTTAACCTCTATTATTAATTTTTTTATTTTTTCTTTGTCGTCTGTTTTGCACAAGTTAAATCTGGTTAGAACGATGTATGTAAATTAGATGATTCTTTTGTTGCCTTAAATACGAGGTAATTAACTCGTTTCTCTCTCTATATCTAAAATGTTTAAAGTTTGTGAATTAAAAAAAAAACTATTTTTTAAATCTGAGAGTTATCTTCAAAAACGATCCAACACTTTTACTAGTCGAAGTATCTTTAATTTGAAGAACTATGAATACCGGCCAGGCAACCTCTATCTTTACCATAATTTTACTCATGTTTACTAGTATTCAGAGATAAAAAAAAGTTGAATTTTTGTCAAAGATTTTGGATATTTTTAATCAATTTATAAGTATAGATTCACATAATCTTTCAGGCAGTTTAAAGTCAAAGTTAGGAAGACAAATCCTGAACAAGAAGATCGATCAAATACCTTTCTATACAGCCATATAATGAGCATATATTCTTAGTACGAATAGAGTGCGGAGGAAAGCATATTAAAAAACTTTATGAAAATGTAATAAAAATACAGCATACATATTAAAAATAAAAAGGCATATCTTGACCAGGAGTACATGTGCTTTTCAGAAGGCAGAGCGTCATCTGGTGGGACAGAAATCAGCTCGAGCTTTCGGGTTAACATGCTCTTCAACACGGAGATCCAGAAGTACAACTTCTAGCCAATTATAACACGCCATGAGAAAAGAAACCAAACTCTTGATTCTTTTTGATTGAATCATAAATCTTAATAAACATTCAAATTTCCTTCTTAATTACTTACAATGCTCGCATAAAGAAGGCTTTATTTAAATTTAATTTCTTTGAGCAGTTATGTAAAAACAACATCAAACGATTGCTTATATATTTTTTTTTGAAAATAGAGCAATTCATAAATAAATCTTTAATTAAAAAGGCATATATTGGATCAAATAATGATTTATTTTACCAATGTTTCAGCAATATACATTAAAATGTTATAATACCATGATAAAGGTTGGCGTTCAGCTAACTGAAATATTGGTAAAATAAATGATATTTTGATCCAATATATGCCTTTTTAATTAAAAATTGATTATATATTGAGGAAGTAAACTTCCAAATTTGATCTTCTGTATTCAAAAATGCAAATGCATGGAGAATATCTTTATTTACGGGGCTGCTAATGAGAATGGATGATTTTTTGAGCTCCAAAACCAGAGCGTTAAATGCACATGCAATTGTCCATTCGCCGATGATAAGAAAGCATAATAGACAGAGTCTTATGATGCATACTATGTACATAACATCCCTATGTGCACAATAGAAAGTATATGTAATAATAAATAATAAAGAAACCTGCAATAAAAGCGAAAAAGAATCGAAATCGGTCATGTTTGATATCAAATGACAAAGCTGCAGGTCGCCTTGTTAGAAATCTACCTATGCAGCGAAATCGAGAATTTATTTGTTAGAAGCCATCCTTGTAAGAAAATTTCCTTATTAAATAAGAAAATAACATTTCTTAGAGAAGTCGTCTATAAACCACAGGAACCTAGGTGTTATTAAAAATATAACTTCCTTTTCTTAAGATTATTTAAAAATATAATTTAGGATTTTGATCGTTGATACTTGCCCATTGTTCAAATTAAGAGCAAAAGGTTACTTGTAAAAAATCTTATTATTAAGTTGTTAACGTGATAATCCTGTTGAAGGACTGACAAGTCCGAAAACTTGAAAATAAAAAGTTACACAAGAAATTTAACCTTGGAAGCTTCATTTATTTTATAAAAAATATCTCTGCACACACACAACAAGAGAGAGATAAGTTTTTGCTATATAAGATTTTGGGTTGATTAGTTTAAAAAACTTTGTCCTTCAGCCATATCCATCAGCATAAAGTGTAGATTTTTTCATATTGTAAGATAATTTTATAATTTTAATATTAAATTTGTAAAGTATTCCGACAAATATTCAAATTTTTCCTTGCCAATGAAATTCAATTGCTTAATATTCTGAACAATTTTCATTATTAGCATTATATATAGATATATTCAAAAAAATATCCAGATATATTCGCAAATATATAAAGGTTTTTGTTCAAATTGATTAACTTTACTATACAATGTATTCTATTTACAAATTCATAATACAAAAATAAGAAAACAATAACAAGTTAATAGAAAAAATCAAGTATTTACAAGGAATGACTATACAAGATGATATGGTAGAATTTTGGAAGAAATTGTTGTGAATTCTAGTACATGACGGATGATATTATGAGAGCATACATCCCCAAAGAAAAAGGGGAACAGTCCATTCTACCTCTAGCTTTGGAATAAAAGAGTGGATGTTTGGCCACTTTAACTCTTCAGAGCTCTATGTTGAGGAATAGCTTCAAAATCTTGATCGTTCTTAAGAGATGAAACCATCACGTGAATGCATCACATAAACTCTTCATAGCTATGTGTTAGAGGAATAGATTCATACTCTTGATTGTTCTTGAGAGCTAAAAGCATCACACAATCGTCTGGCACTGTATATCGGCAGGATATCAATACATCAACGCTCAGAAAGCCGTCCGAAATGAAGACAAACTAAAAGGAAGTCTACAGAACTTCCTACTTTGATGCTGACGTGTGGTTGTCATGTACTGTGCCTGAAAGGCCAGAACTATCAAGAGACATCTGTATAGTCTTCCAGAACCCTGTCAAAACCAAGGCTTGAGGCAGGTAGCAATATGGCGGAGAACAGATGTCCCACAGTATCACAATGTCATCCACAGTAGGGCCATCGCCCACCAGCCAATAGTCAACAGATAGGGAGGTCTTGCAGCGTTCCCCGTGTAGCTGGAGCAGTCTAGGCGGGTGGGCGTGAGGTCTAGCAGCGGTAGACTGGAGTTGGCAGCGAAAGGTAGCGTACAACGAGCTCGGCGTACCTGTCACCGCAGAATACATTATAGATGGCAGCAATAAAACTTGATACAATGTTACTCAATCTATGAACATCACACATATCTATTTATACATTTTAGATGGCAGCAGTTAACTCTGCCTTTGCCGGTCCCAAGCCCGGATGAAAAGGGAGGAGGGGAAGCAGTAACAAGCTCACTAAAAAACCTGGGTTCAGCTGGCCATGCTGATAGTACCCTGTAAGGGCTCCTAATCCGGGGATACAGGATGAGCAGCGTTTGTACTCAATGTTAGGAGCGGCTGCACATGGCGTCTGTTCCTCATGTCAGAGGCGGCCATTTCTTTTGGAGCTAAGTCGGCCTGCCACTGAGTAGTGTTTCCAGTCTTAATGACAAAGGCAGACGCATTCTACTTCACCTAATCATGATGGTTGTCAAATCTCTTTTTCAAAAGTCTCAAGCGTTGTAAGCTTGATACCCTAATATTATTGAGTGGATATAAGAAAGAAGAAGATGGCAGCAGTAAAATATACTACAATGCTACTCAATATATGAACATCACACATATCTTTTTATACATTTCAGATGGCAACAGTAAAACATAAAATCTTTTAAGAAACTGATAATTTATATATTGCTTATTGTACATATTGACAGACACTTCTTTCTTTTGTACACAGTTCTTTTTTTCTCGTCTTTGTCTCTCTTTCCCATTTTTAATATCATATGACTATTCACGGCCTAAAATTATTGTATATATATATGTATATACAGTATATATGTATAGACAAATGTAAAGGCATACATGTATGACAGCGCAAGTGACCCTAGTGGAACATAGCACTTTAAATTGTAATAATAATTTTAAAATGTTACTACATCTATGAACATCACACATATCTATTTATACATTTTAGGTGGCAGTAGTAAAACATACTACAATGTTACCTCAAATAGGAATATCACACATATCTCTCAAAAAATCTATATAATATCTTAATTGCCTTGTTTATACGTTTTAGTTAGCTTATTAAGGTATTGCCCGAAATCGTCCTTTATTAATGCAAATTAAAAGGGTTACAGCGTCTTATATATATTTTTTTAGATTTGTAAGATTGCACATAGTTCTGTTTTGACGATAGAAGCGACCTTTCTTTTTTATGGATAAACATTTTTGTTTCCAAATAAAACCCCATTTAGTATAATACACATGCAAAGCTTTATTAAGACACCCAGTCTTTTACAGATTCTTCTTTCAAATTGCCAGCTTGCAACGATATCCTCACGATGATCAATCACCATCATGTAGTGGAGGAGAAAACGATGAATCCAAATTATTTTTTCTATTTACTTCTTTGTAAAATCACCAAACCCCATTTAGTATAATACACACAAAGCTTTTATTAAGACACCAGTCTTATACAGATTCTCCTCTCTCATTGCCGGCTTACAACAATATCCTCACGATGATCAATCACCATCATGTAGTGGAAGAGAAAACGATGAATCCAAGTTATTTTCCCCTATTTACTTCTTTGTAAAATCAGAAAAACACCTTTAGTATAATACACACAAATATTTTATCAAGGCACCAGTCTTGTACAGATTCTCCTCTCTCATTGCCGGCTTAAAACGATATCTTCACGATGATCAATCACCATCATGGAGTGGGGAAGAAAAATCCAAGTTATTTTTCCTATTTAATGATTTGTAAAAGTTATATTTCGCATAAAAGTTGACGAAATACACAGATGGAAATTCACACAATGGGCGTTCATGGAAAAAGGAATTCTATGATGGGGTCCCTTACACAGACCTACTGGGACTTAGCTTGGATGGTCTACTCATCCCTACGTCTCGGGAGGAGCCTTCACGTCTTGGGTGGCCCTACCAGGATCCTAGGATCCAGACGTACTTCGTCTCTTCCCTCCAGGAATACCCCCGTCGCGTTGAGGCACCCAGCTTGGATTTCAGGGGAGTATTTCACCGACACGCTTCGTGGACAAATTAAAGGAACTCACTGGCTTAACGGTCGCTGAGATGGTACATCGAGCTCAAGACAGAGATGGATGGTGTCACATCGTGTTTGGGATGTAATACATACCGTGTGCCACAACGTTCGATCCCAAATAAAATGATATTACTACACATATGGAAGTTAGGCGATGGATAACCCACCTGGGACTCCACGAAGAGCGCAGCGTCGAAAGGCAGAGCGTGGGCACGAACTGTCTCCCGTAGCCACCGGCGCTGCCATGCCCCGAGCCATAGCAGCGAGCAGGAGCATCTCCAGGGGTTGTGATCGAGGAGTACACCGCCTGTACATCGCTTACACTGTCATTTCTGTGCGGGATGTTGAAATAGGAAATCTCTCAAGGGATATCTATATGGAAGATTCACCACTGATGACCCAAAACTTCCCAAATCTTTTCTTCAGCTCACTAATTATAGAAATTTATCCGTTGTGCTGAATATTTCTATCTACAACACTGTCAACTTATTTGATAAACATAAGCAATTTATTTCTATGAAAAATAGACACACTTCGGCCAGTTAGAGTTTTTTTTTTCTCGACGTTTCGACAAAAATCTTTTGTCTTCGTCAGAAAAATGTGTAACGCCTTGCCAAATGCTTTATTTTATTTACTTCTCCTGACGAAGGCAAAAGATTTTTGTCGAAACGTGGAGAAAAATAAAAAAAAAAACTCTAATTGGCCGAAGTGTCTCTTTTTCATAGAAATATGAATGCCGGCCAGGCAACCTTTATCTTCAGGATAAGCAATTTGTCGTGTGAGGGACAAGAGGAGTCTGGTTACATATACAGCGAGTGAAAGACGTGGGAAGTTGACTCCGGGCCTGTGGATGATCCTGCAAGACGGTGCCAGGAGAGCCTGACATCGGAGCGGTCTACAAAACGATGTAGTCCAGGCTGGACGTGTACAGTGTGAGCTGAACGTTTCACAAGAGTGACATCCACGGCGCCAAGGATTCTTCTGACGGGGAGTTTGAAGCCGTCCCACTCATTGTATTCCTTCTGTTCAGTGCGACGTATAATAAAGCGATAACCTTTACTGCATCCCATAAGAACTCACGTGTGTATCTTTGTGACATCCTGATTAGACAAAGAACATGAACAATGTCTGGGTATGACGTAACAATATTGTAACAAAGTATTTATTAATTTTATTATTTTTATTAACAGAGTGATCATTTTTATGTTTATATTTTGCTACTCTGTAAATTTCCCTTGTGGCTTATCTTTTGTTTACCATTCATAGTTTGTTCTTTCCTGAAATAAATTGTTGTCTCCTCCTGAAGTTTTTGTTTTCCCTAATTTTCCACGTGGCAATATTATAAATTAAAATAGAGGTTGATACTAATATCTACTTGACAAAGATAAAGGTTTCTAACAAAAGTAGCATCGTGTATTTTTACCTCTTTTTTTTTTTTTTCAATATATTGTCGCGAGGAAAAATAATTAACTAGGCCTTCGAATTACTTTAAATATTTATTTAATGAGTTATATAAGAGATTTTAAATATAAAATAAGAGTTACATGAGCCAAATCAGCCGTTAAAGCCAGAGGGGAGAACTGAGATCTTCGTGGCGCCACTGTTTACCCGACCGGTCGGTCCAGTCAAGATAAGAGGGAATACCCTCAGTCCTCCTGACAATATGATTAATCCAAGAATCCAATAAAACAATCCAATGTATCAATATTAAGATAAAAACATCAGGTTTCACATAATAAGTTTCTTACTGAAAATTTTCAATTCCAATCTCTAGCTTTCGGGAATGAGAACCATCCTGCAGGAGATACACAATTGTTGAATCAGCTGCGTCTTCGCTTTCTTCATCCAAATGGATGGACCGTTTATGCGAAGTCTGTTAAACATAAACACAATACACCTATCCCCCGATTTACAGGGGGTAAATCGAAAATTAAAAATTTTCGCGAAATTTTTATGCGAATAAATACAGACACAGTGTGCGTGTGCAGCAAGTCAGCACATAAGCTCGGGATTCCTCGTGAAATGTGTACACAGCGCATGTGTTCAATCACAGTAGCATTTAGTATAGTGCGATAAAAACAAAAAAAAAAAAACTTATTTGGAAAACCGTGTAAAAGCGAAAACGTGTAAAACAAGTACCGTGTAAATCCGTGTGTACTTAATAAGAAAAGGAAAAAAAAAAAAGAAAGTTTCTTCTACATATAAAACAAACTTCTACTGTCCTTAATGCGACGAAAAATATATTGGGAGGGATTGGTTCATTAGTGGTGAACCTTCCCAGCGGATTATGTCCATAGTTTGCCTAAAAACCATTTCTAAGATTTCAATTTTCAGTGTATTATATAAAAGCAGAATGATCCAATACAGTATTAGAGCTCTAAAGAAGCGGTCTGGTAGATAAAATTGGCAAAACCGCTGGGAGGGTTTACTACTGAACCAAATTATCCTAATATTTTTTTTTCGTCGCAGTAAGGGGATAGTAGAAGTTTGAAATATGTATAAAAGAAATATTCGCGTCTAAATGTTGTCATTTATTATATTGGATTATATTGTGTTTTTTTTTCTGTAGAAAAAGGCTATCGTTCCCGAAAGCTAGATATTAGAAATATATTTTTAAAAAGAAACTTACCCCCCCCCCCCCCTTCCCATCTGGTAAAACCTTGGGGCCGAAACAACCTCAACCTATTCTCAAAATTTAAATGGGTGAGAAGTGTGAAAGCTTTAATTAAGCAAGCACCACTAGCCCACCCTGGAAGCCTGATGTTTTCACCTTAATAACCAAAGAATCCATCAAAGTGGTACCAGGAATATGCTGAGTGCCGTGTGGACCTCCAGCCGATAGGACTTCAGGTTCTAGTGACGTCAGTCGGTTTCCCCGAAGGTCCAGTGTGAGGAAGCGGACATCGGCGAGGTAGCGGAGCAAACCGTCTGGAAGCCGCCGTAGCGCCGTGCCGGAGAGTCTCAGCGCTAGCTCGGGAGCTGCTAGCCCGAGGAAGGCATCGGGCAGCACACGGCGTAGTGCCCGTCCCGTGACGGCCAGCTCACGGAGCCGCGGTCCGAAGGTCCATTGTAGCTGATGAGCCAATGTCGCCTCACCCACCTCAACCTCCGCCCGTCGCAGCCCCGGACTCCTCGCCAGCAGATGATGGAGTCGGAAGGCTCTCACCTCACCGTACGATCCTGTACGGAATGTCTGCAGAAACCTGTTTCCACAACACCAACGTTATCCTTAATTACTATAAGAAATATAAAACTATTAACAATTAAACAAATAAAATGAAAGGATTTAAAAGCACGAATGTTTCTTTTTACATAATACAAACTTCTACTGTCCTTACTGCGATGAAAAAATATATTGGGAGGGCTTGGGAAGCGGTCTGGTGGATTAAATTGGCGAAACCGCTGGGAGGGTTCACCACTGATGAGCCAAGCCCTCCCAATATATTTTTTCATCGCAGTAAGGGCAGTAGAAGTTTGTATTATGTATAAAAGAAACAATCGTGCTTTTAAATCCTTTCATTTTATATATATAGATCGCGCGTTATTGCTTTGTGTTGAATTAAACAAATGTTACAGGTTTCTGGAAATGAGTTTCTTTATCTTTATATATAAATGAACTCATCCCTAGAAACCTATAGCATTTGTTTAATTGATATCTAAGAGATTTAAATTAATTGATAAAACTATTTTTCACAATAACATACAGTTAAACCTGTCTATAGCGCCCCCTCTTGGGACTCACCAAAATAGGGTGCTATAGACAGGTCACTTTTAATGTAAATCGCATCGTACTACGTATTTAAAATCGGGCGCTATAGAAAGGAAGGTGCTAGTTAGAGGGGGCGCTATAGACAGGTTTAACTGTATTTAATCCCTTATATCAATATTAATAAAAAAAATACTAAGTTTCAAAGGAAAATCTTATTTTCAAAATCTTTAATCTCTAGATTTCGGGCACGACCGCTCTTCTACGTTTTTTAGTTGTACGATCCGATTTTTTTCACCTTTTATTTTGTTCATTTTAAACTGTAAGGCTGGGTCTCTCCCATGAGAGATGGCCTAAAGAAAACAATGTCAAAACTAGGGTTTTCCTTGAGATATTCTCTTATCAAAGACTCTGTTTTGCTCAAAATACTTCTAATGACCTGTCTTGAAACGATATACGCTCTGAAAAGTGACAATCTCGTGAAAGGATTAGGTTTAGACATGTTTTTAGGGTATGGTATCTTATGGAAGACATTACTGTATAAGAAAATGGTATGAGGTTGTCTCAAAAGTTCTTAAACATATTGCCACGTGGAAAATTATGGAAGACAAAAACTTCAGGAGGGGACAGCAATTTATTTCAGGGAAGGACAAACTAAGAATGGTAAACAAAAGATAAGCCACGAGGGAAATTTACCGAGTAGCAAAATATACGCATAAAAATGACCACTCTGTTGATAAAAATAATAAAATTAATTAATACTTTGTTACAATATTAAGGTTATGATTTATGTTTTGAAAGTGTTTACGAACTTTTGGGACAACCTTGTAATTCTGAAACTTGGCCCACCTGCTGATTGGCCACCCTTGATATAGAAAACATCAGAGATAAAATCATTATTCTATAAAAATTCTAATAAAGATTCTTCACTGCTTTTACACTTTAATTTAATCAATAAGGAATCAAGGGATTTGGTTTCTTTTCTTATTTCTTTTATTTCTCGAGCTTTTGGTCTAACATGTCCTTCAACATGGAGATCCAGAAGTACAACTTCTAAACAATTATAACACGCCATGAGAAAAGAAACCAAACTCTTGATTCTTTATTTATTGTGTCAAAATATAAGAATTCTGTTATAAATATATCAAGGTTACCAATATTACCAAGGTTGTCCCAAAATTTCGTAAACACGTGAAAAATATAAATCATAATATTAAAAATAATGAAGGCATATCCTGACCAAAAGCACATATGCTTTTTAATATGGCAGAGCGCCATCTAGTGGAAAAGAAATCAACTAAACATTGATTTAAACTGCGCCATCTAGTGGAACAGAAACAGGTGTTGATACTTAAAATAATGAGGCATATCCTGACCAAAAGTACATATGATTTTTAGATGGAAGTGCGCCATTTAGTGGAACAGAAACAGGTTTTGATATTAAAAATAATGAAGACATATCCTGACCAAAATCACATATGTTTACGAACTTTTAGAACAACCTTATATTGTAAGTACGAACCTGAGACCATAGAGGACCCTGGAGTCCAGGAACTTGAGCGCGAGTCCCCGTAGATCCAGCTCGGTGAGATGATCAAGACCGGCGAAGCTTGCCATTGAGAGGACTTCGATTGGATTGTGAGAAAGGTCCAAAGTCCTAAGACGAGGCACCAATGACCATAGCTGACGAGGAACTTCAGCGAAACGATTGCCTTTCAAGATCAGCTTTCTAAGACTGTTTGTTTGAGCAAATACCTCTGTTGTTAGATTTCCCAATCGGTTATTCGCCAAGTGAAGATCTCTCAGACGTGGCAAAGGCAGAGGACCAAGATTCTCTAAACCTGTATTGTCTGCTTGCAGCGTTTCTACAGAACGGAGAGGCCTCAAGACACTGGCGTTGAATCGCCATAGAGGATTGTGAGAGATATCAAGGCTAATCAATTCTGGCACATCAGCAAATACCTCTTCTTCAAACACCAAGAGATTGTTCCAAGATAGGTTGAGATGATGAAGAGCTGGGAAATGGAAATAACGTTTTCCAGAAGGTAACTGTAGGTCAGTGTTCGATAAATCTAGAAAACCTATTCTTGGTAACTGACCATTTAACAAATTAGGTCGTATAATGAAATTGTTTGAAACATCAACTTCTTCCACTTTTGGATTCAGGAATTTGTTTTCATGAGATATTGTAATATTATTATCCGATAAATCAACTAACTTTAAACTTTTAAAACTCAGTAAAAATTCTTCTGGAAATTTCTGTAATCTATTTTTCTTTAAACTTAGAATTTGTAAATTGTTACCAATAAAACCACCGTTTAAATGTAAAAGTTTATTATGATCTAAATGTAAAATTTGCAAATGAATTGTAACTTCAAATGTTGAAGTATGAATATAAGTAATTTCATTATGAGATAAAAATAATTTTTTCAAATATTTACCGATACATTTGAACATGTTGCGTGAAACTACTTTAAAGCCATTATGACTAAGATCAAGTGTCTGAATAGGTACTGTAAGATTGGATGAACATTCCACCGTATTGAGGTAATTGCTGGTGACGTTGATGAAGAGTGGATTAAGAGGTCGTGCTGGCTCAAAGACAGACAGATCAAGATTAGCCAGAAGGTTATCCTGAAGGTAGATTGTGGTGAGAAGCGGTAGATTGTAGAAAGCCCCATGATGGATAGTCTCAACTACATTGTTGGTAAGGATGAGAGAATGGAGAACAGAGCAGTTAGCGAAGGTACCAGAGTAAATCTCGTTGATTCTGTTGTCATAGAGGTTGATCTGTGTCACTTGATGCAGTCCTGAAAAGGTCAAAGGCTTGACAAAGTCGATGTGATTATGTGATAGTATAATATCCTTAACATGTCTCCAAGTTGAAAGTTCCAAAGGAACACGTGTGAAACTATTCCCTTCCATATTGAGATAAACGATATGAGGAAGCGCTAAATGATCAATACAGGGATTTAATAGATAATTATGGTTAACCTCAAGCCATTCTAATTGTGTCAAATTGGAAAGAAATTCTAAATTACCTTTATATTCAAGACTAAGTGCGGTACTTAGTTCAAGAACTTGTAATGTGTTTTTGATTGGAAATAAAACCTCGGAATCAATCTCCTTGAAGTGGTTGAAGGAGAGCTTCAATTCTCTCAGCATGGGTGTATAGAGAAAGGTCCGAAGTTCCAGGGATTCTAAGAGGTTGTTCGCCAGACTGAGAGTCGTCAGGGAAAATCCCCACTTGTGGAAGTCTGATCCTATCATTGTACTTATCAAATTATCCTGAAGGCTAAGACGAGCCAACTTCTTGGTAATTTGAAGAGCATTCTTTGGTATTGATTTGAAAAGATTTTTCGAAAGGTCTAAAATTTCTAATGATCGCCTACATCCAACAAAATCATCTTCATCTAGTTCTTCAAGTTGATTGCCTCTAAGAAAGAGCTGTGCTAAAGAGGAAAGGTTTTTAATAGCAAATGAAGGGAATTTGGAGAAAAGATTGAAACTAAAGTCAAGGGCTTTGAGTCTCTCTTCGTGACCTTGGAACAGTAGATCTGGAAGTGTGGTGAGACGGTTATTTGAGAATGACACACGCTCCAGAAAAAGTCCATGAAGACTTCTCACAGACAGGGACTTAAGGAAGTTGTAATCCAGCCTCAGGTCTCTAACCACCAAACTCCCGTTAAAAAGTCGATCAGAAATTGTAGTGAGCAAATTATGACTTAAGTCCAGGTTGTCAAAGTGGTGTTTTAAAGTTGGTGAGCCGGTGTTCTGTATCAAATTTCCAGAGAGATTCAGCCAAGTTAGACGTGGAAGAGCCGCAATGGCTCGCCAAGGCACATGCTCAAGAAGATTGTTGGATATTGAGAGGGTAGATATCGCCGATGGGAATGGCTGTCCGTGAACCTCTCGCAGAAGATTGCCATCCAGATCGAGGGACGTCAGATTGACAAGTCTCGAGAAAGCATTATCATGCAGAATCGTTAGGCGATTTTGTCCGAGAAAAAGATTCCGGAGGGAAATAGGCCAATCTTCAGGAATATCCTCCAGACGATTGTGATGGAGATTTAACCATTCAAGAGAACGAAGATTAAAAGATCGGGAAGATCGATCAAACGGTTGAAGCTGAGGTCAAGAGAAGATAGTTGACGTTCTGATGCTGCCAGAGCACGAGGATGTAGGTGGATGAGACGGCCATGGGTCAGTCGTAGGGATGCAAGCCTTGCCCCACGGAGAGCATCGTCTCTCAGCACCTGCATGGCTGGTGTGGGTCGTGCCACAGCCAGTTGGCGTAGCTCCGACCCCGGGGGTAAGTCAGGGAAGGGGGAGCCCACACATGTGACATCATGCGGTGAGCATGTACAGAGCGCCGGACATGTACTGACAGCAGAGATGTGCAGCAGAATGAGCAGAGCCACGCCGAACTGCCATCATACCATCATTGTTAGATTGGTCACCATATGTTAGCTTTTTATAAGTTGTTTTTCATAGATTAATTAATATATTTATATTTTTGACCAGATGACCGGACTACTTTGCATGTATATTTTTGGTTTTAGAAATGATGTAAATGAGTTAGTTAAGAAATGAAAATTAAAAGTATTAATTTCTTCGTGGTGTTGGTGATTACTCCGCTCGATGATAGAATAGGAAAGTCTTAGCTCCCAACACCATAGATACAGGGTGGGCCAGAAATTCTCATTGTAGAAGGAATCACAGAATATCATTGCTGAGAAGAGACTAAAGGTAAAAATCAGAGTTTCTTTATGAATACAATAAATAAACTCGTTGCTTTTATCTTTGGTCTCTCTTCTTAGCCTTAAATCTTCTCTTCAAAAAGCTTATGTCCATAGTTTGCCTGAAAACCATTTCTAAGATTCCACCCTTCATTGCAGCATATAAAATCAGATTCATCCAATACAGTATTAGACTTCTAAAGAAGCGGTCTTGTGGATTAAATTGGTGAAACCGCTGGGAGGGTTCACCACTGATGAGCAAGCCCTTTCATTGTTTTTCAACGCAGCAAGGACTATAAGTTTGATTTATATTTAAAAAGAAAGTTTCTTAATTCAATAGTTCCATTTCTTTGACATTTATTTATTATAAAAATCTGCCGAAAAAGCTTAAAGAACAATATAAAATACACAAATGGTAAAATTAAATAGTCCGTACTCTGTAAATGAAAAAAAAATATTGCGTATCTATTTATTTTTAAAGGATATGAATAAGTAATTCACACAAAATGTATGAAGTCTATACATAATATAATGGATTTATAAAAAAATGTGGAGATAAATAGCTGGGGTTTCTCCGCAGGTACAATTTGATGTTTCTGATAGACCTCTTTTATGTAAGTATTTCTGGAATTTTACGTGTGATGTGACAAATTAAGTGACTATAAAATTTAGATGGAAGTGTATGTTCGGAAAAAAAATAGTACGAATTGTATAATTAACTACAAGAATTACAATTCTAGCACACACACACACACACACATCTACAGTAAACGATGCTACAGCTGTAGTAAGTATCTCCACCACTTAGAAATGCAGCCGAACAATGTTCAATCGATGTCAAACGATGCTTTTCACTATAGGAAAGAAAAACGGCCTGTAAAAACTATCGTCAATTTCCATGCACCCCCCAAGACAACAATTTCCTCTGATACATTAGAAGCGAGGAGTGAAATGGCTAATTGACGGGGGTCTCGCTAATAACTCCATTAAAGTTCACGGCTTGTTGACATCTCAGATAATGGCGCCATTCCCGAAATAGGCCTCGTAAATATGGCTGCCTGGATATTAGAATGGCATTTAACCCCCTCCCACGAAGTTTGGAATGTCTGGAACCTTGCTACAATCAATGTCTTGACACTGGATTTAACTAATATTTATACACTCTGTTATAAGTTCTTGTTTTAATTTGACTTTGACAAAGCTTAGTTTATCTTTAAGATAGAGTTTGCCTGGCCGGAATTCATATTTATGTAAAAAAATAGTACAAATATCTTAGTTTTTGTGTATACAAGAATTGTTGTTGCAAATGAATTAGTGAATTCTGTGATCAAATTAATCTGTAGACTATTGTTATTATCGAATATAGCCGTATATATATTTCGGCTATTGGCCATTTGATATCTTGTGGCAGACCCTAGATATATTGCCTCCTCGTTCATTATATAAGGTTCCTGTAATAGGACTATATCTGATTCTTTGATTTCATTGGATGCGTAAAGTTCGCTCAAGCTTGTATTTCGGCCAGTTAAAGTTTTATTTTCTTAGCGTTTCAACAAAATTCTACTAAATTCGAAAAATCGCGTAAGAACGCCCTTGAAACCTCGGAACAATTTTTAACGTCTTGCCAAATGCTTTATTTTTATTTATTTCTCCTGACGAAGACAAAATACTTTTGTTGAAACGTTAAGAAAATAAAACTTTAACTGGCCGAAGTGTCTATTTTTTTACAGAAAAAGCTTAGTTTGTTGATTTTTTAATATAATTTATTAACAGCCGGTAAAATCTGACAAGAATGGATGAATACTCTCTGTTTTAAACCAAACAAGCCTCAAAACAACGTATCCAGTGTCTTTACTGTATTCAAATACCTTATATGATGATCTAGCATCAATATGCGCCCTATATTTATTCAAAATATTCTATGATATTCAATATTTATTTAAAACAGATTATTTAGGTTATCATCATTCCTTTTGTAATATTTATTGTACATATATCTTGATTGGTTATTGGAGGGAGAGAGGACCTAGACCAGGCATGTCAAACTCGCGGCCCGCGGGCCTCATGCGGCCCACAACGAATAAATTTGCGGCCCACCAGACAATATATTTTAATAATTTTTTTTTTATAAATTTAAAAAAATTTCCCCCGAAGTAGGAAAGATTATTAACTTTATTAACATCATGAAACGCGATATCCCAAACTCAGGGATATTTGCGTCAATACATTTCACTGCATTACAGCAATTCGGCTATATACAATCCTGTTCAATTCATTATTTTACATAAATTAACTAAAGAAAATTGTCCAAAGAGAAAAACAAACAACAAAGCAAAACACACAGAGCAAGCATCGCAGTTCTTTTTTTTTTCTAAGATTCCTTCTCTTTTTCCAATTCAAGAGAAAGTTGTATATGTATTTACAAAATTGATCAAAATTTTTATACTTTTCTTTTTTGTCTACAAATTCATCAAGCTGTCCAATACGACCAAATCTATTTTCCCTAAAATCCCGGAAAATTGGGCACTCCAGAAGTAGATGTCTCGCGTCTTGAATTTCTAGGAAAGATGGTAGCAGAAAGAGATGCCAAATATCAGGGAGAAAATATTAACTTTACTTTCTTTTTTCTTATTAGTATTTTTTAAAATAAACCTACATAAATGTTACTATAAAAATTTAATTACTTGTTTTCTTTTTTTGCGGCCCACATAAGCTTATTACTTTTTTATTTGGCCCTTGTTAGGATTTGAGTTTGACATGCTTGACCTAGACCAAGACGGCGGATCGCGACCTACGAGGAAGACAACGAATAAATAAACGCAATAACTTTAAAAGTTAATTTATTTACTTTTCTTTATTTGCTTTAAGTATGGAAACCCGCTCGGTGTATAACACCAAGAAGGAGGAAACCAAGGTCGACGACCCTGCAAAGCTACAACTTGGTACTGATAGCATGTTAGAAATAATTAAGTGACCCGAAAAGACTGATGCTTGAACCTGTTCTAACAACAACAAACAACAAAAAGGCTTTTATTAGGGTCCATTGCCCTGTATGGATTCGCCATACAACAACAAAATAATACATTAATTTTTCTTCCCTTTCCCCATGTGCACGTGAGCCTTTGTTTGGAAAGGGATTTATTTACACATCTGTTCTAAAACTTTCCTCACTACCTCTTTTGTGTATGAATCTATTTACAATTAATCTGTATAAATTATAGAGTTCTATTGCTGTATTTTTCTTTTCTGAAATAGTTCTCAGCGTCTTCAGTGGGTTACTAAATCTTCAGAAGGTGTTTTTAAGAGTTTTTTCTCTTTCTTCGCCTAAATATTTGCATTCTATGATATAGTGAGAGATTTCATCAGATATCATATTTCCTGTTATAACACCTCTCCTATATAAATGGTATACACCCAGGCTGGATGTGAACAGTGGAGAACGGTTGACAAGGAGGATCCTTCTGATGTCGGACATTTGAGACAAGTCATCTACCTTGTTCCCCATTCCGTTAAACAGCTCCTAGCTGTATATCGAATTAAGCTGTATCCACACAACGAACCTACATTTAACCATGTACAACGACCACTGAAAAGCGTCGTAACAATATTTTCCCAGTAAATGCAATCGCCTACCTCAATGGTGACATTGGTATATTTGGTGAGAATAAAATTGACGAGTTTAAACAACTTTAAGAACATCAATATCTTGATCTTAATAAATTATTCAATATTCAGAGGTATCTTTTGGTATATATGTAAGATTATTTTCTTTTGTTGTTGAAAAAGATAGAGAATTGAAGGTGCAGTCGTAAAAACAGGAAATATAGTTATTTACCTTTCAAGTAGCTTTTATTTTCATTTACTTGAAATAATTACACATTAATTATTTTCACAGTAATATAGAATTTATAAAATGAATTCTATATTCGTGAATTAAAAAAATAGGTAGGTTAACTATACATATTTACAACAATATTCAAAGTTATGTTCTAAATCTATGGTCAAAAATAAAAGAATAGTCAATTATGAAAGTAAAATACATGTTTTTGAAAAAAAAAATATTTGCATTTTAGATTATATAATATTTATATAAGAAATGGAAGCATCAAAGCATGAATGCTTCTTTTAAACATAAAACAAACTTCTACTGTCCTTACTGCGATGAAAAAATAATCGGATGGCTTGGTTTCACAGTGGTGAATCTTCCTAGCAATTTCACAAATTTAATCTACCAGACCGCTTCTCTTTGAGCTCTAATACTGTATTGGATCATTCTGCTTATATCTTATATATATATAAAAATGAATGTTTGTATGTTTGTCTGTTTGTTGGTTTGTATGCCCGGTATACAAATTCGCAGTAGTTCACTAATTCAAACCAAAATTTCCATACATAGGTAAAAAATAACGGGGATGACGATAGGCTATTTTAAAAAATATATAAATCAATTATTAAAACTATATATTCAAATTATTTTACTTAGCTCACGAGCAGCGCCCTCTAGAACGCGGGCGATCTGCCGGCGGCGCGCGCCCGTTGGCTGCCGGCGAGCACGTGACTTCCCTGCCCCCTGCCCCCCCCCCCCCCCCGTCGAGAAAAAGTAATCGTCCGGCTGCCGGCCGGTTGGACAGTCCAAGTTCCCACCGACCAATCAGAGGGATCAAGAGGTCCTGGCGCGCGGGGGCAGAGTTGGTGACACAGCTCGCGGGTGACCTCCGGGAACTACGTCCATCTTCCATATGTAATATACATTTAATCGTGTAAACCCGGGCGTTGCCCGGGTCATTCGTCTAGTATGCTATAATGAAGGGTGGAATCTCAGAAATTGTATTTAAGCAAACTATGGACATACGCTCTTAGGACAGTAGAATTACATATACATATTTACATCGAGCAATGCTCTTCCAAAAACAATAAGGAAAAGACCAGTTAGGTATAATTAATTATAAGGTGATAACGTGCCATTCATTCATAAGAAATGAAAGTATTAAAACATTAATGTTTCTTTCAAACATAAAACAAACTTCTACTTTCCTTACTGCGACAATTCTTGGAATATACACGTGTATATATTATATAAAAATATAATTTTAAATTATATTTCATAGATTCAAATATTCTGTTAAGTATACCACCAGATATCGCGACTTCCCTTTATATAACCTATTGTTGTTGTTTCCAGTTGGCCGGCTCAAACCTTTTGTAAATTATGTAAAAAGGTCTTTCATTTTTTGTATTCTTACGCCTTAATTCAGGTATACCTTTCTCAAATTATGTTTTCTATATTTCATAAGCTCAATTAAAGCTATTTCTAATCTTCACTATTTTTATTATTATACTTTCAAGATTTTAACCACGACTGTATTACCATAGCATAATCTACAAGATAATCAAAAATTAACAGATTTTTTAAATAATATATATATACAGACAAAATTACAGACAAAAAATACAGACAAAACTAATATTTTTATATGAGTTAACAAACTCTTGATTATGGTTTTTGTCAAGCTTAATAAAGAATATTTCAACAATGTATTTTTAAATATGTTTATGAGTAAAAAAACTGAAACCGATCAATTGAATTAATTACAATTTAAAAAAAAAAGGTAACCTTGCCACACACAAATTTAGTTTTAAGAGATTACAGCTGTCACAAAGTTTTAAAATTAATTAAACAAAAGATTATGATAATTTCAAAAATGAAATTCTTATCTTTCATAATTTATTTTTATGGGGAAGTGTTATATTTGTAGAGAGATATTATGAAAATCATTGAGAAAAAAATCTATTTTATCTTAGAAAAGTAACCAGAGGGGTTTATTTTCCACACTTTTTTTTTGTTTTTTTGTCATTACTTCAATTGATTGATATAAATGAGAAAATCATAATGATTTTTTTTTATTTTGACTGTAAAGGAATTGAACCAGTTCTCTGTTTATTATAATGGAATTTTTTAAACAATATATTTCTTTTTTCATTGACAAAGAGTCAAGTTTTTTCTACAGATTTATATCAAAGTGATTTCAAAATTTTTCTTAGCAAAGAATTTTGCATGTGTCATAGTTAAGAAATAGTCAGTATTCTTTAATAATAATATATACAGTTATCAGCGTCATTCACAATTCTTTCTTAATTCTGTCACCGTTTGCTTTTGGTTCAGTGGTAGAAAGATCGCCTGCCACGCGGACGCCCCGGGTTCGATTCCCGGCCGATGCATTTTTTTTTTTTACAATTTTAAAAATCAATTATATTATTAAAATATATGTGCTTTTCCTGTCTATGTACTGATTTATGGTCTATGTACACAAGTATACAAGTATGTATACAAGTTATTTGCAAATTTCTACAGGTAAACTCCGTATAATTGGTATAATTGTATAACGAATCTAAAGTTTTACGAAGGAGCATCTTTTATTATACTTGAGCTAGCTTTCGAACCTTTCGGTTCTTCAACAGGCGTGGCTAGTATGACTATACTAACAGGGTATAAGCGCGCTTGAGCCATTATATACAACATATAAATTTACATGCGAAGTGATATTTCAAATATAATTAAAATAGAAATAGGAATTATGACTATGAAATATAAAATAAAACTTTCCAAATGAACTTAAAGATTTTTAAAATTTAGATAAAATTTTGGAAAATACATTTATATACGCTAAAAGTTAAGTAAAATTATGATATTCACTGTATGCAAGTAGTGTGACACTTTAAAATTTGTAAAGTTTAAAACCAGTATAATTTAAAACACCTCAACACAGAAAAGCCAAGCGGGGGTCCACTCCAACCCGACCACACACCAGAGCATATCACGGGATAACTATTGAGATATTATATGATATATTTCCGGTAGATCTATTTTCCTATTGATGCTGTTTGTTTGTGATGATATGATGGATTCCAGTACCAATCTGTGCTGCTTATTGTTTATGTGTTGATATAGGACTTTGGGATGATCTAAGTTAAAGTTATGGCCAGTGTTTGAAATATGTTGGTGTTCGGTGATTCTGATATACGCGGTTCTGCCAGTCTCCCCCACATAGGAGGCTGGGCAATCCTGGCAAGAAACCGCGTATACTGCTCCGGTGGAGTGGATGGGATTGCTGGGTGTGTCTGCTTTGGTGATAGGATTCCTGAGGAGGGCAGCAAGATTGGGGGGGGGGGCTGTTAAAATAAACTTGGATACCATATGGGCGAAGGATTCTGGAAATGGTAACAGATAACGAGGAATATGGAAGATAGCAAACGGCTCTATAAGTCGTGGAGGTCCTCGGAGCAGTGGGATCAAACGTGTGTTTATCTATGAATTTTCCCGGGTATCCTGCAGTGGTTAGAAGGGTGGTAATTCTGTTTTTTTCCTATGGCTTTGAATATAGGTAATGGGCAATGCGTATGTATTCTTTTGGTTAAGGTCCTGACTGTATTTATTTTATAGGCTACCGGGCTATTGGAGGAGAAATGGGTGTATAGGGGTGGGATATTCTTTTTGTGATAAACTGCTGTGTGTAATCTGTGTGGAGTGCGAATAATGAGGATGTCCAGAAAAGGTAATACTAGGTTTGTTTCTGTTTCATATGTGAATTTGATGTCTGCGTGAAAGGAATGTAGAGTGTTAAGAATAGGTTGGAGCTTATTCGGTTTGATTATACAGAAGATGTCGTCCACATACCTCCTCCAATAATGGATGTCGGAAGAATGCGTCTGATTGATCCACTGGTCCAAGGACCCCATCACGACTCCAGCAACTATGGATGAAAGAGGGCTGCCCATTGGGGTGCCTCTGATCTGCTTATAATGCTGGTGGTTAAATGTAAAGGTACTAATGGAAAGACATAAGGACGTTAGCTGGGTTATCAGGGTTATTGTTTGATCTTGAATACCTGCTGACTTGAGAAAGGACTGTAATTTGTTTAAAATGAGGGCGTGTGGAAGGGAGAGGTATAGCGCTGTGACATCAAATGAAACCATAGTGTGATGTGCGGGTGGCTGCATTTGTGTGATCTCTTGAATGAAACTGGGTGGGTGCGTGATGTTGTATTGGTTAGGATTGTTCTTCATGATGGGGACAATTGCTGGGCCAGATATTTAGCTAAAGTGTGTGCCGGGGAGAGGTGGTATGCGATGATGGGTCGGAGTGGTACCCCAGGCTTGTGTATTTTAGGAGCACCATATATGTATGCATCCCGTGTGAGGGAACCGGTGAACTGAGTCAATTGTTCCTTGGTGAGCAGCTTCGCCTTCATCAAGTTCCTAAGTGATGACTTGTATCACTTGACCATGGCGTCTTTCGCAGATGTTGGGATATTCGTAAATGTGGATGTGTCAGCGAGTATGCTCATCATTTTTCTTCGTAATCAGCTCTATCCATCAACACCGTCTGGTTTCCCTTGTCTGCTTTGGTGATGACCAGCGAACTAGTCTTTTTTAGCTTGTGGATAAGGGAGCAATGATCCCGGGTATATGACACTGGGTGATTGGGCCTGCGCAAGACCTGGGTAACTGCGTGTCTAATCCTGAGGGTTTCCATATGGTTGAGGTTTTTGAGTGCACCTTCCACTCCTGCTATTAACCTGGGTATGTCGGGCTTGTCGGGAGGAACGTAATGTAACCCCAATGCTAACATCCTTTCCTCCTTTTCCGTTAAGGGCATCGAGGACAAGTTAACTATTCCATTAGATGAATTGTTTGGAAAGGCTGCGGACTGCGGGAACTGGTATTTCTTTACCCAATATGACATCTTTGTTTGTTGCCTGCCTGTAAGGATCTTTTCTTTGAGTTGGATGTCTCTAGTGATGGACATGATTACTTCGGTGAATTCTGCCATGGGAAGGAGTTGGCGAATGTGAAATATGAGGCCCTTCACTGTTTTAGATATGATCCTGATATTGGAGTGACCTCCCTGGATTCTGGACTCTAACAGGTCCCACTGGAACTTCTTTGTTATCTTTTCTGAGAAAGGGTTCCTTACCGGGTCTTTGATTCGGAGGGACGGTGGTATGAACTGGTGGTCCTTGCATATTCGGTTGAAGCGCAGGTGACACCTCCATCTTGACAGTTGTGACGATTTCTTTCTGAGCTGGCGTAGGTAAAAGGAACAATCGGAATTTGGGTGGCTCATGACCGTGAAAGCGACTAAGGCATCAATTTCTACAGGTAAACTCCGTATAATTGGTATAATTGTATAACGAATCTAAAGTTTTACGAAGGAGCATCTTTTAATTATACTTGAGCTAGCTTTCGAACCTTTCGGTTCTTCAACAGGCGTGGATAGTATGACTATACTAACAGGGTATAAGCGCGCTTGAGCCATTATATACAACATATAAATTTACATGCGAAGTGATATTTCAAATATAATTAAAATATAAATAGGAATTATGACTATGAAATATAAAATAAAACTTTCCAAATGAACTTAAAGATTTTTAAAAATTAGATAAAATTTTGGAAAATACATTTATATACGCTAAAAGTTAAGTAAAATTATGATATTCATTGTATGCAAGTAGTGTGACACTTTAAAATTTGTAAAGTTTAAAACCAGTATAATTTAAAACACCTCAACACAGAAAAGCCAAGCGGGGGTCCACTCCAACCCGACCACACACCAGAGCATATCACGGGATAACTATTGAGATATTATATGATATATTTCCGGTAGATCTATTTTCCTATTGATGCTGTTTGTTTGTGATGATATGATGGATTCCAGTACCAATCTGTGCTGCTTATTGTTTATGTGTTGATATAGGACTTTGGGATGATCTAAGTTAAAGTTATGGCCAGTGTTTGAAATATGTTGGTATATAAGTGACTTCGGGTCTCTATTGTTTATGTTTCGTTTGTGTTCGGTGATTCTGATATACGCGGTTCTGCCAGTCTCCCCCACATAGGAGGCTGGGCAATCCTGGCAAGAAACCGCGTATACTGCTCCGGTGGAGTGGATGGGATTGCTGGGTGTGTCTGCTTTGGTGATAGGATTCCTGAGGAGGGCAGCAAGATTGGGGGGGGCTGTTAAAATAAACTTGGATACCATATGGGCGAAGGATTCTGGAAATGGTAACAGAGAACGAGGAATATGGAAGATAGCAAACGGCTCTATAAGTCGTGGAGGTCCTCGGAGCAGTGGGATCAAACGTGTGTTTATCTATGAATTTTCCCGGGTATCCTGCAGTGGTTAGAAGGGTGGTAATTCTGTTTTTTTCTTATGGCTTTGAATATAGGTAATGAGCAATGCGTATGTATTCTTTTGGTTAAGGTCCTGACTGTATTTATTTTATAGGCTACCGGGCTATTGGAGGAGAAATGGGTGTATAGGGGTGGGATATTCTTTTTGTGATAAACTGCTGTGTGTAATCTGTGTGGAGTGCGAATAATGAGGATGTCCAGAAAAAGAATTGCGTGGCAAATTTGCCCTTTCGCTCGCAAGCAGCGCCTCTAGCGGTGAAGATGGGAGGTAATATCAGCTGACCTAATGGACATGTAAAACCTGTTTTACAGGACATAGAGAAAAATCTGGAAAATATATTTTTCGGATTTTTAGTCAAGAAAAATAAATTGACAGGTTCTGGGAAAAAAGTAGTTGTTTTTTTATTCAGAAAATGATGATGACATGCACAGCGTCATGCACAATTCTGTCACGTTAAGTCACGTGTCAAGTTACGGTAAGTAAAAATTTAAAAATTAAAAAAAGATGCCGAAACCCGGGATCGAACCAGGGACCTTTAGATATTCAGTCTAACGCTCTCCTAACTGAGCTATTTCGGCTTATTTTAGTTATTTCTATAGAAGCTTCTATCTTTATAATTATGTATGTTTTCAAAAAGTCAATTCACACCTCTTCGCTGGAGACCATGAGAATTCTGACTAATTCATTATGCTAACATAATTATAAATACAAGTATCAGAGTCATCAACAATTCTGTCATCATTTGCTTTTGTGAATGGAATAAATACCCAAATAGGGCCATTTCTTATAAGCATCGGTGGTTCAGTGGTAGAATGCTCGCCTGCCACGCGAGCGGCCTGGGTTCGATTCCCGGCCGATGCATTTTTTTTCTTTTTTACAATTTTTAAAACTCATTTATATTATTATCCCTATATATATAAAAGTCAGCGTATGTATGTATGTTTGTCAACTACACACGTCCACAATACGTAACTAATCTGACTGATATTTTAACAGTATATAAAGTAGAATCTGGAAAAACTCTTAGTGAAAATTTCAGGTCTCTATCCCGAATATCCGTTGTGTTATTTGCAAATTTGCTCTTTCGCTCGCGCCTCTAGCGGTGAAAATGGGGGTAATACCAGCTGACCTAATGTACATGTAAAGTTTGGAGCGGGACGTTTCACAAGAGTGGCATCCACGGCTCCAATTTATAATTGTACCGAATTATATTTGAATAAAAAATTTAATTGGGTAAAACCCGGGCGTTGCCCGGGTCATTCGGCTAGTAAGTCTATATAGACGAGAAATGCTTCTGTTTGAATATAGTGCCTATTAATAATTAAAAAAAACAACACATTATTATATATACACTCATTGACAAAACTTAAGGAAGTTGTACCTTTTAGCATGTATATAGGGATTCAGACAATAACTCTGAAAGATAATACAGTGACCTTTATTGAAGACACACGAGATAACCAAGTGTGAATAAAATTGCCCGTCTCCTTAAAAAAAAAAAAAAAAAAAAAAAAACAGACGTACGGCGATATTAAAATATGAAATTTCCCTAAGTTTTGACCATGAGTGCATTTTTAATTTCAATACCTTTTAAACACTTCATCTCATATCTTTCTATTGTTTAATGGCTTGGACGTGAAGTTCAGATGATGGACTAGCAATAATGATTAATAATAGCCTTTGATATTTTGCTTGAATGTTATGATAATAACAGATTGGGTCGTAAAGGTTATTGGTTTTGTCCGAAAGAGATTAGAGACAGATCTTCTGGTTCTAAAATATTAATATGTTAAAATTAAAAAAGTACAATTTTCTTAAGTTTAGTCCATGAGTGTAGTTGATTCCTACCCATAAGTCATATTTCTGACAAACTGTATATGAACAGTGACTTTCCTCTAATTATATAATATTTGTTTCTGTATAAAGTAGAAACCCATTGTTAATTTTCTCTATATATAATACAATATTATGAAGAGTAAAAGAGAAATATAATAAGTGAGATAAGTTTATATTAATATCTTTGAGGTGAATATTTTGAATATATCAATAAATATTCAAAATGTTTAACGGCAAGACTCTTAATAACGGAACCAAGCATTTAAATCGGCTTTGACACGTCATGTGCTTGTCCAAAAAATAACTGGGGTAACGAACCACAGATATTCTTCAATCAAAAATAATAAAGTAATAGAGTAATCTTAAAAAGTGAACTTTTCTCCTTTAATTTATATATACACCAATACCTCGCTTTGCGTCGTTTCGTTTTGCGTTTTTTTTTTTCGAAATTGCGTCGCTGCTTAATTTTTACTGATTTTCACTGTGCGTCATTAGATTTTCGAAGTTGCGTTGTTTTGGATTCGAGTCTTTAAATTTTTTTTTGAATTTTTTTTCCCTAAAATATGGCAAAACCTTTGTTTTTGATTGCGCCATCACATATTTTCACTTTGCGTCGTTTCAATTTGCGTCGTGTTTTTTTGGAACGTAACCCCGACGCAAAGCGAGGTATGGGTGTATATATATAATTAAAAAGACATATATTGGATCAAAATATTATTTATTTACCAATATTTCAGTTAGCTGAACGCCATGTTGGTAAATAAAATATATTTTGATTCAATATATGCCTTTTTAATTAAAGATCTATTTATGGATTGCTCTATTAAAAATATATATATAAGTGAAAAAATAAAAAATATATTCATTTATATTGTAAGTTTCATAAAATACTGTAACAAATTTATCCACTATAGTTCTTAGTATTGTTTTAAGTGCAGTCGATAATTATAAATTTGAAAACATTTAAATTATATTTACATTAATTTCCAAAATTCAACCCTCTTAGATATGCTACTTTTTTAAAACAAAATATATCATAAAAAGAGTATTCGAATTTATTCGGCGACGCATGTGACTGGGAAAAAATTTCACACAAAAGTTTTATTGATCTTCTGAAAGCATTTTCAATTCCCGTTTCAATGAAGCAAAAAAAGGAATGGACAGAACTTAGCTGCATACTGATGTGGTTTAAAGTATAGCGTGCTGCTGTGTGCAAATCATTCTAGTTTAAGAAGCGCAGTTGTGGAGTTGAAGGAACAAAAATACTGTTACGACGCTTTTCAGCGGTCGTTGTACAAGTTTCAGTATAGGTTTGTTATGGATACATCTTAGTTCGATATACAGCTAGGAGCTGTTAATGGAAATAGGTAGATGGACTTGTCTACAATATCCGACATCAGAAGGATCCTCCTTGTCTACAGGGCATTACAGACCTAACAGCCTACTGCCCCCTTATGATGGAATACAGAGAAGAATTGCTGGGCAATTCTTTTATGTTCCAACCTAACTCTCAACAAATGTATAGCTAGCTAAATACTGCGCTGGCTGACCTAAGCTTTACTTTCAAATCGAAATAACTTAATGAATCCGGTGGCTTCTATTGAAAAACTGTGTGGTGTGGCCTTGTCCACTCCATGGAATGGGAGGGTGCCATTGCTCTGTTAGTCAGCCACATTTCAGAGTTCCCTGTTCACGGTTACCGTAGCGGCTCACGACACCATACTTCACCCTACAGGACAGTCCCTTACTTATGCTGCTTCTCCTGTCACGTAGAGGAGGACTTCTGGGCAGGGAACAACTGGGTGAAGAGACTGATTAACTCCTAAGACTTTATATTCCGACTTTAGACAATCCTCTACTCTTGATCCATCCATGTATAAAGCTATAAAGATGTCTGATAATTATGTATATTTCTGTTAATTCCAATAATTTTTGTTCTTTAAGAAAAAGAACTGCTTGTTCTCGATTGCTTGTATATAAGCTTATGCTAAGCCCTTCCTTTTTCCCCTCTTATTTGATATATTGTAAATAACATTGCTGATTACTTATATTATTACTGTTATCCAAATATATACCCTACATTTCTGTTTGGATAATCTGTATAAGACAAAAGCTTTTTGTTATTGTTTTTGGATCACAAGGGACAACAATAATCGATGATTTGCTCGATTTCTTGTATATAAGGTTATGCTAAGCTCTTCCTTTCTTTTTTCCCTCTTATTTGATACACTGTAAATAACATGGCTGATGACTCGTATTATTACTGTTATTCTAACATGTACCCTACATTTCTGCTTGGGGACTCTGTATAAGACCAATGTTTTTTATTATTGTTTTTGGATAACAAGTGACAACAATATCTTTATTAATAAACACAATGAGTGAAACTCCTTTTCACATATGTAGACATGTAGTGCACTTATAGTAAAAGCAGTCGCCTACTACTACCCATCAGGGTAGCCTAGTGGACATGGCATCTGCCCGGTAAGCGAAACACCGTGGGTTCGATTCCCATCCCTGAACACTTTTATTTTTCCGTTCATCATTACTCTTCACAATTCATCCTTTCATACTTCATCCCTAAGGTTAGAAATAATCGTTATTTCTCCTTGAGATAAATTTCGATTTTTCGTTCAAAAGAAATACATGCGGGATAAATTTCAAATGTCGTTTTACAATCATAAGCCGTATTGTATTGTAATATAATACTTCTACCCGCCGTGATTATCATGGCCTGTATCACGTGTACTAGGGATAAGCAAAAAATAAACAATGGGTGAATTGATTATCTTGATTATGAAGAGCTACCAAAACTCCATTGTCTGTAGCTGCCACACACAATTCCACTGTCCTTCATTTTCAATGCCCCTTACCTCATTTGCATATGAAGAAGTTTATTAAAATCGACAGAATCCAGCCTTAGATTGTTCTTTTAGAGTCGGACCTCTTTAATTAAAAGAATAAACGGATCTTTTTTTAGAATACATGGGTCTTTATTTAAATCTAATTTACCCTTTAATCTTACCAATATAAAAAATAACCCAAAAGATTCCTTTAAATTTATCTTTCTACACGCCTTAATTAAAATTGATTTTTTTAAAAAACACTTTAGAAAAACACGTGTAAGCCTTATTATTTGCGTTATCTTTCTAGCCAGTTTTAAACTTCCTTCAGAAAATATTTTCGGAAGATTTTTTAAAAATAGGTTATAGATAAAGCCAGAAGTTTTTTTTGAAGAGTTTTATATTAAAAAATGTATAAAATCAACAAGAAATCTAGGATTAGGTTTTCTTTAACTATTTTTATTAGTTTTCAGGGGGCAACATACCCTTAAAATACTGTTTGCGATTCTCTCTTAATCTTTCTTATCTCCACTCAATCATATCAGGGGTATCAAGCTCGTAGAGCTTGTTTATGGTGTCTGCTGGGGATGTGTCTTCTTCTTTCTTATCTCCACTAAATCATATCAGGGTATCAAGCTTGTAGAGCTTGTTGATGGTGTCTGTTCATGTTCTTATCTCCACTAAATCATATCAGGGTATCAAGTTGTAGAGCTTGTTGATGATGTCTGCTGGGGATGCGTCTTCTTCTTTCTTATCTCCACTCAATCATATTAGAGTATCAAGCTTGTAGAGCTTAATGGTGTCTGCTGGGGATGTGTCTTCTTCTTTCTTATCTCCACTCAATCATATTAAGGTATCAAGTTGTGACCTTTGATGGCGTCTGTTTGACAACCATCATGACTGGGTGAAGTAGAATGCGTCTCCCTTTGTCATTAAGACTGGGAGCATTACTGGCTATCAAAACATCAAAGAATGCTAAATGAAGAGACATTTTTATCTTAAAGATAGAAGTTGCCTGACCGGCTTTCATAGTTCTTAGAATTAAGAGAAATATTGTATGAGATTTACATTATAAACTTTTACAAACCTTTTTACAATTGTAGAGGAAACATTTTTACATATTTTATGAAAAAGTCATCTCCTTATCGTGCAACTGAGATGCATTTCTAGTAATTTATGTACCTTATCCCAGTACAATATCACATTTGTACTATTTTTTCACATTTTTACATATCTTATAAGAAATACTATTGTTAATGAGACACTACACAACAACAACAGTGAAAAGCTTTATTAAGATATTTTAGTCTTATACAGATTCACCGAGTAGAAATGTAGGGTACAGGAATAACAGTAGTAATACCAGTGTGTAGTATAACAACATTGTTATTATTATAATTTTTATAAAGCTGATCACATTCAATAGTATAATATGGAATTTATATATAGGAAAACTTATTGTAAGATTATAAACTCAAAAGGAGCCAAGATTGGCTCTCAATGTACGTCTATATAATTACACACATCTCACATCACACCTTGTTTTTACGTCCGTTGAAGAACGGTGTCGTTTGAAAACTAGCAAAATAAACATGTTCTATAGAAGAAACTCCTTTTGAGTTTATAATCTTTCAATATAGTTATGGTAATGTTGATGTTTACATACAGGAAAACTTAAGTAAGACAATCACAAGCTAATAAATAGATTATTCTGGGTAAATTGGAGGAAAATAAATTAATTTTCTTGTTCCAAAATCACTTTACTAGCTACCGCTCAAAAAGAACAACCTAGTTTATGATATTTACAACAATGAATAATATGTGAAGGCTATTAACATATAGAAACAAAAGGTCTAACGCGGGATTAAATCCCGGTTCATGGCTAGAGGGAATCGAGGGTGTTACCCACTCGTCCACCGACTCTTCTAAGAAATTAATGGAACACAAACATACTTTAACCTTTTTTTTTATTACTTAGCACAACGTTTCACTAGTAATAAAAAGTAAAAATTATATCCACTGCAGGATTTGTGGAAATATAATATCTGACGAAATCTCCCACTATATCATAGAATGCAAATATTTAGGTGAAGAAAGAGAAAAAAAAACCTCTTAAAAACACCTTCTGGAGATTTAGCAACCCACTGAAGACGCTGAGAACTATTTCAGAAAAGAAAAATATAGCAATAGAACTCTATAATTTCTACAGATCAATTGTAAATAGATTCATAGGCAAAAGATGTAGTAAGGAAAGTTTTTAGAGCAGATGTGTAAATAAATCCCTTTTCAAACAAAGGCTCAAGTGCACATGGGGAAAGAGAGAAGAATTACTGAATTATTTTGTTGTTGTATGGCGAATCCATACAGGGCAATGTGCCCTAATAAAAGCCTTTTTGTTGTTGTTGTTGTTGACATTATAAAAAATAGATTACTTTGAGAATGACAATAGCGGCTCGGCGAGATGTCGGAATAAACTATAAGAAAATCGGGGTCAGTGGAAGGATGGTCTAAACAAAGGATCAGCAAACTTTTGAGTCGGAAGAGCCAAAAATTTTTAAAAAAGCCAAAATATTTTTTCTTGCCAACAATAAATAGTACTCACATAAAAATATTTACGTATGGAACTATATAAAGAGCTTCACATCCAAAGAGCCGCATGTGACTCACAAGCCGCAGTTTGCCGACCCCTGGTATAGACCACTGGTTTTCGACCGCTATGACCCGGGTTCGATTCCCGCATTCGGCACTTTTTTCTAATTTAACAATGCTCCAATGGCCTCCGATTCTTGCAAAAGTCCAACCCCGCCAACGAATGCAAGTAACCAAACGGCGCTCTGAGAAATTTGTCAGTGCAAAATGGAACTGCTTTTCACATATGTAGACATGTGGTGCACTTACAGTAAAAGCAGTCGCTTACCTCTACCTACCATGATTATCATGGCCTGTACCACGTGTACCAGGAATAATAAAAATAACTATAAGAAAGGTGTATTATTAACAATATTTTCGTAATTGCAAATTATTTAGAAGAAATGTATAGTAAAAGTCAACTGAATTAGCAAGTTCTTCTAATGGTCTTCTTCCTTTTTCTTATATTTTATTGATCAGAAGATTTAGAATGTCACAATGCGCTGTAAAACATTGTCTTGATAACATCAATAGACAAGCTGTCCCTTTCATTTATATGCAAATTGGAGATTTACGAAATTTTACATCGATTTTGATGTATGTACTCAATTATTGGATTGGTTATTTATTTTGATTTTTACTTCTTGTATATTCAAGTAAGACGATAAATTTTTTCGGTTAGGTTCCAAAATCACTTTATTAGGTACAGCTCAAAAAGAACAACCTAGTTTATGATATTTATAACAATGAATAATATGTGAAGGTTATTCATATATTAAACAAAATGTTAACGCGGGATTCGATCCCGGTTCATGACTGTCGGGTATTGAGGGTGTTACCTACTTGTCCACCGACTTCTTATATTTAAATTTATTTATAGAGTTTCTTTGTTCATTTTCGGAAGTTTGATTTAGTTACTTGAAGTTTTTATTAGAATCTTTTTAAAACATGAAGACTCTTTGCATATTGAATAAATCGTTACTGAAATCATTTAGATTATTAATACTTATGATGTTATATGAAAATGGACATCTTCTGATTGTTAAACTAAAAGTTTCTGAGGAATTGCGCCATCTGTCGGAATAAATATCAACTAATTGTTGATTTTTAATTATTCTAGAATTGATCAAATATAATTTATTGTTAATCAAGAAAAACTATCCACGTAACTGTTTCGGGCTGTTGGCTCTCATCATTGTATAGAGAAAGTCTTATTGAAAAATTTATCCATAAAGAATGACAAAGGAATTCCTACAAATAAAACGACATCGAATGCTAAATTAGAACGAAGCCGTGATTAAATATGCAGAAGATGTTTAACTCTTATGTAGAAATTTGACCAATCAATAGAAAAGGAAATAAATGAACCAAAAGAGTTCATGTAATTTGAAAGCTGAACGCTGATTTGATTCTATCTTGAAGATCGACGTCCTCAATGTCATTTCTTCTACAAATTTATACAATTAGTTAATTGAAGATGAAAGGAAAAACATGGCTCATCAGTAGAGAACCTTCCAAGTAATTTCGTCAATTTATTCTATCAGATCGATACAATTATAGACGCGTATGATTCTTTTAAAAATAAAACAATTTTCTTTCTGTCCTTATTGCAATGAAATATTAATGGCAGGACCTGGCTCATCAGTGGTCAATAATAGTTTAGAATTCTCATAACAGATGGCACGCTAATGTATCAAACTATTATAGTGTTTGTGGCGACCACACTTTGCTTCAGCAAGCGCGAACTGGGACAAAGCTTCACTACACATACGGGCAGTAGTGTGGCGACCTGACTACGCCTCGGCAAGCGCAAGCTGGCAGAACACGTCACTACGCATGCGCGAGCGTAATCCGGGACTTTTCTGGTCACGGCGTCGTAAACAACAAGGCTTGCTTCCAACGGCTGTTACTTCTTTTCTCTTTATATATTTCTGGTTTAAATACATTAATTTATAAAAATGATTATAATTTTATCAGCGGCCTTTCCACAAGCCACACCAAAACGCACGCAACCATCCCACATGCTCATTCTGTTTAAATTTGCATATTGTTTTATAATTTTTTTATTTACTAATGTTTTCACCTTGGTAACAAGGGTCGGCAACCTACGGCTCGCGAGCCACAAGTGACTCTTTGGATGTAAAGCTGCGTGTAGTACTTGCATAACTAAAAACTTTATTTATGCAAGTACTATTTATTGTTGGCAAGAAAATAGTTGTGACTCTTTAAAAACTTTGAAAATGTTTACATAGTAATTTTAAAATCTTCTGACTCAAAAGGTTGACAACCCTGACATAGGTAGATCTGTAGTGTAACTACAACGTTAAACATTTAAAATTTTTATTGATACATTCAGAATAATCACCTTAAAAAATTCAACTCATTTTATTCACTACCAATCTCTAAGTAGCTCCTTTATGACGGAGGACTACTTACTATCAAACCTCCCTTTGAAAATAAAACGATTTATAGCCCGTCAAAGGATTCTTTGGCTACTTTTTCCCGAGGATATCACGGGATTTTGGAACAGCGACTCTTTAAATTGCTACTTCTGCAATGCTGTTATCCAAAACAATTTGGTCCATTATCTATTTCATTGCCAATTTCTACAGAAAATGAGACTGGAAATTCGTGAAATTTCGGGGCTAACTCACTATAATGAACAACATCTATATGAAATTTTTACTACTCTCCTACTGGATAAAACATTTGTTTATAAATATTTAAAATTTTTCAAGGCGATTGATAAAATGAGGGAAGAAGTGCTCAACTCCACAGACAACGGCTGATTGCTCCCCCTCCCCTCTAAATTGCTTTTCCTCCTCACTCATGCACATATATAACCTTTTAGGGGAATCCCCTTGTAAGACAATAGTGTCTTAATAAAGGTTTTGTTGTTGTTGTTATAATATTTACCTTAAAAATAATAACATAAACTTATCTTACTCATTATATTTCTCTTCTACTCTTCTTTATCTTTAGTTATATATATATATATATAACTAAAGATAAAGAAGAGTAGAAGAGAAATATAATGAGTAAGATAAGTTTATGTTATTATTATATGCAGCATGTATATATATATATATATGTAATATGATGCAATTGTTATTACACTATAATATTTGATGTATTACACTGTTGTAGAATCCTGTCGACTTAACCGTTCTGTGGCAATATCGTTGCGGGGTTTCTTGTTGTTGGATGCGAATGGTGAGATTTGGTTGAAGCGCAGTCGTTGAGTGGTAAGTGAAGCACACAGTTAGGAATAATCAGGACACGTGATTGGGTTTGAAAATAAAAGGCAACTGGGTTGGAGGGAAGAAAGCTTGAGAAGAGTTGAGCGATTTGACTTATTAATTAGTTGATCACATGGCGATGATGGGATTTAGATGAAATGAGCGGAGAGAGAGAGATCTCTAGAGTAGATGTTACCTTGTTGGAAGCGAAGGAGCCACTGTCCGAACTCGGCGAGAGCCACTGAACAACTGTAGGTGTTGTTCCTATGAGAGCGAAAACGTAACTGACTATTCTTGCTTTTCGATTTAACACCAAGACTCAGTTTCTCTCTGATTGGTCGAGAGGTGTCACATGATCTTTTCCTATTGGTTGACCTACTTAAGGTGCTGTCTTCTGATTGGCCCGCGGCTCTCCTTGATGAAAGATATGGCCTGCCTGATAGGAAGTGTCGAGTGCCATTCCCACTTTATTTACTTCCGCGTTATCAAAATACGTCCTGCTTTGTCAGGAAGTATTGTGTGCATCTTGACGAATATAACTTCTGCGGTCACTAGATACGTCCTGTTTTTCCAGGAAGTGTTGGTTTAAACTTAGCTCGCAGGGACCCGGGGTCAGAAGGTTAACTGCGACGTTATTAATAAATATGTTCTCCTCTAGAGATCTACTTCCTATATCTTTTGTTACTTTCTTTCCTCCAGTTACCTTATTCTTTTATTAAATCTTTGAAAATCATACATGGTACATACATAGTGGGTCGGGGTTGCATTTAATTATATACAAATTATGACAGATGCGCCCCCTACATGTGAAGAATTCAAGAAGGGGTTAACCTGAGAGAATTCTGTAAAGTAAAAAATAATTTTGTGGGAAAATTAGTTGTGGGTATGGAGGGATTATATACAAGCATTGCTGATGATATAAAAGTAAAATAGAATGGTATTGATGATATAGGTTGAGTATAATTAATAGAAATCAAAAAATTTTTAATTGTAAGAAATCAATGAGTGCTATGGTACATAGTGGGCTAAAAAGAAAGGAAAATGCGCCTAAACGAATGCTACTCGAGATAAGAGATGATATCGAGGGAGTTCTATTAAGGCTTTTGAAATCAAAATAAAAATAATATAAAAATAGTTGAATGAAATCAAAATTGAATGTGTTTGGTTGAAAAAAAATATTTTGTTGCATGGTGATAAGGGAAAATGCCTAGTTACTTTTTGCTTGAATTTTGGAAAAGAATTCGAGGGAATTTCACAAGGTCTTTTGAAATCAAAATAAAATAAAATAAAAGTTTTTTGAGCGAAATCAAAGTTGAGTGCTTGGTTGAATGGTGAAAAAAAAAAGGAAAAATGCCTAACCATATTCTATTCGAGATTGGGAATGAAATCGAAGGAATTCTATTAGGTCTTTTGAGAAATCAAAAATAAAAATAAAATAAAAGTTTTTTGAGCGAAATCAAAGTTGAGTGCTTGGTTGAATGGTGAAAAAAAAAAGGAAAAATGCCTAACCATATTCTATTCGAGATTGGGAATGAAATCGAAGGAATTCTATTAGGTCTTTTGAGAAATCAAAAATAAAAATAAAATAAAAGTTTTTTGAGCGAAATCAAAGTTGAGTGCTTGGTTGAATGGTGAAAAAAAAAAGGAAAAATGCCTAACCATATTCTAGCTCGAAATTGGGAATGAAATCGAAGGAATTCTATTAGGTCTTTTGAGAAATCAAAAATAAAAATAAAATAAAAATAAAAGTTGAATGAAATCAAAGTGAAGGCTTGGTTGCACAAAAAAAGAAAAAGCCTTGTTGTATGGAAAAAAGAGAAAATGCTTTGTTGCGTTGGTGAAAAAAAAAAAGAATTGCCTAATTACTATCCTACTTGAGATTGGGAATGAAATCGAGGGGGTTTCATTAGGTCTTTTGAGAAATCAAAATAAAAATAAAAATAAGAGTTGAACGAAATCAAAGTTGAGTGCTTGGAAAAAAATAAAAATGAAAAATAAAAAGGTTTCAACAACAAAGGGTGATTTAATGTTTTTAGTTTAATCGAAAGCCAGTGTGTTTTCGTTGATAATTGAGTTGTGGCAGTATAAGCTAAGTGGTAAATAGAATGATAATTGATAAATAAAAATGATAATATAAACTAATTGAAAAAAGTGATAATTGATGATTAAAAGTGCTAATAAGTTGAATAAATTGATAAATTGATTAAATATATAAATTTTAATTGAGAGAAAATAATGAAAATAATTGATATGAAAAATAAGGTGTATTGGTTGGAACCCTTTGGTATCTACATGCCCTGATCTACATGTATTGGTTGCTCCATTTTGCCCTATAAATGTTTTACTTGTTCAATTATGCCCTATAAATGTTTTGTCTCATCTGTAGCGACACTTAGGTGAAAAACGTGATTCTAGCCCTCAAGTGCGTTTATGCTGTGTGTACAGGAGACATGGAAATCTATATAACCTTTATGTGTAATTTTTTGTCTTTGTGTGTGTGTTGTGAAAAAATGTTAGAAGTCTGTTGTGTAAGAAATGTGTGAGCTAGTTCTATGTGTTGTCTCGTGGATGTGGAATTGGGTGGTAAAAATCGATATGTAGACTCGAACTGGAATCAAAAATCGGTGGCATAGCGAGGTTCCCAGTTGACCTCAATAGGGGATCTTCTCATTGTAATTAGAGATACGGAAGTGGGGTGTGTCGGGCAAACGAGAGGGAATGAAATTGGAGATCGGACGAAGGCGCTCCGCTTTGTTTACAGAGGCCGAATTTATCGCTGCGGACTACACTTCCTGTCGTGGTGTCTCAAAATTCTCATTTCCTGCCGTCTATTTATTTTTGGTGCGGCTCAGATCTTGTTTTTGGAGCGTGATTTCTCCGACACTGGTTGGTCATCTTTCAGTTACTGCTATCTTTTCGGAGTTTATTTAGATTTTCTGCGAAGATGGTTCCTAAAATTATGAGAAGCTTTATAAATGTTTGTCCACAATGAAGAACTGCTTGTCCAAAATTAAAAACTGCCTCTTGTAGTTTGAAAATTTTCTGAGCGGGCATGGTATAGATAAGCAAGTAATTGATGACTAAAATTGGGATACAGTTGTATGGCAGAAGTAACAAACAAAGGATAAGAATCAGATGAAATATAGGATATTGCCCCATGTTCGTCCATATTTTTGTAACTGGGGACTCTGAAATATTTGCTTGAACCTTATTAATTGTAGAATTTGAATGATTGGTAGGTTTGTAGTTCTCCTGTCTGATATCTTTAGGGAGTGGTGTGATATGATTGAACTGGTTGTCAGGTTTACAGTTCTCCTGTTTGATAGTCAATGGTTTTATTAGAGATATGTCGGCGGTAATCGGTTTAGGTTGAGATGTGTGATCGTTTCTCTGACGTGGATGTGGTAATTTTGGCATTGTTTGTGTGGTGTGTACGCTGTGCTTTATGTACGAATCTTGTTTTGCTTTGGTGCCTGTGTCGGTATTTTTACGTGAAGGTTGGTTGTATTCATCGATTCTTCTAGCGAATCGGCAGGTGGGACAGGTTTTTACCTGTTTTGCGATGTCTTGTGTCATGTTCTGCCAATAATATTGTGATGAGATGAGCCTCGTCATCTTGGAGATGTTTGGATGGTGGTGTTGAGTGTGTACGGACTTAAGAAGTCTGGTTGTAAGTGAACTTGGGACTATAGTTTTCAGTACTCCTTTTCGGGAGACGGTGCGCAGTTTATTGTGATCCATAGTCACGCGAGATTTTCCCGGTGGAGAAGACTGTTGGCTCTTTATGAGTGGCGCATCTAGAAAGCCACAAAATAGGATACGAGTTCCAACGCCCGTTTCATGTTGTTGTACTCCATTTATGCTACGGACCTCATATTCGTATCTTGACAGTCTTAACCTCCATCGAAACAATCTGCCTGACGGAGCTTTGATCTCTTTCAACCACTGCAATGCGGGATGGTCAGAAAATATTGTAAACTTTCTGCCATTTAGACAGGTGCGGAAATTATCCACACTTTCCACAATGGCTAGGCATTGTAGTTCCAAGTCTGAATAATTTCGCTCGTGACTACGCAGAGATCGGCTGAAATGTTGAACGGTGTATGTCTTCCCATCAGGGTAGACTTGTTTAAGAACGCCTGTAATGCTGAATGTTGAGGTGTTACAGTACACCTGGCATGGCAGACCTTCCTGGTAAAGGTGTAATGTGGGGTGTGTGGTAAGGTTTTCCTTCAGGTTAGTGAACGCTTTCTGGCATTCGTCATCCCAAACCCACATGACATCTCTTTTTAGAAGGTTGACAAGTGGCGTCCGCAAGCGGGCGTGGTCTGGAATGAACTCTTTATAGGCGTTCACAGCTTTTAGGAAAGATCGCAATGCTTTTCGATTGCGTGGTTGTTTGGTGGCGTGAATTTTTTCTATGTTTTGTGTAGACGGGATGATTGTATTATCCTTAACGGTTGTGCATGCGCTTGTTTGTTGTTGTTGTCTTTTGGCGTGCGTGTTGCGTTTGTTGTGCGGGTTGTGCGTGTTTGTTGCGTGGTGGCGTATGGGTGCGTGTATGTTGTGAGGTACATTTGCGTGTTTATGGCGTTGCGAAGTATGGTCATGTGTGGATTTTGTGTGGTAAGTGGGTGAGCTGTGTCGGTGTACGGACACTTTTTTGGGCATTATTGGAATTGTAGGTTGGAGTCGTGGTGGCTTTATATGTTGTGGGCATATAGTACTGGTAATTGGGTTGAGTGAAAAGTTGTGTGGGGTGAGATTAGAATGGTGGCATGTAAATATTTGGGGTTTGGGCAATGAATGCAGGCAAGGGTTTCCATGTGTGAAAGCTTTGGGTGCTGTGCGAGTCCTTTGGGACAGGTTTTGGCCTAGCCCGTGCTTGCATTCATTTGACACATGTTTAAAGTGGTAGATAGTATTAGACAATGGGACGCCAAGTTGGAAAATAGTGCCGCGATTATAATTTAGTTTTAATTTATACTGATAAAGGGTTTTTAAGGTAAGAACTCCAAATGGCAAGGATGCATTTACCACGTGGAAGTTCTCTCTACGGGTTATTTGGCCTATTGTCAGAGGGAAAGTTAAATGTCCTATTATTTTCGTAAAATTATTTAGGGTGGATAGATCAAGGGAAGGTTTTTTAATACTTAAGTTGGGAAGTTGTGCTTTTAATCTATTGTATAAATGATACGGCAATATGTTCGAACCTGCGTCTGGTTCAATTAGAAAGGTACATGGTAGGTCCTGGGTCAGATACAAGTCCAAAGTCAATTTGATGGTGTCATTGGGTGGATTGCCTACCTTAATCTCGAAAGGGCTCCACTGTGGCGTCTTCGGCTTGGGATGGCTGGCTTGGAATGTCTGTTGGACCGGATCGGGACCGCTTGCACTGTCCGCGCAATTGAAAGGGAAATTTAGTCATTTGTACTGCTTCCATTCGAGTGGACCGCGTTGTCGGTACACTGGGCCCGTGTCGCGTGGACTGCTTCCGGGTGCACGGGTACGGCATGGCGGGTGGCGACTCCTCGGTGGGCGTCAGGTTGTTCGGACACGTACCGGCGGTGCGGGCGTCGGTTGCCCCGTGGGTGGCGCTCCGGAAGACCGTTTCCAGTTGCGTGGATCTTGCCCCTTGTAGCGCGGCGGTCAGTTCTAAAATTACCGTCGCCAGGGTATGTCTTGTCGCTTCGTTCGTTGTCAGTTTCTTTTCGCTCGTTGCCAGTCTCTTCTCTCTTGGTTTGTCATTGCCTTTTGTTTTGCTGGCGCCTGGACTAATTTCCATCTTTATCCTGATTAAGCTCTATAATCTTTATCCTGTTTAAGCTCCATAATCTTTATCCTGTCGACTCTGTGTAATATGATGCAATTGTTATTACACTATAATATTTGATGTATTACACTGTTGTAGAATCCTGTCGACTTAACCGTTCTGTGGCAATATCGTTGCGGGGTTTCTTGTTGTTGGATGCGAATGGTGAGATTTGGTTGAAGCGCAGTCGTTGAGTGGTAAGTGAAGCACACAGTTAGGAATAATCAGGACACGTGATTGGGTTTGAAAATAAAAGGCAACTGGGTTGGAGGGAAGAAAGCTTGAGAAGAGTTGAGCGATTTGACTTATTAATTAGTTGATCACATGGCGATGATGGGATTTAGATGAAATGAGCGGAGAGAGAGAGATCTCTAGAGTAGATGTTACCTTGTTGGAAGCGAAGGAGCCACTGTCCGAACTCGGCGAGAGCCACTGAACAACTGTAGGTGTTGTTCCTATGAGAGCGAAAACGTAACTGACTATTCTTGCTTTTCGATTTAACACCAAGACTCAGTTTCTCTCTGATTGGTCGAGAGGTGTCACATGATCTTTTCCTATTGGTTGACCTACTTAAGGTGCTGTCTTCTGATTGGCCCGCGGCTCTCCTTGATGAAAGATATGGCCTGCCTGATAGGAAGTGTCGAGTGCCATTCCCACTTTATTTACTTCCGCGTTATCAAAATACGTCCTGCTTTGTCAGGAAGTATTGTGTGCATCTTGACGAATATAACTTCTGCGGTCACTAGATACGTCCTGTTTTTCCAGGAATTGTTGGTTTAAACTTAGCTCGCAGGGACCCGGGGTCAGAAGGTTAACTGCGACGTTATTAATAAATATGTTCTCCTCTAGAGATCTACTTCCTATATCTTTTGTTACTTTCTTTCCTCCAGTTACCTTATTCTTTTATTAAATCTTTGAAAATCATACATGGTACATACATAGTGGGTCGGGGTTGCATTTAATTATATACAAATTATGACATATATACTAGACGAATGGCCCGGGCAACGCCCGGGTTTTACCCGAGTGCGAATATATTTTAAAAACGTTTTAATTCAAATACTATTCGTTACAATTATAAATTGGCGCCATGGATGTCACTCTTGTGAAACGTCCCGTTCCGAACTGTGTGTTTTAAAAATGTTTTAACTATATATAATATAACGGTATAATAACGGTATAAAGAAATAATGAGCCTATAGCCTAGTGGTCATGGCATCTGCCCGGTAAGCGGAAGGTCGTGGTTTCGATTCCCATCCCTTGACACTTTTTTTATTTTATCCATTCTGACCAAAATCTATCCGTGAACTTCACACAGACAGAATAAGGCAATTATATAAGTAGACTGCCCAGTAAGCGGAAGGTCGTGGGTTCGATTCCCATCCCTTGACACTTTTTTTATTTTATCCATTCTGACCAAAATCTATCCGTGAACTTCACACAGTGAACTTCACACAGACAGAATAAGGCAATTATATAAGTAGATCTTCATCTTGTCTACACCTTGTATACATCTTGCTTCCTAGGGTTGCCTAAAGTGGCCGCTATAGACAGGGTGGTCTGTATAGACAGGCGGATGTATCACACAGCTGATAACAGGGTTGCCTAGAGTGGCCGCTATAGACAGGGTGGTCTGTATAGACAGGTGGATGTATCACACAGCTGATAACAGGGTTGTCTAGAGTGGTCGCTATAGACAGGGTGGTCTGTATAGATAGGTGTATGTATCACACTGCTGATAACAGGGTTGCCTAAAGTGACCGCTATAGACAGGCTGGTCTGTATAGACAGGTGAATGTAACACACTGATGATAACAGGGTTGCCTAAAGTGACCGCTATAGACAGGGTGGTCTGTATAGACAGGTGGATGTATCACACAGCTGATAACAGGGTTGTCTAGAGTGGCCGCTATAGACAGGTGTATGTATCACACAGCTGATAACAGGGTTATCTAGAGTGGTCGCTATAGACAGGGTGGTCTGTATAGACAGGTGTATGTATCACGCAGCTGATAACAGGGTTGTCTAGAGTGGCCGCTATAGACAGAGTGGTCTGTATAGACAGGTGGATGTAACACACTGCTGATAACAGGGTTGTCTAGAATGGCCGCTATAGACAGGTGTATGTATCACACAGCTGATAACAGGGTTGTCTAGAGTGGACGCTGTATACAGGGTGGCCTGTATAGACAGGTGGATGTATCACACAGCTGATAACAGGGTTGTCTAGAGTGGTCACTATAGACAGGGTGGTCTGTATAGACAGGTGTATGTATCACACTGCTGATAACAGGGTTGCCTAAAGTGACCGCTATAGACAGGCTGGTCTGTATAGACAGGTGAATGTAACACACTGATGATAACAGGGTTGCCTAAAGTGACCGCTATAGACAGGGTGGTCTGTATAGACAGGTGGATGTATCACACAGCTGATAACAGGGTTGTCTAGAGTGGCCGCTATAGACAGGTGTATGTATCACACAGCTGATAACAGGGTTATCTAGAATGGCCGCTATATACAGGGTGGTCTGTATAGACAGGTGGATGTATCACACAGCTGATAACAGGGTTGTCTAGAGTGGCCGCTATAGACAGAGTGGTCTGTATAGACAGGTGGATGTAACACACTGCTGATAACAGGGTTGTCTAGAATGGCCGCTATAGACAGGTGTATGTATCACACAGCTGATAACAGGGTTGTCTAGAGTGGACGCTGTATACAGGGTGGCCTGTATAGACAGGTGGATGTATCACACAGCTGAAAACAGGGTTGTCTAGAGTGGCCGCTATAGACAGGATGGTATGTATAGACAGGTGGATGTATCACTGCTGATAACAGGGTTGCCTAAAGTGACCGCTATAGACAGGGTGGTCTGTATAGACAGGTGAATGTAACACACTGATGATAACAGGGTTGCCTAAAGTGACCGCTATAGACAGGGTGGTCTGTATAGACAGGTGGATGTATCACTGCTGATAACAGGGTTGCCTAAAGTGACCGCTATAGACAGGGTGGTCTGTATAGACAGGTGAATGTAACACACTGATGATAACAGGGTTGCCTAAAGTGACCGCTATAGACAGGGTGGTCTGTATAGACAGGTGGATGTAACACACTGCTGATAACAGGGTTGTCTAGAATGGCCGCTATAGACAGGTGTATGTATCACACAGCTGATAACAGGGTTGTCTAGAGGGGGGCAGGGAGGTCACGTGTTCGCCGGCAGCCAATGGGCGCGCATTCTATCCGTGAACTTCAGACAGACAGAATAAGGCAATTATATAAGTAGATATATACAGTATTTATAAAGAGGAACAAAAGCTAACGGAGACAATATCCTTTATTAAAGAGATATAATCTTGGCAAACTTACGTACTATGACATCCTTCAACAGATTATTACATGAATACAAGAAACTAGAGAGAAGTTATAAAATATATATGTTATAATATATACCTATATCCCCATGTATTATATAGTTATAGTGAAATTGCCAAGGTGACAGAAATAAAATTTCGAGTGAGTGACAGCCGGCGCCTGTAGAGGAAAAAGGTCCAAAAAACATGTCCGGTTCCCAGTTGTGACCCTTTCTTACTCAAACAGATTAGTCCGCTTTGAGACACGATGATTGACAGATCCTCCTGGACAGATCTGTCTTGACCGAGGTAGGCATCACTTACTCTCTCGCCATCTTTATGGTGACATCTAACATGTCTCGTCCTTTTGTGTAATCCCAATCACGCCTGAACCCATTCTAAACATTGTGGCCACCACGACTGCAACCAACATGCCACACTACAGTCATCCAACAGAACAACAATGTGTATATACAATATACCATATGTATGTAGGATGGTTGTTGATGTGCTGTGTTGGTGTGGCTTGTGGAAAGGCTGCTGATAAAATTATATTTAAAATTAATTTATTTAAAGCAAGAAATTATAAAGAGAAAAGAAGCAACGGTTGAAATAACGGCCGCCGCACTAGCCTTGTTGTTTACCGCTAAGTCGCCAGCGTCTCTGATGACGTCCCACGCGCATGCGTAGTGAAGTGTTGACGCCCGCCGATGCCGAGGCCGTCTTAGTTCGGCTCGCTGAAGCAAAGTGTAGTCGCCACATGTATATATAATACAATACAATATATATAAAAAAAACAATATAATGCGGCTTATGATTGTAGAATGTTGTTTGACAATTATACCGCAAATGTATATTTTGAAAGAAAAATCCCTGTACAATTAATTTTCCGTTTATTATTACCCTTCACAATTCATCCTTTCATACTTCATCCCTAAGGATAGAAATAATCGTTTTTCTCCTTAAAATAAAATTCGATTTTCTATTAAAAAGAAACATTGTGATATAATTGTCAAACATCGTTATACATTTATATATATATATATATTTTTTGAAAACATTTTACTTTCATCATTGACTATTCTTTTATTTTTGACCATAGATTTAGAACATAACACTTTGAATATATTTGTTGTAAATATGTATAGTTAACCTACCTATTTTTTTATTCACGAATATAGGATTCATTTTATAAATTCTATATTACTGTGAAAAATGATTAATGTGTAATTCTTTTCAAGTAATTGAAAATAAAAACTACTTGAAAGGTAAATAAAATATATTTCCTATTTTTACGACTGCACCTTCAATTCTCAATCTTTTTCAGTAACAAAACAAAATATTGTAACATAGTATTTATTAATTTTATTATTTTTTATTAACAGAGTGGTCATTTTTATGTTTATATCTTGCGATTCTGTTAATTTCCCTAGACTTATCTTTTGTTTACCATTCATAGTTTGTCCTTCCCTGAAATAAATTGTTGTCTCCTCCTGAAGTTTTTGTCTTCCCTAATTTTCCACGTGGCATTTTGGTGGAGATGCTGGGTAGGTTAGGGAAGACAAACTGAAGACCGCCGAGAAGAATTTGAAGCCATGAGTGCTGTAATCCACATTTTTAGAGACTGGCTGCAGGATTCCACCGCCGTGTCAAAGCCAAGACTTCCTTCCAAGATGACGATGTCCCTATAGACGACGATACGACGACAAAGCCGCTCTTCACGCCGCAAGAAAATGGACGCAAAGGTACTAGGAACAAAGTTCCAAGACTTCGATGGAATCCTTGGCATAAGCACGTCAAATCCACGTCAGTATCTACAATAATTGCTAGCTGTGGGTCACAGCTCCCATAGGGAAGAAGCTATGTAACATAGTATTTATTAATTTTATTATTTTTTATTAACAGAGTGGTCATTTTTATGTTTATATCTTGCGATTCTGTTAATTTCCCTAGACTTATCTTTTGTTTACAATTCATAGTTTGTTCTTCCCTGAAATAAATTGTTGTCTCCTCCTGAAGTTTTTGTTTTCCCTAATTTTCCACTTGGCAATATTCATAACATGTGTATATCTGCATAACTATAAATATTTTATAAAATGAACGATTATTATTTAAATATTTTCGCATACAAATAATTTGTGAAAACAGGATGAATATTAGGAATATAGAGAAAGACAGAAATATATATTTTATAGATGAAAATTTGCTAATTCTATCTATATATTGTAGAACGCCATTCAAAAATTATCCCGCATGTGTTTCTTTTGAACGAAAAATCGAAATTTATTTTAAGGAGAAATAACGATTATGTCTAACCTTAGGGATGAAGTATGAAAGGATGAATTGTGAAGAGTAATGATAAACGGAAAAATAAAAGTGTCCAGGGATAGGAATCGAACCCACAGTGTTCCGCTTACCGGGCAGATGCCATGTCCACTAGGCTACCCTGAACATATTTTTCCATTCGTAAGTATTATATGAGGAAATTTATTAAAAATAAAAAAGGCATATCCTGACCAGGAGCACATGTTCTTTTCAGAAGGCAGAGCGCCATTTAGTGGAAGAGAAATCAAATAATCATTGATTTAGCCTGTTCCCTGATATTTGGCCAACAAATATAATGCGACTTATGATTGTAGAATGACATTTGAAATTTATTATTCTGTGTAATATTTGTTGTTTCTAGAGAAATTAAATAAGATTTATAACAGGCTGAGTTAGCTAGATATTCCAGCATTGAGTCTATACAATATGAACAAAATACAATTCAATGGTAGCTAACGAGACTGCCCGCAAGGGACCCTGTCATCATTATTCAGAAGGTAAAGGAGGAAGGTCTTGAGGGAGGTTAATCTGAATTCTCTTATATAGACTTATTCTGATAGGATGTACTGCCACGCCATCTATAATCGGAAATGTGAACTATTAATAACGTAACTGTATTAATAACATAAATGATATTCTACTCTCCTTACTGCAATGATAAGTACCAATATTGTTTATCATTATATATATAAGTAGAATTAAATATAATTTATATAAAGATAGTTGTATTAGAGAATAAATAATGATAATTAAAAACAATTATAAAAATATTACTTTTAGGGTATCAAAAAGGTTTTTTATTTCAAGTAACAACATAGGGTTATAACAGGTTCACGCTGTAACTTCGGTAGTTACATAGGGAAAAAAAGGAAGAATTGAAGGTATTAGGATAAGAAAAGAGCAATGACAGAACCAGTCGAGGCTACAGCGTGAACTTATATAGCCCTATGTTGTTACTTAAAATGAAAAACCTTTTTGATACCTTATAAGTAATATATTTTATAATTTGTTTTTAATTATCATTACTCATTCTCTAATACAACTACCTTCCATATAAATTATATCTAATTATATTTTATTGTTTAGTAATAGTTTGCTATACTGACATTATAATCTCAATTCGACATTATACTCTCAATTCGACATCAACATTTTCTATAACTTTCTTTAAATATTATAAAACCTTTATAAATATATATTTTATAAATCAATTCGAAATATTAATTGAAACCCTTAGTCAATTTTTACATATATTAATGAGAAAAGAGACAAAGAAAATGTGATTATTTACAATTTGGTGATAAGGAAGTTGTACCTTTCAGCATGTATATCGGGATTCAGACAATAACTCTGAAAGATATTACAGTGACCTTTATTGAAGACACACTCATGGACAAAACTTAAGGAAGTTGTACCTTTTAGCATGTATATCGGGATTCAGACAATAACTCTGAAAGATATTACAGTGACCTTTATTGAAGACACACTCATAGACAAAACTTAAGGAAGTTGTACCTTTCAGCATGTATATCGGGATTCAGACAATAACTCTGAAAGATATTACAGTGACCTTTATTGAAGACATACTCATGGACAAAACTTAAGGAAGTTGTACCTTTCAGCATGTATATCGGGATTCAGACAATAACTCTGAAAGATATTACAGTGACCTTTATTGAAGACATACTCATGGACAAAACTTAAGGAAGTTGTACCTTTCAGCATGTATATCGGGATTCAGACAATAACTCTGAAAGATATTACAGTGACCTTTATTGAAGACATACTCATGGACAAAACTTAAGGAAGTTGTACCTTTTAGCATGTATATCGGGATTCTGACAATAACTCTGAAAGATATTACAGTGACCTTTATTGAAGACATACTCATGGACAAAACTTAAGGAAGTTGTACCTTTCAGCATGTATATCGGGATTCTGACAATAACTCTGAAAGATATTACAGTGACCTTTATTGAAGACATACTCATGGACAAAACTTAAGGAAGTTGTACCTTTTAGCATGTATATCGGGATTCTGACAATAACTCTGAAAGATATTACAGTGACCTTTATTGAAGACATACTCATGGACAAAACTTAAGGAAGTTGTACCTTTCAGCATGTATATCGGGATTAAGACAATAACTCTGAAAGATATTACAGTGACCTTTATTGAAGACACACTCATGGACAAAATTAAGGAAGTTGTACCTTTTAGCATGTATATCGGGATTCTGACAATAACTCTGAAAGATATTACAGTGACCTTTATTGAAGACACACTCATGGACAAAACTTAAGGAAGTTGTACCTTTTAGCATGTATATCGGGATTCTGACAATAACTCTGAAAGATATTACAGTGACCTTTATTGAAGACACACTCATGGACAAAACTTAAGGAAGTTGTACCTTTTAGCATGTATATCGGGATTCTGACAATAACTCTGAAAGATATTACAGTGACCTTTATTGAAGACACACTCATGGACAAAACTTAAGGAAGTTGTACCTTTTAGCATGTATATCGGGATTCTGACAATAACTCTGAAAGATATTACAGTGACCTTTATTGAAGACATACTCATGGACAGAACTTAAGGAAGTTGTACCTTTCAGCATGTATATCGGGATTCTGACAATAACTCTGAAAGATATTACAGTGACCTTTATTGAAGACACACTCATGGACAAACTTAAGGAAGTTGTACCTTTTAGCATGTATATCGGGATTCTGACAATAACTCTGAAAGATATTACAGTGACCTTTATTGAAGACACACTCATGGACAGAACTTAAGGAAGTTGTACCTTTCAGCATGTATATCGGGATTCTGACAATAACTCTGAAAGATATTACAGTGACCTTTATTGAAGACACACTCATGGACAGAACTTAAGGAAGTTGTACCTTTCAGCATGTATATCGGGATTCTGACAATAACTCTGAAAGATATTACAGTGACCTTTATTGAAGACATACTCATGGACAAAACTTAAGGAAGTTGTACCTTTCAGCATGTATATCGGGATTCTGACAATAACTCTGAAAGATATTACAGTGACCTTTATTGAAGACATACTCATGGACAAAACTTAAGGAAGTTGTACCTTTCAGCATGTATATCGGGATTCAGACAATAACTCTGAAAGATATTACAGTGACCTTTATTGAAGACACACTCATGGACAAAACTTAAGGAAGTTGTACCTTTTAGCATGTATATCGGGATTCAGACAATAACTCTGAAAGATATTACAGTGACCTTTATTGAAGACACACTCATGGACAAAACTTAAGGAAGTTGTACCTTTTAGCATGTATATCGGGATTCAGACAATAACTCTGAAAGATATTACAGTGACCTTTATTGAAGACATACTCATGGACAAAACTTAAGGAAGTTGTACCTTTTAGCATGTATATCGGGATTCAGACAATAACTCTGAAAGATATTACAGTGACCTTTATTGAAGACATACTCATGGACAAAACTTAAGGAAGTTGTACCTTTTAGCATGTATATCGGGATTCAGACAATAACTCTGAAAGATATTACAGTGACCTTTATTGAAGACATACTCATGGACAAAACTTAAGGAAGTTGTACCTTTTAGCATGTATATCGGGATTCTGACAATAACTCTGAAAAATATTACAGTGACCTTTATTGAAGACACACTCATGGACAGAACTTAAGGAAGTTGTACCTTTCAGCATGTATATCGGGATTCTGACAATAACTCTGAAAGATATTACAGTGACCTTTATTGAAGACACACTCATGGACAGAACTTAAGGAAGTTGTACCTTTCAGCATGTATATCGGGATTCTGACAATAACTCTGAAAGATATTACAGTGACCTTTATTGAAGACACACTCATGGACAGAACTTAAGGAAGTTGTACCTTTCAGCATGTATATCGGGATTCTGACAATAACTCTGAAAGATATTACAGTGACCTTTATTGAAGACACACTCATGGACAGAACTTAAGGAAGTTGTACCTTTCAGCATGTATATCGGGATTCTGACAATAACTCTGAAAGATATTACAGTGACCTTTATTGAAGACACACTCATGGACAGAACTTAAGGAAGTTGTACCTTTCATCATGTATATCGGGATTCTGACAATAACTCTGAAAGATATTACAGTGACCTTTATTGAAGACACACTCATGGACAGAACTTAAGGAAGTTGTACCTTTCAGCATGTATATCGGGATTCTGACAATAACTCTGAAAGATATTACAGTGACCTTTATTGAAGACACACTCATGGACAGAACTTAAGGAAGTTGTACCTTTTAGCATGTATATCGGGATTCAGACAATAACTCTGAAAGATATTACAGTGACCTTTATTGAAGACATACTCATGGACAAAACTTAAGGAAGTTGTACCTTTTAGCATGTATATCGGGATTCAGACAATAACTCTGAAAGATATTACAGTGACCTTTATTGAAGACATACTCATGGACAAAACTTAAGGAAGTTGTACCTTTTAGCATGTATATCGGGATTCAGACAATAACTCTGAAAGATATTACAGTGACCTTTATTGAAGACATACTCATGGACAAAACTTAAGGAAGTTGTACCATTTAGCATGTATATCGGGATTCAGACAATAACTCTGAAATATATTACAGTGACCTTTATTGAAGACACACTCATGGACAGAACTTAAGAAGTTGTAGCTTTTAGCATGTATATCAGGATTCAGACAATAACTCTGAAAGATATTGCCGTGATCTTTATTGAAGACACACGAGATAAACAAGTGTGAACAATCTCTGTCTCCTTCAAAAAAAAAAGTCGGCCGTCGACATTAAAATATGAAATTTCTCCAAATTCTGTTTATGAGTATATTTTTTACCAGTTTACAATTCAGAAGAATTTATCTCCCAAACACGACACGGTAACACAAATGAATAATATTTAATTAAAAAGGCATATATTGCATCAAAATATCATTTATTTTACTAATATTTCAGTTGGCTAAACGCTAACCTTTATCAAAATGTTATAACATATTTAATGTGTGTCAACAACAAACTCAGCGCAACATAACGTCAACAGAATTAAGTTTTAATTTTATTTTGTTATATTCAATGGGAAAAAAAAGAATAATATGTTTAGTGCCAATCAAAGTAATGGATGAGTATCATAAATGACCTAATCTAGAATCCCATCTTCTATAAAAGAAAATTTCCTCTATGGGGAGTATTTATATATTGGAATGTGGATATCAGCTATGCGCCAGGATGGCCTGAAATGACCGAGAGATATGTACTATTGTGTGTCGATTTATTAAGTCCAGCGATGGCCCAGAAAAGTATTACAAAGTTAGTGTTTATTAGTATTACGTATTAGCTACATTTTTATAGGAAGTCAATAAAGGGAGACAAAAGGACAACACCCTAGAATGTCTATTCTGTTCTCATTGACTTGCACCGATCTGCCGTGCCACGCAGCAGTGGCAATCAGTACTATTTCCTGGCCACGCTTGTATGTTTGCCGTGGTCTGTCATCCCAGCAGGCTGGAAGGAAGTCCCTCGGCCCCCACAGTATCTAATTATATCCACATAGAAGGATGGCACTCACTTGCCCTTGAAAATTGAAAATGGTTTTTAAAAGTGGATGAACCAAATAGTAGATTAAGAATACCATGGATACGGAAGATTAAGGGAAAGCTATCGTATTGTCTTTCCCATAAATATTATCTTAAAATGAATAAACCGATTAAAAAAAGCTAAGATGGTGGTCGGTGGAAGGATGGTCTAAAACGTTGGTTTTCGACCGCAACGACCCGGGTTCGATTCCCGCATTGGGCACTTTTTTTTCTGATAAAAAAAATGCTACAATGGCTCCCAATTCTTGCAAAAGTCCAACCCCACCAGCGAGTGCAAGTAATCAAACGGGGCTCTGGCACATTTGTAAGTGTAAAGTCGAACTGCTTTTCACATGTGTAGAAATGTGGTGTACTTACAGTTAAAGCAGTCGCTAACTTCTACCCACCATGATTATCATGGCCTGTACCACGTGTACTAAAGATAAGCAAAAAAAAAAGCTAAGACAACGTCATACGACAGATATAGCTATGGATTAACCACCATGGCTCAACCACTGGATAGATGAGACACAAGTCTTAAGTCCGATTCACCTGAAATAAATAGAAGATACAAACTGGTTGGAAATGGAAGTAACAATCAGAGATCATAGTCAGTGGCCAGCGATATAAACTGCCGGTTACTGACAACCATGAAGCAGAATCGAATCCAGGATTGTATACTTTTTTTTTTGTAAAGAACCTGTTCATAATTTTAATTGTGAATAACATAATCTAGGTTACTTTCTACAGGTAAACTCCGTATAATTGGTATAATTGTACAACGAATCGAAAGTTTTACGAAGGAGCATCTTTTATTAGATAAAAGATGCTCCTTCGTAAAACTTTTGATTCGTTGTACAATTATAAGCTAGGTTACTCTTTTATAGCGCTACTTAATTAAGTTATTTTGGAATAAAACATTATAAAAATGTAAATCGACGCAATTATCCCTAGTCGGGATATCGCATTTTGTGTGTTGAAATAAAAGATATAAAAGGAATAGGAGCATGGAAGTGAAAGTCAGATGTAATGATGGTCTAAAACAGGAATGGCCAATAAGCTCCCGTATGGAATCATGTTGCGACCCGTTGAAATAGTTCAAATAAATGTACAATTCGTTGTATAGATCCCCATAACATAATAGAAGCTTGGACCGGCAGAAATTATTCCATAAATTTACTCGACTACTGAAAAGATTGTCCATCACTCCTCTGGTCTAGATTGATTTAAAAAATAGGTCCCCACCTGAATTAGTTTGAGAAAACCCTGAAAGAATGATGATATCATGAGTACCTAATATACTTCCATCTAGAAAATTTTACCATTCGCAGATTTACCCATTTTAATGTCCGGATATACTGAAACGTTATCAAAATATCAATTAAGAAACCTTAGAATATCATTTAGTAAAATTCATCTAGGGAAAGTTTTCTGCCTTATTCTGATCAATATAGTAACAAAGTAAATATTAAGAAAAGAAAAAAAGGCATCTCCTTATCGGGCAACTGAACATCAACTATTCATTGATTTTTAATTATTCCAGAATTGGCCAAATACCCATTCTTGATTAATTAAGAAAAGCTAACCACATACGTGTTTATGGCTGTTGGCCCTCGTCAGCTTGGTGCAAGCTGTACCTCAACAACCAAAACACTGGTCATTCAGACATCCTGAAAAATCATGAAATGAGTAGTTAAGGCCAGAATTGAGTGAGAATGCGAATCAATGTGAAAAAAATTGCCATCATAATTCCAATAATGCCAATCATAATTGCCAAAATTTCAAATAATTTTATTATCAGATTTCAAACATTCAGACTTTGATGCTTTTCTGTAAAAAGGTTGATGACTAACCATGAAGCTCTTCAAGAGAAACAAATCTCTGTTTTTATTATTACAAGAATTGCCGATTTCGACAAATCACAACAAAACATAAAACGCCAAAACTCTTTATATTTACTCGATTAAAGGAAGCTTTCGGGAAAAAGTTTCTTCAACTAACTAAAACGTATAATAAAGACAATGTAAAGCGATATTATGAAGTATTTTCAAAAAGAAATATATGTAAATATATCTTATATATATATATATTAAGAAAAAAGGCATTTCCTGATCGTGCAACTTAAAGTTGCTGATGGCTTGCGCCATCTATCGGAATAAATACCAACTAATCGTTGATATTTAATTATTCCAGAATTGGCCCAATACCGTTTCTTGATTAATCAAGAAAAGCAAACCTTGTATAACCATGCTAACCTTGATTAATCAAGAAAAGCAAACCTTGTATAACCATGCTAACCTTGATTAATCAAGAAAAGCAAACCTTGTATAACCATGCTAACCTTGATTAATCAAGAAAAGCTTACCTTGTATAATCATGTTAACCTTGATTAATCAAGAAAAGCTAACCTTGTATAACCATGCTAACCTTGATTAATCAAGAAAAGCTAACCTTGTATAACCATGCTAACCTTGATTAATCAAGAAAAACAAACCTTGTATAAGCATGCTAACCTTGATTAATCAAGAAAATTTAACCTTGTATAACCATGCTAACCTTGATTAATCAAGAAAAGCAAACCTTGTATAACCATGCTAACCTTGATTAATCAAGAAAAGCAAACCTTGTATAACCATGCTAACCTTGATTAATCAAGAAAAGCTTACCTTGTATAATCATGTTAACCTTGATTAATCAAGAAAAGCTAACCTTGTATAACCATGCTAACCTTGATTAATCAAGAAAAGCAAACCTTGTATAACCATGCTAACCTTGATTAATCAAGAAAAGCAAACCTTGTATAACCATGCTAACCTTGATTAATCAAGAAAAGCTAACCTTGTATAACCATGCTAACCTTGATTAATCAAGAAAAGCTAACCTTGTATAACCATGCTAACCTTGATCAATCAAGAAAAGCTTACCTTGTATAACCATGCTAACCTTGATTAATCAAGAAAAGCTAACTTTGTATAACCATGCTAACCTTGATTAATCAAGAAAAGCTAATTTTGTATAACCATGCTAACCTTAATTAATCAAGAAACGGTATTTGGCCAATTCTGGAATAATTAAAAATCAACGATTAGTTTATATTTATTCCGATAGATGGCGCAAGCCATCAGCAACTTTAAGTTGCATGATAAGGAAATACCTTTTTTCTTAATTTATTTACCTGATCCAAGTACAAATTCACTTTTTATACTATTTTTCACATATTTAAATATGTAATTATGTCTTTATTTACATATATTTACCTCTTAAAATGATATTGCCACGCAGAAAATTAGGAAAAACAAACTTCAGGATGACACAGCAATTTATTTAAGGAAAGAACAAACTCTGAAGGATAAACAAAAGATAAAGAATGAGGGAAGTTTACAGAGCAGTAAAATATAAATAAAAAAATGATAGTAAAACGACATTTGACAAATTTTACCGCAAATGTTTCTTTTGAACGAAAAATCGCAATTTAATTTTAAGGAGAAATAACGACTATTTCTATCCTTAGGGATGAAGTATGAAAGGATGAATTGTGAAGAGTAATGATGAACGGAAAAATAAAATTGTCCAGAGATACTCTGTTAATACTAGTATAAAATAATAAATGCTTGAAAAATAATAAATACTTCGTTACAATATATAATCTCTCTTCTTTGCCTTGTTTGTACGTTTTATTTAACTGAAGAAAGGCTTTCCATAAAGCTTTCTTTAATCAAGTAAATAAAGGTGTTGCAGCGACTTAGGATTTTGTTTGTAAAGCTTTATTTCTACTACATTTATACTCTGTATGTATAATACACCTATCCCCCGATTTACACGGTACTTGTTTTACACGTTTTCGCTTTTACACGGTTTTCCAAATAAGTTTTTTTTGTTGTTTTTATCGCACTATACTAAATGCTACTGTGATTGAACACATGCGCTGTGTACACATCTCACGAGGAATCCCGAGCTTATGTGCTGACTTGCTGCACACGCACACTGTGTCTGTATTTCTTCGCATAAAAATTTCGCGAACATTTTTAATTTTCGATTTACACGTTTTTCTCAGGAACGTATCTACCGCGTAAATCGGGGGATAGGTGTATATATATAATTATACTGTATATATAAGTTTTACAGGGCTGCGTAAGATAAGAAACACCGAGGAAAGATAGCCGTAGGTAAATAGATATGTAAATGAACGATCATCTGTAAATGCTCCAATGGCCCCTGATTCATGCAAAAGTTCAACCCCACCAGCGAGTGCAAGTAACCAAACTTGTAAGTGCAAAGTTGAACTGCTTTTCACATGTCTAGACATACGTAATAAAAGCAATCGCCAACTTTTATCCACCATGTTTATCATAGCTTTTACCACGTGTACTAGGGATAATAAAAATAAAAAATAAAACACAAAAAAAAAAAACGATCACCTGTAAATAACTAATATTTTATGGGGGGGCGTTTATTACCAGATAGAGTCCTATGTAAGGCATAGGTCCCCAATAAAAGTTTTTTGTTGTTGTATATATATTTACACATATATGTGTATACATATGTACACATATATGTAGCAATGTACAGTTGTTGTATCTGTTGGATGAATGTAGTGTGGCATGTTGGTTTGCAGTCGTGGTGGCCACAATGATTAGAGTGGTTTCAGGCGTGGAATTGAGATTGCACAAAAGGACGAGGCATATTGGATGGCACCATAGAGATGGCCGAAAGAGTGAGTGTAGCCGACACCAGTTTAGGGGAGAACTGTCTAGAGACGTCTGCCAGTCTCGTCCCCAAGCCGACTAAAGGGGCTGTGTGTGGGGGCCGAGACTGGAATGTCGCACCCTGCTGCCGTCGAGACAAAAATGCAGACGGTCGTAAATTACCAGGAAGCTAGAGGGACCCTTCTGGCATCGGCTGACGCTCACTCGAAATTTTATTTGTCACACTTTGGCAATTACATTATACATTTACACAATACATGGAGACATAGATGTATTGGGATATATTACAACATATATAAGTATATAATGTAAAAGGAAAGAGAAATATAATAAGTAAGATAAGTTTATATTTTTAGTTTTGAGGTGAATATTATGAATGTATCAATAAATATTTAAATTGTTTAACAACAAGATTTAACAACGGAACCAGGCATTTTTTTCACGCTTACTCAGAAAACTTGAACTCAGAATCATGGAATTGTTAACTGAGCGCATAAGCCAATCTATTCCAATCCCAATTAAACAGAAAGATTTGCGTGTAAAGATTGAAGCCAGACCCGGGATCGAAGCGGGGAACCCGATGCCATCTCTAGGTCTCGAATTGCCTTCAGGGATGTCCCATTTACATTTGGCTCTTCCCGAATTTCAGGCGGTCGATGAGGGCTGTATTTTGGGAAACATTGATTCCCGTCCAGGATGGAACCCGGGACCCTTCCTTAGTTGCTCTACTTCTTTTGCTATATATAACTCGCATACCTTTTTGACCAAGGTCTTTTCTTTGGTTTATATAAATTCTACAAGGCCGCAGTGACCGTTCGGAGGAGATTGATAGAATCGCCGAATGTCGTGGTCCATTTGGATGAGGAAAGTGAAGACTAGAACGTGGCTGATTCCACACTCGTCTTTTCAGTGATACGTTAACCTATGCACGGTGGAATATGTGGCCACTGTACATATTTCAGATCTGGAGGCTGTTGTTGGGTTCTGTGCTACCTGGAGTATAGGAGCTCCATCTATGCTTCATTCATGCGGTAAATCTGTATAGGACCGGAGGTTTTAATAAAGCTGTATGTGTGTATATTCAGAACAATTGTTGGGTTCTGTGTTGCCTGGAGTATAGGAGTTCCATCTATGCTTCATTCATGCGGTAAATCTGTATAAGACTGATGGTCTTAATAAAGCTGTATATGTGTGCATATTCAGAACAATTGTTTGGTTCTGTGCTGCCTGGAATATAGGAGCTATATCTATGCTTCCTTCCTGTAGTGAATCTGTATAAGACTTGTGGTCTTAATAGAGCTTTATATGTGTGTGTGTGTATTTTCTAGACTTGAGAATATAATTTAAAAAATCATTTGAATGGACAACGTATCCTTGTGTGAAAACTTTGAAAATGATTATCTAATCAATTAAGAAAAAGGCATCTTCTTATCGTGCAACTGAAAGTTGCTGTTGACTTACGCTATCTTTCGGAATAACTTTCAGCATAACTTTCAATTTAATGACAAGGAGAGGCCTTTTTATGAATTTATCCGCCTTATTCCAGTACAATTTCTAATCTGTACTATTTTTAAATACCCATATCTATTATGATGCATTAGCGCGCCATCTGTTATCAAAATTCGAAACTATTTTAAACGCGTAGGATTATTTTTGAAATTATACAATTTCTACTGCCCTTACTGCAACAAGGACAGTATAAGTTGTTTAAAATTCAAAAGAATCATACGCGTCTATAATAGTTTCGAATAATCATATCTATATTAATGCCTTTTTTAATTTAAAAAAAAGTCAACAGAATTTTTATTTGGATATGAAATATCTATTTTCATATTTAAAATGAAGCATCTATATAAATACATTTCAGATTGGTTGTTTAAAACGTGAGTTATGCCAAAATAAAATTCCAGGTAAGGTATCCCTTTATATTGCCACGTAGAAAATTAGGAAAGACAAACTTCAAGATGACACAGCAATTTATTCAAATTAAGAAAATACTATGAAAAAAATATAAGGTTGTCTAGAAAGTTCGTGTTTTTCTTAAAACGTTGTTTTTCTTATTACTTGGTGAATAATATTATTACGGCTAATACATAATAATAGGATGAACTAGCGCGCCATCTGTTATGAAAATTCGAAATGGTAGATTAAACTGGCGAAACCGCTGGGAGGGTTCACCACTGATGAGCCAGTCCCTCCCTTTAATTTTTCCATTGCAGTAAGGGCAGTAGAAATTGTTTAATTTCAAAAAGAAAATCATACGTGTCTAATAGTTTCTAATTTTCATAATAATACAATTACTTTATACATAATACAAAGACATTATACATAACGGCCAATAATATTATGGCAAATAATATTGATATTCCAATTTTTGTAAGTTATAAAACTATTTTAGTGGCGTATTATTCTTTTTTAAAATAAAACAATTTCTACTGTCCTTACTGCGATGAAAAAATAATAATTTTTTCATCGCAGTAAGGACAGTAGAAATTGTTTTATTTTAAAAAAGAATAATACGCCACTAAAATAGTTTTATAATTTGATAACAGATGGCGCTCTAGTACATCATAACATTAATTTTTGTAAGGTTTACGAACTTTTGGGACAACCTTGTACAAGATAAACAAAGAGGGATATTTACAGAGTAACAAAATATAAATATCAAAATTGATACTCTGTTAATAAAATAATAAATAATTTGCTACAATATTCTTCATTGTTCACTTTAGGAAGAAAGACAAAAATTAGAAGTTTTACATGGCTATCAACGAAAAGATTTTCTGTATCTTTTACCGATGAGACTTTTGTCTTGCAATACTTTCAGTTCTATAAACACAAGTTTCTTTTCTTGTCCCAGGTCTGGAGTCTAGACCAGATCCTGAAGGTCTCTTTATCACCTCTATGACCACAGCTGGGTCGGTGTAGATATCAGTACGGCAATGCCCGATGTGATGTGTTCTGGGCTTGATGGAGAATCCTGACATTTGGTGCACAACACAAGATAATAAGACCGAATGGTCATTCAGCACTTTTGTCTGATGATGGTAACAACGCTGTTACCGTAACATCACACACTATTTATTTATTTGGAGAGATTTGGTCTTATTACGTTATTTAAAATCTATAATCCAAATTATGAGCCTTTTTTGATTATCCCTTGTACACGTGGTACAGGCCATGATAATCATGGTGAATAGAGGTAGGCGACTGCTTTTATTGTAAGTACACCACATGACCACACATGTGAAAAGCAGTTCGACTTTGCACTTACAAATGTACCAGAGCCCCGTTTGGTTACTTGCACTCGCTGGTGGGGTTGGACTTTTTCAAGAATCGGGGGGCCATTGGAGCATTTTTTTTAAATCAGAAAAAAGTGCCCAATGCGAGAATCGAACCCAGGTCATAGCGGTCAAAAACCAATGGTTTAGACCATCCTTTCACCGACCCCCAAATTATGTACCTTATTATTACGAGTTCTATAGTTCGGCAGAATATCGTTAGAAAATGGCAAAAATATTACTAAAGAACAGCGTTTGTTAAGCTTATTTACTAAGACTGCATTGGATTTCTGTTTTTTTTTTCTTTTGATACTTTCTAGCAATATTCATATTAATATTTTAAATTATATGGCAATAAACGCGAAAATATTTTTTATTGTTTCTTTCCCATTTTGAAAATATTACACGAATTCCATGAATCCATGCATCTCGAGTTGTTTAATGATAAGCAACGGCCATTTCCAAATATCCTGTTTAGTACATCTAATGCAAGCCAAAATGTATTCTGTAGCTGCAGGTGCTAAGATATTATAAACGGTTTTGTAAATGGCCACTGCTTATCATTAAACAACTCGAGAAGCATGGATTCATGGGATTCTTGTAATCTTTGCTCAATGGGATAAGAAACAACAGCAACTTTTTCGCGTTTATTGCCAAATAATTTAAAATATTAATATAATTATTGTTAGAAAGAGAGAGTATCAAATGAAAAAAACAGCAATCCGATGCAGTCATAGTGAAGAGTTTTTTTTGTAATATTTTTGAAATTTCTAACGATATTCTACCGACCTTTAGAACTGGTAATAATAAGGCCCATAATTTGGGGGTTTGTGAAAGGATGATCTAAACCATTGGTTTTCGACCGCTACGACCCTGGTTCTATTCCCGCATTGGGCAATTTTTTTCTGATAAAAAAAAATGCTTCAATGGCACCCGATTCTTGTTAAATCTAACCCCACCAGTGAGTACATATAACCAAACGGGGCTCTGGCACATTTGTAAATGCAAAGTCGAACTGATTTTCACATGTGTAGACATGTGGTGTACTTACAGTAAAAGCAGTCGTCTATCTCTATTCACCATTTTTGCCATTTTCTAACGATACATTTTAGAGAATATAAAAAAGTCGGTATCAAATGATTATATCAATTCGATCAAAGATGGCTTGATGATACTTAAAGTTAATAAAGCCGCTCTGACATCAGAATTCTCCATCCTAACAGCACCGAGAGGCAAACAGTGCATAAATCAAAGACTGGATATGGATGTCACGTTCAGCGGCCAAATCGATCGGCCAATCTAGAGGTGTTTGTCTAGGCTAAACACTTCATCCAGGCCTCAATATGGATGTCGTGCTTCGATCGATAAAGAAGGTAACTGATTCATCAGTCAACCATTCATTTACCTTCCTTAGATTGATATAAAGGGGAGGTCGATAGAAGGATGGTCTAAACCGTTAGTTTGTAACCGCTACGACCCCGGTTATATTCCCGCATTGGGCACTTTTTTCTGATTACAAAAAAATGTTCCAATGGCCCCCCCCCCGTTCTATCTCTACTTCTTTTACTTTCTTATCTCCGCTCAATCATATTAGGGTATCAAGCTTGTTTGACAACCATCATGACTGTGTAAAGTAGAAGGTGTCTGCCTTTGTCTTTAAAGACTGGGAGCACTACTCAGTGGCAGGCCGACTTAGCTCCAAAAGAAATGATCGCCTCTGAATGAGGAACAGATGCCATGTGCAGCCACTCCTAACATGGAGTACAAACGCTGCTCATCCTGTATCCCTGGATTAGGAGCCCTTACAGGGTACTATCAGCCGGGCCAGCTGAACCCAGGTTTTTTAGCGAGCTTGTTACTGCTCCCCCTCCTCCTTTTTCATCCGGGCTTGGAACTGGCAAAGGCGGAGTTTCTTGAAAAAGTCCAATCCCACCAGTGAGTGCAAGTAATCAAACGGGGATCTGTTACATTTGCAAATGCAAAGTCGAACTGCTTTTTCACATGTGTAGATATGTGGTGTATTTAGAGTAAAAGTTGTCGCCTACTTCTACCCACCATGAATATAATGGCGTATACTACGTGTACTAGGGATAAGCAAAAAAAAAAAGATTGATATAGAACTTGTAAAATACATATTTCTTTCCTGTTTATCAAACTGGAATCCTTTTTTTAGATACACCTTCGAATTCTGAAGATGTGTTTATTTGACTGAAATTGTTAATATTGATGAAATACTAGTTGGTTTTAATATTTTAATTTGTTAAACAACTGTTTTATCATCAAATTTGTCTTTTCATGTTTCAACTAATCTCTGTTTTCATCTATTCTTCATTTAGAAGACGGGAAGTGACGCTCTTTAATCTATACGTGTTTAAAGGCACGAATGTTTCCTTTATACACAATACAAACCTCTACTGTCCTTACTGAGATGAAAAATATATTGGGAGGGCTTGGCTCATCAGTGGTGAACCCTCCCAGAGCTTTCGCCAATTTAATCCACCAGACCGCTTCTCAGAGCTCTAATACTGTATTGGACGATTCTGCTTATATACGCAGCACTGAAGGGTGGAATCTCAGAAATGGTTTTCAAGAAAACTATAGACATAATCTTATAGGACAGTATTTGAATGTAATTCTACTGTCTGGTGGATTAAATTGGCGAAACCGGGTTGGGTTTGGGTTTGGCATTGGGTTCACCACTGATAAGCCAAGCCCTCCCAATATATTTTTTCATCTCAGTAAGGACAGTAGATGTTTGTATTGTGTATAAAAGAAACACTCGTGCTTTTAAATCCTTTCATTTTATATGTATAGATGGTACATTATTGCTTTGTGTTAACTATACGTGTTTATACATTGAAACCAAATCATCCGTCTTACTTGAAATCCAATATGTACAATGTATTGTGTTGATATGCATATATTCATATCAATTGATTTGAAAAATATCCCGTGGACATGAATTAAACAATACAAAAGGTTTCTGGAGATGAATTTCTTTTCACTTTATTAACGTAGTCTTAAGTTTTTGGGGAGCATCTCTACCCTTCTCTCTACAGAAGAAGATAAATAAACGAATAAAACGCCGCCTGATGCTAAATTATTACAAAAATATATATCCATAGATTTTTGTAATAGTTTAACATCAAAGGCGTTTTATTCATTTATCTTCTCCTGTTGAAGGGCAGAGAAAAGTTTTGAGATTGCTATAATAGAATGAAAAGAAACTCATCTCCTGAAACCAGTGGTATTGTTTAATGAATATATTCAGCTAATCACCAGGATATTCTTTATCTTGACTCAATTGATATCAACTATTCTAAAGTTGCTATTATTGGTCGTTAATTTAAAACCTTTGCATTCGCATTACTAATATGCATCTAGAAATACAGTGGTACCTCGACATACGAGTGCCCCAACATACGAGTTTTTCGAGATACGAGCCGACGAGCTGGTGATTTTTTGCTTTTAGTTACGAGCGAAATTCGAGATACGAGTTCGGTTCGGTAGTGTTGAAGATATTAATCTGTGATTTTAAATGTTTCTTTTTGACCAGTACTTTTGTTTTTGCTTTTCCTAAAATGTTTCTTTCTTCTTCTTCATTATTATTTGTTCTATATGCAAAGCTTTGTTTTTTGAGACTTGAATAAACAAATTCAAGTTTATTATATTTTTGTGTGCTTTTAAAGTTAAAACACAACAGGTAGTAACACGCAGTCGCGCCATCACGATCAGTTAGCAGCGTGCTTCCGCTGTGATAAGTTGTGTTTTGTGTTCGCGTTTTGTGTTGCGTTTACATTTACATTTTTAGTTCATTTATTTTTATAACCATGGATCGGAAGAAAGTTTGTAAAAAGTCAAGTGCTAAGAAAAAGATGATGAGTTTTGAATTAAAACGTGAAATTATAGAAAAACATGAGCAAGGTGTTCGAGTTGTTGACTTGTCGAGGCAGTATGGCCGTAGTACGTCCATGATATGTTCTGTGCTTAAACGGAAGGAGTCGATAAAGAGTGTAACGCCGGCTAAGGGCCTTACGATAATTTCCAAGCTGAGAACCTCCCTTCATGAAAATATGGAGAAACTGCTGATGGTGTGGGTGACAGAAAAGCACTTCCAAGGAGATACCTAGACGCAGACCATCATTTGTGAGAAGGCAAGAGCGATCTACGGAGATTTGCTGAAGCAAACCCCGCAGACTTCCATCGAAGAGGCATCGGAAGAGTCATTTAAAGCCAGCCGGGGCTGGTTTGAGAATTTTAAAAAGAGGAGCGGTATTCACTCCGTTGTCAGACATGGTGAGGCAGCAAGTTCTGATTATGAAGGCAGCTGAGGATTACATAAAAACATTTTCCGATCTAATAAAAGCCCAAGTATACATCTCTCAGCAGTTTCAGTAGAGGAGGAGATTGTATCTCTGGGGAAATCCATGGGTTTAGAGGTGGAAGAGAGAGACGTGAACGAGCTCATCGAGGAGCACACCCAGGAACTGACGACTGAGAAGATACAAGAGTTACAGTCACAGCAGCATACTGAGGTTATGCAAGTAATTGGTTTTGAGGAGTCAGAGGAGGAGGTTATTTCTACAAGTGAGATAAAGGAGATCTTAGGAATGTGGGAGAGAGTTTCACAGTTCGTGGAAAAAAAAAACACCCAGAAAAAGTTGCAACAGGTCGTGCATCTGACCTTTTTAATGACACTTGCCTAACTCATTTCCGGAACATTCTGAGAGGGAGGAAGAAACAAACCTCCTTGGACATGTTTTTTTCTAAACGGCCTACAGGTGAAAGCGAGAAAAATGTAGCGAAAAAGGCAAAGACCAGTGAGGATATCTAATTTATTTCTTTAATTCTCTTTTTTGTTTTTGTGCAATAAATATTTGATATTTATAAATACGTTTTTATTATTTAAAACCACGTAACAAAAATAACTGGGGTGACATTTTGGAGGTTGGAGCGGATTAATGGTAGTTCAATTGTTTTGTATGGGGAAATTTGCTTCGAGATACGAGTAATTCAAGATACGAGCAAGGTTGCGGAACGAATTAAACTCGTATGTCGAGGTACCACTGTACATTCATTAGACAAAACTTAAGGAAGTTGTACCTTTCAGCATGTATATAGGGATTTAGACAAGAACTCTGAAAGAGGTTACAGTGATCTGTATTGAAGATACACTCCTGGATAAAACTTAAGGAGGTTTTACCTTTGCCATGTATATCAGGATTCAGATAATAACTCTGAAAGATATTACAGTGACCTTTATTGAAGACATACTCATGGACAAAACTTAAGGAAGTTGTACCTTTTTGGCATGAATATCGGGATTCAGACAATAACTATGAAAGATATTACAGTGACCTTTATTGAAGACACACTCATGGACAAAACTTAAGAAAGTTGTACATTTTAGCATGTATATCGGGATTAAGACAATAACTCTGAAAGATATTACAGTGACCTTTATTGAAGACACACTCATGGACAAAACTTAAGGAAGTTGTACCTTTTAGTATGTATATCGGTATTCAGACAATAACTCTGAAAGATATTACAGTGACCTTTATTGAAGACACACAGATAACCAATTGTGAACGAAATTGACTCTCTCTCTCTCTCTTTAAGAAAAAAAGACAACTGGTAACATCAAAGAGTTTAAATTCCTTGAGATTTTTTTCGATGAATGTATAAGGTTTATACCATTTTAAATCATTTGAGTCTTTTTTAACTAAGCGCAGTCATATAAAGAGCAAAACTGTGATTTAAATTGTCTGATAAATTGTGTATTTAGTGTAAAATTACTTTCAACCTGCTAGTTTTCATATTAATAATAGGTAGAAATGAGTTTTTATTTTGAAAACAGCAAATGGTATTTATAAGGTTGTCCCAAAAGTTCGTAAACATATCATAATATAAGAAAAAGGCTTCTTCTTATCGTGCAACTGAAAGTTGCTGATGGCTTGCGCCATCTATCGGAATAAATATCAACTATTCTCGTTGATTTTTAATTATTCCAGAATTGGCCAAATACCCATTCTTGATTAATCAAGAAAAGCTAACCACGGACGCGTTTCGGGCTGTTGGCCCTCATCAGCGTGGTGCAAGCTGTACCTCAAAGACCAAAAAATTGGTCATTAAGTCGTTTGGTCGTTGAGGTACAGCTTGGACCACGCTGATGAGGGCCAACAGCCCGAAACGCGTCCGTGGTTAGCTTTTCTTGATTAATCAAGAATGGGTATTTGGCCAATTCTGGAATAATTAAAAATCAACGAGAATAGTTGATATTTATTCCGATAGATGGCGCAAGCCATCAGCAACTTTCAGTTGTACGATAAGGAGAAGCCTTTTTCTTAATTTATGCACCTTATCCCAGTACAATTACACATTTGTACTATTTTTTCATATCATAATATATTTATATGATTTATATTTTGCAAGTGTTAACGAACTTTTGGAACAACCTTTAATTCTGAAACTTGGCCCACATGCTGATTGGCCACCTTTGATATAGAACATCAGAGATTAAATCATTCTTCTATAAGAATTTTACCAAGGTACCAATATTACCAAGGTTGTCTCAAAAGTTCGTAAACATATTATGATTATAATTTTGCAAGTGTTTACGAACTTTTGGTAATATTGGTAACCTTGGTGAAATTATAACAGAATTCTTATAGAATAATGATTTATTCTCTTATGTTCTCTATCAAGTGTGGCCAATCAGCAGGCGGGCCAAGTTTCAGAATCACAAGGTTGTCCCAAAAGTTCGTAAACACTTACGAAATATAAATCATAATATGTTTACGAACCTTTGGGATAACCTTATATTAAAGTTTGTATTGTATATTATTATAAAGTTATATGCGCACTAATGTGGCAAAATGACCACTTTGATATAATTATTTTAATAATATATTGTATTTTTAATATATATAAATTAAATTTTGTTTTTAATAATTAATTTATTAAAAAATCTTCTAATCTGTGTTTTATCATCTTTTTGTTTGAATACATGTTATAATGTTTCTATCTTTAGCTATTTTTCGATTCTAAATATCTTCACCTTTTCTTTTTTTCTTTCTAAATTCCGCATATATGAGGCGTAGCTGACGAAGCTTTTGCGTAAACCTTGTTATATCCCTCTATTGTTAATAAGAAATTAAAGATCTTTGAAAAATTTCTTTTATTTTTACTTCATTTTTTCACCTTTCTATTTTATTTCCATTTCACAACTTTTTGATGTTGATTTAGTTAAATTAATAATTTAATTTATAATAATTATCACAAAAACTGATTATTTAAAAAAATTTATATATATATTAAAAATAAAGAAGGCATTTCTTGACCACGAGCACATGTGCTTTTTAGATGGCAGAGCGCCATCTAGTGGAGCAAAAATAAACTAAACGTTTATTTAACTTGCTCCGTGATATTTGGCCAACCCAATTTCTTGATAAATCAAGAAAAGCCATCCACGAACGCGTTTCGCGCTGTTGGCACTCGTCAGCGTGGAACAGGGTGTACCACTGCGACCAAAAATATTTTTAGTCCCAGAGGCTTCTTGAGAAACCAAGAAATGTGTATTTAAGACCAAACTTGCGTAAATACGCTTAACACATGAAAAAACAATAGAAAAAATAAAAGATAAGTGGATCAGGTGTTGATATTAAAAATAGAAATGGCATATCTTGACCAGGAGCACATGTGCTTTAAGGCTATATTATACCAAATATAATACACTAATACCTTCAATTCTTCCTTTTCCCCTATGTTCTGCTTATATAACTGCGGATGCTACAGCGTGAACCTGTTATAACCCTATGTTGTTACTTAAAATAAAAACCTTTTTGATACCCTAAAAGTAATATTTTTATAATTTGTTTTTAATTATCATTATTTATTCTCTAATACAACTATCTTTCATTTATATTATATTTAATTCTACTTATATATATATATCTTATAATATAAAAAATATATTTTCTGCTTGATTTTCGATTATGTTGAGGATTATGCCATGGAGTTATTTGCTGGTTCTTTTTTAGTACTAAATGGTATTGGTGATGCAGTCGTGGCTAAAATCTTGAAAGTAAAATAATAAAAATAGTAAAGATTAGAAATTGCTTTAATTGAGCTTTAGGATAAACATAATTTGGCAAAAGTCATGCCTGGCTTAAGGCGAGTAAACAAAGAAAACAAAAGATTATTTACATAATTTACAAGTTTTGAGCCGACCAACGGGGAAGAAAAACAACGAGTTTTTATAGGGGAAGCACGACCTCTGGCGGTCGATTTAGCAGTATTTGTATCTATGAAATATATTTCCAAATAAAATAATATTTTAATATAACATTTTAAATAATACCTTTATATAACATATATATAATGATAAACAATATTGGTACTTATCATTGCAGTAAGGAGAGTAGAATATCATTTATGTTATTAATACAGTTACGTTATTAATAGTTCACATTTCCGATTATAGATGGCGTGGCAATACATCCTATCAGAATAAGTCTATATAAGAGAATTCAGATCAACCTCCCTCAAGACCTTCCTCCTTTACCTTCTGAATAATGATGACAGGGTTCCTTGCGGGCAGTCTCGTTAGCTACCATTGAATTGTATTTTGTTCATATTGTATAGACTCAATGTTAGAATATATAGCTAACCCAGCTTCGATTAAAATCTGATTTAATATCTCTAGAAACAACAAATATTACACAGAATAATAAATTTCAAATGTCGTTCTACAATCATTAGCCGCATTATATTGTATTATAAATTACTTTCTGGATGGCTTTTCTTTATTCATCAAGAAATTGGGTTGGCCAAATATCAGGGAACAGGTTAAATCAATGATTAGTTGATTTCTCTTCCACTAGATGGCGCTCTGCCTTCTGAAAAGCACATGCGCTCCTGGTCAGGATATGCCTTTTTTATTTTTAATAAATTTCCTCATATAATACTTACGAATGGAAAAATATGTCCAGGGTAGCCTAGTGGACATGGCATCTGCCCGGTAAGCGGAACACTGTGGGTTCGATTCCTATCCCTGGACACTTTATTTGTCCTTTTATCATTACTATTCACAATTCATCATTTTATACTTCATCCCTAAGGTTAGAAATAATCGTTATTTCTCCTTAAAATAAATTTCGATTTTTCGTTCAAAAGAAACACATGCGGGGTAATTTTTGAATGGCGTTCTACAATATATAGATAGAAATATATAGCAAAATGTCATCAAATATATATTTCTGTCTTTCTCTATATTCCTAATATTCATCCTGTTTTCACAAATTATTTGTATGCGAAAATATTTAAATAATAATCGTTCATTTTCTAAAATATTTATATTTATATACATGTATAACGATGTTTGACAATTATACCGCAAATGTTTCTTTTGAACGAAAAATCTAATTTTATTTTAAGGAGAAAAACGAATATTTCTATCCTTAGGGATGAAGTATGAAAGGATGAATAGTGAAGGGTAATGATAAATGGAAAATTAAGTGTACAGGGATTTTTCGTTCAAAATAAACATTGTTTATAACACACAAAGAATGTAATATATATTTCTCCCATTTCAATAACATTAATATTTAAATATGTAAAAATTAATTTGTATATAAAATAGTATATAACATCTATTTTTTATCGTGATAATCCTGTTGAAGGACTAACAAGTCCGAAAGCTTGAAAATAAAAAAAAAATGAACAAGAAACTTAACCCTGGAAGCTCTATTTATTTTATAATACAGTAGAACTTGGATAATTCGAACTTCTTTAATTCGAAAACCTCTTTAATTCGAATATTTATCTTGGTCCCTAGAATTTCCTATATAAATAATGTTAAAAAATCGTGGTTAATTCGAATTATGTCTTGGATAATTCGAACTTTTACGAGTTAAAATAAGGACCTGATGCCGGTTCAAGGCGTGAAATTTTGCGAAATGACGTTGTAATATTGTAACAACGAATTTGTTATTTTATTATTATTAATTATTTTCTTAACAGAGTTATCAATTTTTATGTTTATATTTTGCTACTCTGTAAACTTCCCTCATTGCTTATCTTTTATTTTATCAATTATAGTTTGTCCTTGCCTTAAATAAATTGCTGTGTCACGCCGAAGTTTGTCTTTCCTAATTTTCCACGTGGCAATATCTTGCCGCAAGAGAAGTACTATATATAATAAATTTATTTTTATTGGATTTTTGAGACTCCTTATTTATCAAGAAAGCTAAAAGGAGCGAATATGTCGGCGCTTCGAACATACAAAACTTTGACGTTGGCTGAAAAAATAGCGGCGATTAAAGAAGTAGAGATGGGAATGAAAAAAAAATCCGATATTGCTAAGGACTTTGGGATTCCTCGAAACACGTTGTCGACGTACTTAAAAAATAAAGAAAAAATTCTCAGGAGATTCCGAAGCCCTTAAAATCAAACTAGACGTTCTTCAAGCCTCTTGATTGTGTAAGAAAGCTTGGGACCAAGTAACGTCCGAAACGATCAAACACTGTTTTAAAAAAGCTGGTTTCGTAAAAAAGGAGGAGGATGAAGAAAATGCAGATGATATTATAGCGGAAACGATGCCTTCAGTTGACGGCTGGGAGGACGTCATTTCTAATCCTACCATCTCGTATGACGATTTCTTAAACGTGGATGACGATGTTGCAGTATGTGGTGAGATAACCGACGCAGATATCATCGCTGAAGTGCTCAACCACAACATTGAAAAACAAGACGGCGACGAGGCATCGGGTGATGAAGACGAGTCATCAGTTGCCGGGGAAATGAACGTTCCAAGTGCGGCCGAAGCAACGAACTATATCATGCAACTTAGACGCTTTTTTGAAAGTAAAAATGACGTAAGTCCCTCTATTTTCCACTCGTTGAATATGTTAGAATCCTTTGTCCTTACTGAAAGACTTAATTCTAGAAAACAGGCTAAGATTTCTGACTTCTTTGGCAAAAATTAAATTTCAGAGTTCCAACGAAGCAGAATAATCTGTATATTTTTTTAACCAGCAATCTGCCTTTTTTTTTACATTAATACATCAGTTTTGAAATTTTTTAATATGTATATAGTATATACATACAATTATTGCACATAATCTAAATACACGGTAAAAATGTAAATTTACAGCAACTAATGTTATTCTTAATAAAGGAATTGATCGAAATTGTGAGATTTTTTATTGTTTTAAGCCTTTTTATTCAAAACATCTTTAATTCGAATTTTTGGATAATTCGAATTTTTTTATGGTCCCTTGGGGTTCGAATTATCCAAGTTCGACTGTATTACTAGCGGACGTACCCGGCTTCGCCCGGGTTTTACCCGAGTAAAGGTTTGTCTAACGAATCTCTCGATAAAGTGAACATTTTTTCCCGGTCCTTTGAAAAATACTCGATAAGTTGAATGAAATCAATATTAATTGGTTCCCTCGGTAATTGGAAGTTAAAGGAATAGTATTTTGCCTTGGAATTGTATCATTATTCTTGTCTCAAATAAATTGCCGTGTCATCCTGAATTTTGTCTTTCCTAATTTTCTACATTACAAAATCATCGTATCATCATGATAATATTTAGATTGTTGAATTATAACAGATAAATTAGAATATTTATCTTGATTAATTTCTATTAATAATCTATAAATTTTATTTGCTAGAAACCTTCCCAGTTCTATACTAAATAACTTCCCAAAGTTTCATGGCGTTCCAATGAGTGGTTTGGTCAGGCATAAAGGACACACACACATACATTCATTTTTAAATATATATAGATTACTTACTATCCTGGTAACCATCTCTCTATGTATTTATCTGTATTTAACCTATTATAACCTTATATGGACATTGTAATAAAGTTGTTTCAATCTCAATCTTTCTCTCTCTTCAAGATAAATAGTTTATTCTCCATTAAGGCAGTATTACTTAAATGATGGCTTCACACTATGAAGTTATCAGCCCTAAACTCCCATATTCCTGCCCTTACATAAGGCCAGCTATGACAAACTATGTGCCAAAGAAGCTCTACTTAATCTTAGTCACCTTTGGGAGGGAGTACTGTTCCAGATCATCTATATCCTAAAGTCATTTTTTTTTTGTTTTGCCTTTTTATTTTTACTTATGTCCAATTTTAGTCATACAGCGTGAACTTGTTATAACCCTATGTTGTTACTTAAAATTAAAAAAAAAAAAAAACATTTTTGATACCCTAAAAGTAATATTTTTATAATTTGTTTTTAATTATCATTAATCATTCTCTAATACAACTATCTTTCATATAAATTATATTTATATATATATATATTTATTTATTTTAAAAGGAAAAAAAATGTGTTTTAAATTAGTGCTCACATTTGCTTTTAAAATGTAAACATTTTTTGTATTATATTTTATATGGAAGAATTCCACAAAATTCCTTTTACACATACAAATGAATTATTTAAAAATAAGTATCTAGGCTGGTCGTTGAGTTTTGGCGCCAGATCAATTTCTCGGTCCATCTAAATATCTTAAAAAACGATTTAAAAGAGATTCCTAAAATGGATTTTTTTCTAATCATTTAAGTAGATATTTATTTTTAAATTACTAGGATAAATGTAGAAAAGAATGCCTCAAAATATTTCAGAATTTTTCTCAGGAATCAGCTTCACAAGAATTATCAATGTAATCTCTCAATTAGTTTTTTTTTTCGCTTTCGTTTGGTTTGAAATAAAATTACAACAAGAAAACTACTTATAAATTGTATTTATAATATTATAAATGTTGTAATATATTCCAATATATACATATATCCCCATGTGTTATATAGTTTTAGTGTAATTGCCAATGTGACATAAATATAATTTCGAGTGAGCGACAGTCGGCGCCTGTACAGGAAAAAGTTCCAAAAAACAAGTATGGTTCCCAGGTGTGCCCCCTTCTTGCTCAAACAGTATAGTCCGCTTTGAGACACGAGGATTGACAGAACCCTCTAGAAAGAACTCCCCTGACCGGTGTCGGCTTCACTTGCTCTCTCGCTATCTCTATGGTGACATCCAACATGTCTCGTCCTTTTGTGTAATCCCAATCACGCCTGAAACCACTCTAATCATTGTGGCCACCACGACTGCAACCAACATGCCACACTACATTCATCCAACAAAATACAACAACTACATTACTACATATATATATTAACACAGAGCAATAACGCGTCATCTATACATATAAAATGAAAGGATTTAAAAGCACGAATGTTTATTTTATACATAATACAAACTTCTACTGTTCCTAATGTAACGAAAAATATATTGGGAGGGTTTGGCTCATATAGTGGCCAATACAGTATTAGAACTCTGAGAAGCGGTCTGGTGGATTAAATTGGCGAAACCGCTGGGAGGATTCACCACTGATGAGCCAAGCACTCCTAATATATATTTTTTTATCACAGTAGGGACAGTAGAAATTTGATTGTAAATGAAAGAAACATTCGTCCTTTTAAATCCTTTCATTTTATATTGTATATATATGCCACAGGAATTTAAAAATTGATTTTCATACTCAAAAAAAGTAAATTTAATTGCTGATATATGTTATACAACATTATATCATATCTAAAGAGACAAAGGTCGCCTCTCCCGTCAAAATAGACGTCAGAACTAAACGCCATTTATTGACCGTCGCCGCAAACTAGCAGCCTCAGGTCGGTGACAAAGCCACAACACCAGCTTCGGCAAACTGAGAAGCGTCCACCTAGAGACCATGGTTTCAGTCTAATGGCCCTCGTCAGTCTAGGGCGGACTTTATTCCATAAGATTCACACGGGATCTAATGGAATCTTGACAATCTGCCAAAGAGGTTTTTAGCTAGCAAAGTGGCTGGGTCAAATCTATGGCTAAAATATAGATGGAAAATTTGCCGGGAGGATATTGATATAAAGAGACAAAGGTCACCTCTCCCGTCAAAATAGACGTCTAAAACCAGACGCCATCTATTGACCGTCGCCGCTTTTCTGACGTCTATTTTGACGGGAGAGGCGACCTTTATCTCTTTAGATCAATATTCTCCCGGCAAAATTTTCCATATATATTATATCATATATTAAATGTTTTGTGCGTGAATCTAAAAATATATTTTTAGATTTTTAAAGGTCTCTCTAATCAACCACATGTTTGGCAAACGATTAATATTTTATAGACGTGAAAAAAAAAAGAAAACATTTATCAAATAGTTACGGAAAACGTTGGAAAATATTAAGAACGAAATGGAGAAATTTAAATTTAATTTGAATTGTTTCTATCCATTATCCTATAATAATATTAACTTTTTTCAACAATGTTTGGCAATTAATTGGATAAAAGGAAACAATTGAAATTGTTTTATTCAGATAGACAATGGACTTTTTTTGCATTTGTTTCCTTTAATGCCCTATAAACTACTTTTGACAATTTATACGTAATTTATTTTTTTTAATATACAAAAGATATTTGTTATATGTGTGTGTGTGTGTTTATATATTTATTTTAAAATACTATATTATGATGCATTAACGCGCCATCTGTTATGAAAATTGGAAACTATTATAGACGTGTATGATTCTTTTTGA